>JAAFCF010006596.1:7851453-7986675 GCA_013389785.1 Helicorthomorpha holstii
TATCTCAATAAACACAAGGGACAAATCATCATTAGAACTGGCAAGAATTTATTGTCTTTATGAAAAAACAAGTGTTCCAATTTAGAAAATAACCCTGTATCCAGTATATCTATTTAAAAAAAACAACAACAAATGAGCATAACAAGCCATTTTTATTATTATTATATTTTATTGATTAGCGTTATGGTCATTAGTCATAAGAGTGCAATGAAACGATGCCATTAATTGGTGCGGGATCCTAATATAGTAGCTGTTTTATTTAAGTGATACAGTGTAATTCATACAGTATAAGCGTAGTTGTATTATATGGTAGCCATTTATAGATATATTTTTTTTCATTCACCTTGAAATGAGTTGTTGCGCAGGGTCCAATCGATTTTGCTGGTTCTGCACTATGTCAATATATTAATATATATCTATATGGCTTTTTGTCGCATTTTTCTTTCTTACTCTATACATACTGTGTATATATACACACACACACTCAGCAGTATATTGTGTATCGTGACCATACATAGAGAGAAGCACATAGTCATGTTTTGATGGCATTTTATATACGCCATATACGGTGTACTGTGTATAGATATAAATATAATGGTGCAGTGCACAAATAACGTGTGATAGACCTCGCCTTGACCACATAATTACTAGGGCTTTTCTCTCTCTCACTTGTCGATAGAATTGACTCTTATTAAGGAGACTTTTATATTATACTATATATAATCGTACCACACAGCAGATGTTAAATCGATTTTCATTTGATCGGTTAATCGCAGTCAAGCAACTAGCCCCATCTTAATACACTTGGTCACCTATTTAACAATTGAATTCGGTTTAAAAATGTGATTAAAATCGATTATTGATAAAACAGGGAAATTTAAGATTGGGTTAATTGACACGTTGATTCTACTTAACAAGAAGTTAAGTGCGAGTAAACAATTATTTCGTTTTTATTGGCTGCTGCTTTTTATAACTAATTTTTTAAAAACTTTATTATAATTACATTTTGAACGCATAATATAAATGATGCCTAACGGTGATTTAGAAAATGTAAATTCAACTGAGTTATCTTATGAGATTTGGAGGAATTAGAAGCATTTTTAATTTTTCCAGCTGCAGTTACTATGGCAACCAGTATGTGAGCCATCGTTAAAATCTTTTCTCTGTCACTGTGTGGTAACTTCTAAAATTGCTTTTGATTGATTGCAGTCAAACCGAAATTTGAATAATTGTAAAGTTTGCAACAAATATGCAAACGATCTTTGAGCTTTTATATATAGTGTATAGGAAGTTTAAATATACATGTGTGGCACGCGCTTTCTATACTCGGCACACACTGTGTTTATATCTTTTTGGTATTCTGTCGGAGTTTTTCATCTGCTTCAACTTTTCTTTCTTTGTCGTCGTCATAGTCTCGTAGTAGTCGATTGACTTTGACTTTTTCTTTCACCCTGCTTCTTTCTCTATCTCAGCACCGCTAATGCCTTTACAGCCGCATTGCAGTGCCCCATAAAATTCATTGTTGAAGGGATGCATGGATACAAGTGGCGGATAGAAGGATGGAGAATATTATGATGTACGCATGCGTCAACTTACATCTTTCGACTGTATGATGAGTTTTGTCTTCTTTTTTTATGTTTAACATCTTCACTCTCACCTCGATATTAGAAGAGATATGGTAGAAAGAAAAATAGGAAGAAAATCGGTGGCTGCTATTATAGTATTTTGTATGTATATAAAATTTTAAACAAAAATCCATACAAAGAACCTCTTTTTTTATCTTTTCGTTTTTGAGCATAAAATAATACATTGATACGTCAAAAAAATATTTGAATTGAATAAATGTTTAACTCAGAAATGCTGATTAGTAGCTTTTCCTTAGGAAAAGAAGTATGCCATGAAGGTGTTAATCATTTACTTTAATCATTATAACCAAACTTAGCTTTTCTTCACTCTTTTTAAATTTTAGTTTTTGCTTTTTAATATTTGTCTTATTTTCGTTTTTACTCAGCTCTTTGTGCTTTTTAATTACCGTTTTATTATTGTTGGATTAGACAAATGATTTGAAAGGTCGAAGATTTTAATTGTATTCGTCGTTTTGTTGAGCATGCGCATTTAGGGCATGACCTTTCTGCTTTTGGTGTCAGTTGTTACAGTGACGTGTGACGGTGTTTTTCTCCGCCACCCTTTGCCAAACTGTTGTTACGTGTTTTCTCAAGCGAAACTCTGACGTATATTAAATGACGTGAAACTTCTTCTATGTATACACGAGATTATGTAACTTAATGGGTATGCTCCACACGCTGTAATTAGGCCTTGTAATTAATGAGCCACCGTGTGTTGACTGACTACAATGGAAAATATAAAGATGGAACTAATGCTTATAACCTTAAATAAGTTAAAGTTAGGATGTACATGTACTGTATAATGCTTGAAAGAAGAATGTACCGATTACCGCGAGTAGAGGGAAATTTTTGTCAGTGTTAGGTAATGGGAGCGTGATATATGGAATAAGCAAAGAAAATAAATCTACTTCCGACTGACACCAGGTGAAAGGTTAACGCTTCAGCACTTTTTCCTTGGATTAAACTTTATGGACTTGCTTCAATTTTTTCTCTCTTTAAGCAACTTGTAAGCGTTTGTCAATCTCCGAGACTCTGACAACGAGTGTACCTTTTTTTTTCTTCTTTTTCTCTCTTTCCTAATTAAAATTAAAGACCAAATTTTTGCCTTTGGATTGGAAAGACGATTATAATAAATACTTTAAACGAGCTTAATTAGTTTACGTTGCTCTTTATATAAAGTATTAGATCCCCCATTTAGAATTCCAGTGTATTACTCATACTTGATAAATATTAATGACGTTGCTTTTTTGCATTTTAGATTATTTTGTACAGTGTAATTATGTTCATGTTACCGTGCTGAATAATTAGTAATTGAATAATATGCTGAATTGGCTTGTCAAGTATTTAGACTTCTTACGTAATGTCATTTACAGTGAGACGTCTATTGTTAAAAGTAAGGAAAAAGAAATAAAGTATAACCGTATTATTTTTGTCGTGTGCCTACACACACTGCTTTCCCATTACTTTTCTGTACATTATGTCTATGTAATTCATAAGTATAAGCATGCAAAATTAGCAGTCAACAGCATCGCCAACGCATGCGCGTGGGCGGTCGAAGTTGTATTCAATTTTTAAGGTCGACGCTCTGTTTCAAAAGTATTTAAAGTTGTCTTATGCCTAAAGCAATGTTATTTTGACTGACGTTGCGTAACGTAAAATGCTCACGACTTAAAATAGCGGCCTTCCATCTTACGCCATCAATTAATTAATTTATTAGAAAGTAATTAGGAAAAAGTTTTTAAGTCTTTGTTATGGATATAGGGACTAGAAGGAGGGAAGTAAACGATATATTATGGCTTGACGTACGTATTTTTACTACACTTTGCCATGCCCATGCCGTATACAGATGAAAAGCATTAATTTTTTTCTCCTCAGTTGCTTTTATTTGGCTGCAAATAATTGCGCTGTGGTCGTTCGCTTTTAATTGCTTTAAATAGTTTGATGCGAAGTTCAAACAGATAAAGCTCAATGCGTGTATGTGCATAATGCTCTCTATTCTGCATTCGTATATGGAGATTGGAGATGGGGATGCTGGTGATGGAATTCATGGAATGTGATGGCACATAATGGAATGCGCTGCTTTTATTATTTTTCCTCCTTAAGTAGAAAAAAAAGATGGTTGAAAAATCTTTATTATCGATTACCTTATTGGAAGTTTACATTGTAGTTTCGACTGACTCTTGCCCACTAAAAGGCACGATGGCGCTTAAAGCTGATTGACGTATATCTTAAATAAACTATTACTAATTAGCAGGATCTTTATAGAAGAGGTTTAATTAAAAGACTAAATCGAATTAGATGACATTAGAGAAATGGGAGTAAGAAACATATGGAAACGAGAAAAAATCAATTGCTTTCCTCCAAAACACAAAAAAAAAAGTTTCTTTTCGAAAACAATTGATTTTTTTGTGTATGTGGGGTGAGGGAGAGAAGAAGTAACAAATAATTATCAGTTCTTACTTCATCCCTCTGCCGATTTCTTACTGGCTCATCTCTTACCCGTCAAGGAAAGGTTAATACAGTGTGTTTAATTGTATAGATGAATGATCGTCAATGTTGACTCAAACTGAGTGAGAGCACATCATTAACTGATTTAACCTTGGTTAATCTTCATCATTATACAAGATCACATGAATCGATTATTTACAGCAATTAATCAGTGAGAAAGAGCATTTTTAATGAACGGCTCATGCTTATATGATTTTCTTTAAAACCCTAAGAAAGAGATTGTTGTTTAAAGAGTGAGTGAGTGAGTGGTACCGCATGGACCAATTAGAAAACGTTAGAAACAAAATGGTATGAGTGAGTACATACAGTACAACATGTGGGAGGGTTTCAATTTTGGCACACACACACACTCATATTCATATGGCACACACACATTGAAATAACAAAAGTTATAATGGGAAAATGTGGGTTTTATAATATTATGCGAAGCTTGTGAATAACAAAATGGTGGTGAGAATTAATTAAAGAGTATCATCGCATGTTCATCGTATTATTTTCTTCCACAACAACATTTTTTTCTTAATTGACGAAAGAAAAGTTTTTCGCCTGTCTACTTTCATAATAAGCGTCATGCCTTTGGAAGGAAAATGACAATTTAGACATCGTTAACATCTATCTGTATCGATCGTCTGCTATCCAAACGATCGACACAACAGTAGTACATCGCCACTTTGCTTTTCCCTGCCTATCAAATTTAGCAGTGAAGCTCTTTCGGAAAACTTTGACATACACTATTCTGTTATGGATAAGAGTATTATGCCGGATGATTTGATTAATTGGAACACTTTTTCTACAATGCCAATATAAAAGTCAAAATAAATAAAAACTCGGGCTAAAATATAACAGTTTTAATGGCGATATTTTTCATGTTTTTTCTTGTTGTAGAAAAAACTAAGATCTAATAGTAAAACGGGGCTAAATACTGTATTATCAGTTGCAATGGCGATGTTTGCCGTTTGTTTCTAGCTTTGAAGAAACAAAAAAGTGCCAATAAGGCAACGAGACCAAATCTTATCAGTTCCAATGGCAATTTGTCTTTGTCATGGGGAAAATCAGTGTTCTAATTTAGAAAATCACTCGGTATATCGTCTACTGTATATGCATTTATTATACCGTGCGTCGACATTTTATTACATTCGAGTTCCATGTGGTATTGAAATATCGACAGTCAACTTTTTTTTGATTTACAAATGATAGGTTTGAAGTTAAAAAAAAAAGTTGATTTTAATATTATTTGAAATTCAAATGCTGTATATTTGATGTCAAACACCTCTACGATATTGTGACTTTTGGCAGTCTTATACGGTTTTTGCTATCATATTTAAAAGTGTAATTTAATAATTTAAATTCAGTAAAATTGTTTTGCCATGATTTATTTTACCATATTTTGCAGTTTTTGATAATATAGAAATTGTCGCTTTTAAACGACTTCCAAATGTACACTGTTTATAATTTGCAACGATTGCATTTTTTGTTTTGGCAAAAAGATTTCAACATAAAATCGTTGAGTTTATTGAAATGCTTTGCTTGGATTGCTCAATTAATCATTTTGGTTTTTTTATACTTCTATTGCTCAACCAAGTTTCTTTGTTTTAACAAAGTTAATGATTTAAGTTAGTTTATTGACATTAAAGAATTGATTGTTGCTATGTGGGTGACATCGCAGATTTTAATTACATGCCGTGATTGTTATTCTCTGAATAATTTAACGAGTATTTTTTTTATACTGCATATAATAAAAACGTGTTTATTCAACTGATTTCTACATTGACTTTGAATAGAATTGTAAAGTTGTGTTAAAGACACCCAATGGAAATTTGGAGCGTGTAGGTGAAACAAATTGATTTAATACATAAATGTGGGTCTTTTCTTGTCTCTAAACGAATTTAAATATTGTTTGCTTTTAGAGTTTGAAATCGGTTTTAGCAGGCAAACGTTACAAATATGGCGTTTTATTTGGATTGCAACATCGATAGTCACTGTACCGTAATTCAATTACACTTTTTTAGAAAAAAAAGCAATGCAAAACAGTTCAAAGAAATCTTAGTAAACCCATGGCTTTATAAGAAAAGTTCATAATTCTAATAGTACGTTAATTAAGTAAGACACGAGACAAATCTGCATTGAAACCAATGAAATAAAGTCTTCTTTTGTTAGAAACAGTAATAAAACGAAATGAATGTGCATTGCAAGTACTGAAATTAAATCTTGGTTTTTAAAATAAATAAATGGGACAAATCTCTATTTTAAATGAAGCAATTTAGTCTCGATTCTTTACTGGTTGATAATGAAGTCACGAGACTTTATTATGAAGTCGACAATATGACGATAAGCTTTGATCTGGTTTGTCAGTCAACTGGTTGTTGTGATAGTCAAAACAATTTTAATATCAATAGTGTTCCAATGTTTTTGCTAATGTTGCAATTGCAACTCAAGCATACTGGAGACTTTCATATAAGGGACTTTATAGAGAGGACCCAATTATTTTGTGTCTTTCATAATAATTAAAAATTTGAAGTCGAAGAATGTAAACTGTGTATTGAAATACCGACATTCAGTGATAAATGTTTGTCACTTTTCGCGTTGCTAAGCGACGGTCATGCGAATAACGTGACCGTCTGCAACTTAATTTGGGTCTGGTAGAAGTGACGTCATGTGGAAATAAAGCTATTGTCTTGAGACAAAACGCGATTAATCCTCCACCAATTGTGTTTCAATTTTGTCGCTTAAACGAAAACCGTGTTAGCTGCGAGGCTATTGAAGCAATTTGCTATGGACATTTGTGCGATTCACAGCTATTTTGATGAACACTCGATCTTTTGTTATGCTAATGTCACATTTTTATTTATTTAGCACCGCTTTGTTTAGTAGAAATGAAATGTATGTGCGAGTACACGAACAAAGTGATTAGATGCAGCTTTGCATCAATTGATATTTTTGGTGTCAATTGGTGGTTTTCTTGAGGTGTCATCATTGAGTGGAAGAGCTGATTGCTACTTGTATTTATAGCCTAAGATGGCATCGTTTTGTTAGAAGTTGGTGGTACTGATATTGGGGGAGGGTGGATTTTTTTTTTAGTAGGGTAGGGGTTGGTTTTGGGGAGTTTTTAGTAGGAGATGATCATACTCTTCAAGCTAAAAGGGCGCTTGAAGCGAAATCCATCTTCTAGTTTTCCTCGACATTTAATACTATATTTATTGAACCTGCACTTTACTTAACGACGACTTTCACTAAAGCAAACTATGGAACCTCTATCACACACACTTTTTTTATATACCGGGTGATTTTCTAAATTGAAGTTTTAAGAAAACGAGACTAAGTAATACTAGTTGCGATGACGATCTTTTCCGTTTCATTCTTGCCAAGAGAGAAAAATGTGTTTCAATTTCGAAAAGCACACGGTAAAGTATATAAAAAAGGTGCTGGATTTGTGAAAGGGTATGTGAAAATGTGGGGGGATAGGAATGAGGAGGCGGGGGAAGTATCTGTTTAGACTTTTAGAGGGCTGTCGTTTTCGTAGTCAGACTTTATTTTTTTTATTTTGCTAGTTTAGCATTAAAATATTCTTTTGTTAAAACGCTCGGCGGAATTTTTTTTTTCTGCTCGCTTGTGTGTGTTTTGTCGTCGTCGTCGTCTTTTGTGGCGTAATCGCGGGTAGGTTGAAACGTACAGTAGGTGGCGTTGTGTTTACTCTGTGTATTTTCCATTATTATTTACGACGCCTCTTAAAAACGGATGGGCGACGTTCAATATCATTCAATTGACCGCTCTTACATCTCTTACGCGAATATCTGATCCAATAAAAAGGCTGACAAGGCTTTCCATTTTGCTTATGAATATATTTAACGTTACGACAACAAAATCACATACTACATCACGGGTTATTGCGTTTTTATATCACGTTTGATTAAATTCAATTATAAAACAATTGGGTACTGTACTTACGCTGAATACTGATTCAATATTATTATATTCCTTTGATATTTCTAGCATATGATTTTGCTTACTAATTCAGCTTCTTTATTTAATCATATTTCTATGTGGGGATATATGGTTGCATATACTTTGGAAACTGACATTTTTTTTTGATTTAGGTTAAAAAATAAAAATGTATTTTTCAACAAAAATAAATTCAAATAATGTTAGTTTGGTCTTCATATGGTATGGTGGATGTGATTGATACCCTATTGTGCACAATAAACCTTTTGTACTGTACATGTTTCTTTCTATCAGTTATTGTTACATTTGAGTATAAGTTACTTTGCCAATGGAAATGACAATTTATCCCACTGTTAGTCTTTCCATAATACTTTTGAACCTTAAAATATTTGTTGAAGATCATATTGCAGTTGCACGTTTTTATTTGCATTTTGATTGAAAAAGTACGAAAAATCATGTCGATTTACAATGTCTACTGAGAAAAACTTGGGTATTTTTTTCTAAATTGAAAATACTTTTTTTTTGCAGTTTTAATTTAATTGAGAATAAATATGATCAATTACAATGGCATCTTTTTTCGAATTTTTCTTGCCATAAAAAATAGAGTTAATAAAAATGAGACAGATACTATAACAGTAATTCTAATTGCGATTATTCCTCATTTTTTAACTTCTTGCAATGAGAGAAAATTGTGCTCCTATTTAGAAAATCATTCGGCATGTTATTTACTTTTATTTGGTGTATTAATTAAGATTGTCTACATTAAAATCTTTTGATCATCATTTAGAATTATTAAAATATTTTTATATGGAATTATTGAAACGTGAAAAATTGGTTACCTGGTAACGATTTTTGTTAAATTACTAGTATTTATTTGCTTTAAATTGGATGTACTGTAGATACCGTATAAGATTGAGTAAACTTTATTTTTTATTGACTTTTAATGTCACTTTTAAGTTATATTATCTGGATTTTTGATTAACGGTGTAATCACTTTTTTTTTGGCAAAACGATTATCTGAAAACCCTTAGAGATTTCTCAGCGATTTTGAGTTTAAATTGCTGAATGACTTTTATTTTTTGCTGTGTTTGAATTATTATGTATGCGGAGAATCAGCACGACAAATTTAAATGCTGTCACAAAATTTAGTGCTTTGGTTTTAAAATTAGCATATGTTGCCGTTGCATTGTCTGCTTGTCGGCTTTATTAATGGCCATCGCTTTTTTATTTACTCTTACTAATCCCTTTATAAAATTGGATTTTGGAAATTAAATTGATTAAAACAATCGCATCGTTAATGCTTTTACTAGAAATATGCAGTTGAGAGAGCTGATGCGATTATAAAAGTTCATCCAGTTCATTCAACGATAAATTTTAAAAAGAAATCGAAGCATTGACAATTGCATATGGCATTTTGGGCACGTTGCTATGACGCAACTACATTTTGAAGTTTTAATGGAATGACGTCATTAGAAAATCTGACTTTGTGGCTAAAAGAAACTTTTACTTACTTGATTTAAAATGCTTTAAGGGTCACTTATTAAATTGGAATCAGTCCGACAGTACAATTGCCTGACTGGGTCAATTTTCCGACAACATTTAAGATGATTTGATTTGTTCGGTAGAGTTATTGTTACTTTTAAAAAATATCTTATTATATTAATTGTTTACCTCATGAGAAATACAGTAAGAAATATAGTTTTAAACAATTGCTTTTTTTCATTTGTTAACCAAATGCAATGTCGGACCAATTAATAAAACCCATAAAATTATCCATTTTACGCCTCAAGAAATTTACTAATGGCTATTTTGATTCACTAAGTTTATGAAATAGTGATTCGTCTCTGGTTCATGTTAACCTATGGCGAGTTTTGTATTTTAAGATTGCATTGACCATCTTTGACTCATTGGCCATTGATAGCGTAGACCAAGTACGAGTAACTGGATGAGATAAATTTTTTTTTGATGGTCTTATTTTGAGTGTATCTACTTTAAAGATGCCGACACAGTACAAATAATATATGCAACATAAACTTACTGTATTTATGATTAGTTTTATTTTGTAAGGGTTAAGAAATCTGAACGTCAAAATTTTGCTAGTTCTTTTCAAAAGTTTAGTCATGAAAAATGGTTGTTGCTTAGTTGGCTGTGAATAAAATTTTGAGTAGAGCAAGAGCAGAACTTTTCTATTGTATTTTGGCTGTAAAATAGCATTCCCATTTGGCAGTTCAGTGTTGGACTGTTGTGGCAAAGTGACTCTTATTCCGTTCACTCATTCTTTTTTACTTTTCCCAATCAATCTTTGTCAAGTTGAACGCATGCGATATTTGTTAGCTGTAGCGGCTTCATTTGTCGCCCGTCACTTTTGGGGGCCTACGTACGTATTACGCCATCGTCTTACGTCAACTTAAGCTTTTATCGTTTTTTTTATCAAAATGTTCTTACACTTACTCGGATATGCCAACTTCAATGTTTAAAGACGTCAAATACTCGTGGGAATCATCAGCTAACACGGCTATTAGCAACCTTCAACAGATCAACTTTGTATATGATATCGATTAGTTCAACTTAATGGGCCTTCTGCAGTTTTAAAGCAACAACATTTTTATATTTAGTTATTTACAAAATGAAATTGAGTCTTTTAAAAAAAGTCACGGTCAACTGAGACGTATTAAAATATATCAAGTAATTTACTGTAACTGCGTAAACCGATTAATCTTTTATTGACCGATGATCATCAAACTTTATTTTATCCTTCAAGTTGAAATGTATTGGGCTGTTGGCCAGTTGGTCAATAACTGCAACTCTACATTTGTTTGGTCAGTTCCGGCTGATTTGGGATCGTTAAGTTGAATTGATGGCTTTCCAAAAGCTGCATGCCATTTCTTTGGCGTTTACAACCAGGAAACATGTGCTACAGTCATACAAAACTCTTGCTTTTATTGTTTCTTTTTAAAACTACATTTTAAGTGTTAAAATAATTACTATAAAAGTACACGGATACGATATTATACTCGTTTTTTTTATGGATTTTAACACATGTTACAAGACAACTTGTAGTAGTAACATCTTGGCACTGTTATTGTTTTGATCAAGCAAAAGAAAAATGTAAATTAAGTTTACACAAAAACGGTAACAGTATTAAACATGTATCAGGACATGTGTTTATGCTAAATTTGTATCGTTTTTAGTTTAATGCGAACCCAACTTGCATCGTCTCAGCTGTTAAAGCATCAATTTACATTAAAATGGTGTGTTTGCATTACTTCCTCAAACTCATCTTTTGGTCACTTGGATGAAAAATATCACATTATAGTGTTATTTGAGTTTTGATTATGGTTTTGATATACAATATCATCTTAAGCAAAGTTACTTTGTAAGATGTGCAAAGGCGATATAGCTTTATTTGTTGCTTTATTGTGAGCTAAGCGCTGTTTTATTTTTTTTTTCTTCTGTCTGCAAAAAAGTTTATTTTTTATTTATTTTTTTTTTTTGCATTTTGGAATTGCCAGATGTGTTCACCGACTAAAGTTTACACGTATAAGTGCTTTAGTTTGAAACGGATCAGCATCTATTATTTATGCGTTGTAATGCACTTCTAAATGTGGAATCCAAAGAATCGTTTGCAGTAAGATATATATTCCACTCTTCCCCCTCTCCCCAATTCCAACTGAAAAATGTTCATCTAAACAGTTATTGTTTAAATCTCCAAGGGATACGATAGAAATCTCAATGTGAATAATGTATCAATTAGTGCCGTCGTCTTATTTTCTACTTTCGTGTTATCTTTTCTATTTCGACAAATTATGAAAAGCCTCCTTCTGTTTATCATTTTCCCCACCGTTTTCTAATAGATGACGCCATTAATTGCTAAGTGACGATCAGTAAAGTTTGAGGAGTTTTTTTTTAAATTTTCTTATGGTATTTCTAATTGCAAATAGAAATTTTAGCTTTTTTTTTACTTTGTAATATTATAATGGCTAAGAAAAAGAAGACGTACGGTTTTAATAAGGGGGAAATGTACAGTAACTTATGTTTGGAAACATGGAAGATTAAATTTCAACATTTACTAATACACTTATTGAAAATATTTAGTTTAAATGATGATTATATGATAGTAATATGACTTCGTCAAATAAATTGCTAGTTGGATAACGATGATATTTTTAATTAAATGTTATACTTAGTTTTTTTTCCTAATAGTTATTTGTTGTCTTAAAATTGTTATTGCGTTGTTCAGTTTTCTTTTTTTTTTAAATTATTTTTGTAAGGATCTTATCTGAATACGAATAGTGATGTTAATGTTTCGACTTTATTATTAGCTGAATTAAAACTTTACTTACGCAAATAGGGTCATCATTATTTTCCATTGATATTATGAAAATGAAAGCCACTGAGCTGTTGTAACTTTAAGAATTTAAGCTTATTTGTTCAATGCTTCTCTTCCTATATGATGGAATTTTAAGTGGTAAAAAAAATATAAAAAAAAAAACTAAATAAAATGGCATGTAATTTTTTCATTTTTTTTGTTATTATTTTGATGATGTTGTTGAATTGTTGTATGGTTGGTTGATAAGATGTAATCAATACATCATAATAGTGTACAAGGAATTGATGTCAACAATGGAATCTTGCGTCTTCTTCCTTAGACATAATCTCTATTCAATAATGCTCTTTTATTTCTTTATTGGATAAAAGAAAAACGGCTGAATATTATGTTAATGTCGTTGCCACCAACCAACAAGCGATTATGAATAAATGATGACCGCTTCGAATTCATCTAGATATTTTTGGTTTGTTGCATATTTTATTTTTAGTGGAAGAAAAACAAATACAGTGAAATACGTTTATAGCGAAGAACATACTTTTTCTTTAACCGTATTTTGCTACAATAAAGATTTTTTTTCAATTTTTAAAATGAAGTTTTAATAGTTTATAAATAATATTAAACTTGAAAACATTTTTCACAGAATTTAGTTGATGTATTAAATATTTTTAAACATTTTATTTTTATTATTTTATCAAAAATTGCGCTACTAAGACCTCAAGAAAACTTGTTATTACCGAGTTTGGTTTTAAGCGAGTTTGTTATAAGCGTGTTTTAGTGTATAAAGATTTTCAGATGCAGTAGTGAACTGTAGAAGTGCTAAACACGAGTTAACAGACTTAAACTTAAGCCGGCTTTTCACTTTCGCTTCATCAACGATTACGTGGAAAGTGACCAAGCAGAATTACTCGAAACATGTTTGATGCTGATGTTTCTTTTGTTTGGTTAAGCAAAGCCTGTTTTTGTGTGTCAATTGTTTAAGATACGACAGTAATTGCTGCCGAGCATCAAACAAATGAATTAATAATTTGTTATGCACACTATACTGTACATAATTTTTTATTTAAATTATAAACAGTCAGCAAATATCAATTGACTAATCGCAGGACATTTTAATGTTTACAGTTAAGTGTTTAAAGCATACTGTATGTGGCTGTCGAAAATTTAATTTCACAAAGTGGTCACTTCAACATCAAGCATTGTCACTTGTAATTTTTAACGTTTAATTGAGATGTCTGTTGTCTGCTTTCATAACTGAATTCGAGGTACCCAATCCTAAAGTGGATCAAGTCCATCCATTACAATTTTTTTAATTTAATGAATATTAAATTTAAATCATTATCTCATAACACATAAATACATGAAACATGATAGAGTATTGGACTTTATCGACTGATTGGACAGCAAAACGGAAAAACTTAGTCGTTTGTAATTTTATTAATGAACCTGGAGATTCATGACTTGGAAAAAAGTTGGTCTATTATGACACTAAATTACATGTTTAAAATGTACAGTAGGCGCTTGTATTAAATTAATCTTGATCTACTTTTGAACTAAGTGTTGGCATGAAAGTGCAAACTTATTTGTGTATAATTGGCCGTTCCTGATTTTCATTTTTGAAGTAGAAATAAATGACGTTTTTGTGACACAAAATTTGAGTTTTAAGTCATAATTTTAATGTTGTGGTTACCTAGACTACTAAAAAATTTATCATTATAAACAAAGTTGAATGTTTTCGATTCTTGATCGCACTGTTGAATAAATAGACTGTGTGGAGTGATCTTGAATTGTGGGAGTGTAAAGGGATGATTGAAGGGGCATTAGGGATATAATAAACAATGAAAGCTGTATAGTGTATTGTTGGAATGACGTCAACTTAAAATAAAAGACAATTCTTTTTTTATATAGTAGATGATGAGGAAGGGTGTATGTGTTAAATAATAGGAGGGTGGATGTATAGTAGGGTGAAGATAATAGTGATGAGGAGAGGGGATCTGAATAAAAAAAAGAAAAAAAAAGGTAGAGTTGAGAAATCATCGCATGGTCGTTGATGTTAAGGAAAATGATTCTTAACGGTTGCCATAGATACCAAGTTAACCAACCTTGACTGCGAGGGAAAAAAAAGTCTCATACATCCATTGCATTGATGGTGATGGTGGTATACTGTAGGTACCACTTGTATTTAGTTCTTATTGAAGCCATCGAGATATAAAAAATAAGATGCACACAAAATCATTATTTTTAAGCTTGGGTTCCACATTTCCTTATTTAATAACTAGACGACTTGTTAAGGTTTCCTATGCAATCATCCGCGTATATCCTTATATTATGATAAATTTCATTGAAATTGATTAAATTATCTGATTTTTTTTCTTTTATTTTTGTTCGTTCATGCACTCCCTCGTTGCTAAATATAACTTATGCATAAAAATTAGCCATGGAAAAATTAAATTGGAAAAAACATGAGACGTGAATTAGTTTACGAAGCTTGTCTATACCGAATACTGTATGGTATAGCGAAATATTCATAGCCTATCAAAACTTTGCCCACTCTATCACACTTGTCACTTTTAGCGCTATCCCAGGTGATTTTCTTAATTATAACACCAAACGAAATGAAAACCAAACGAGAAAAAAAACGGGACAACTCAACATTGAAATTGATCAGATTAAGTCTCGTTTCTGTGTTGAATTTTTCTCCATCATAAGAAAAAAACGGGACAAATCGCTATTGGAACTAATGAAATTTAGTCTCGTTTTTTTATTGGCACTGTAAAGAAGTGTTTATTTTCATGAAATCACCCGGTATATTGCCTCATATATTGCACCTCATATATTGCATAGAATTTTTTTAAAGTTTTAACGGTTTTTTATTATACGAATACTGTATTTTTTTTTTTGCTTTGATGTTGCCTTTTTTCATCTTCTTATCTCTTTTTTTTTTCTAAATATATTTTCCAGACTTTGCCGTTATCTATCTATATTCGTCATTCACTTTATTTTAGTTTAAGCATGTAAATAGGGATAATGTTTTTTTCTCTTCCCAATCTCTCTTTGTGTTTGGCATTGTTGACATTGGAGGAAGTAAAATGAGTGAAATAAATTGATGACTTAAAGATATTTATTTATAATGAAAAATTATATTGATTTAGCTGTCGAAGTTTGTATTGCACTTGTGAATTTGTTAGTTTAGCGCTTTACGATGTAGACGTAAAAATTGACTTTTATTTTTTTAAACTAAAATTATTTCCCCTTTTTTAAACATGCACACAATGTTAATGTCTTATTTGGTTACATCGATATCACTATAAGTTATAAATTAATGGCGATCATGTTTTTTGATTTATGAGCTTTTTTTTTTCGTTTAATTTATTGTAGTATTTTTTTTAAACTATGAAAGTATAAATTATAAAGTGAAATTAGAAGTGTTGTTTTGACCTTTTATTAAACTGGTAAATCACATGGTCACGTATACGGGTTTTGTTAGGCGTTCATGTCATCTGAATTTATGATAGGAAATGAGTTTGCAGAGCCGCCCTGTATATTGTATGTACCGATATATATTTATTAAGTTCATATACTGTATTATTTGCTGTTACGGTTGACGTTGTTAAACGACAAACACGGTTTTGCAATCAAAAAGTTTTCGATGAAATCACTTTTAGGTTTTTGTTTACTTGTGTTTTAAACATTTGACGTCGCCAATGACATTTCCGCTGCCTCATAATCGTTTATAACTTTATACTTTATACACCGTATATGGATTTGCCAACTATTTTCTCTTCATAATGTCCTATGGTCATTTTGACCAGGCAGCGACACATAACCTTTGTTTTTGACCTTCTTGGAAAATGTGATCAAGCATCGCTTTTCGCCAGATTAATCAATAGAAAAAGTGTACTGTATATTCAAGTTGACATAAAATGGTGGGTGGAGCCACTGCCACCAGCATCCATCAGCAAATTTCATTATTATGTTGAATTTAATTACCAAGATATAGTATACTTTTTACAACTTGTAGTAGGTGTTGCATATTTTCGCTTTCAAAACTTGTTTAAACATTTTAATTAACGTAACGTTTACTTTATTCATAACTTCATAAGAAGTGCCTGATTAAAATATTCAAAAAATTAAATAAAAAAAATTACAACTGCGTATTATACCGGTACAGTAAGTGTTAAAAAGGTGTCAAACTATCGGTAAGATGAGATGAGACGCATCCGCTAGAGAAATGTCAAAGTTAATCATTTTATTTCGCAACTCTTAAGCTTATGCCGTAATAATATGCTAAATAATTCATAAATAAGTGCACACAACTTAACTTACAGTATTAACTTAAAATTAAATCGTTTAAAATACACAAAAAAAGCTTGAAATTGATTTATCGTTATAATGAATAAATCATTAAGCGTGAAGCATTGGTTATTTAAGTTATAATCATCATTAAAATTTGTAAATTTGTTAATATGGTAACTCTTTTGATCTTTGACATGCGAAAGGACTTTGGGACTAAGAAAAAAGGGACCATCAATAAAACATCTGTTATCTAGCATGATAGTCTAAAACTCTAAATAGACCAAGCTTGTTTCATCCACATATTAAACAGTAATATCACGTGGTATCAACCATCTTATGTTATTGAAAAACCAATGTTGAAATCCATAAACTGGTGTACAGTACTGTATAGTGTGTATGCCTAATGTACTGTACAGTGTGGATACCTACTGCACTGTACAGTGTATATGATACACCATGTTGGTAACATATTGTGGCTATTGACCTTATTCACTTTCTCCCAGTGGCCATTTTGACTGAGTGACGTCATTGGCGTTTCTGCACCATTACCACTGGATGGTTTGCGTCGTTAGCGAGATGGTATGAGCGAGAATAGAAGAGGGGGGAAAAGGAAAAAAAAATTGAGAAGGGGAAAAAATAGGAGACAATACCGATAAATTCCAACATGTGCCTTAGCAGCAGTTGCCAGCATCGTAAATCGGTTTTACTCAAAATATAAAGAAATTGGTTGATATCGTTTGTACATGTGTATATGTAAGAGTAGAATTGCCGTGTATTACAGCTCATATTTACGACTTTTACAGTTGAAGCTTTTACATGAAATAATTTTTCAATGCGATTTTTTTTTGTTTTTGTATTTTTTTTTTTTTTTGGGTTTTTCCAATTGCGAGTATTTCTATGCACTGGTATAATACTATATGGACTTTGTGGTTGAATATAACAGATATACCAAATGTCACGTTTATGCAAAATGTTTTGCTCAAGTTTATTGTTATTCGGCTATGTATGCTTTGCATAGGTATGTGATATACTTTTATAAATAAAAAAAAGAAATAGAGGGTGTTTCTAGTTGTCGTTGGCACATTTGGCAATTTGCTGTGTAATTACACTACTTGCATGTGCATTTAATATTTTGTGATATACGGTATTTCAAGAAAAGGTACAAAGAAAAATAGCTACAGTGATTGCTTTTTTCTAAAGAAAAAGTTAGGCTGAATTACAATATAATTATTGTATAAAGTTTTCCAAAGAACCTGTGTTGTTAATAGTGTAGCACAGTAATTAATTTAAGAATTGATAACATAAAGTGATGACAAATAATCATGCACACTTTATGAATTGTAAATGTTATGAAATGATGCAATGATAAGTTATGAATTAACAGAACTGTCAAAGTTTGTTAAAATATGTTAAAAGGTTTAACATTTTGTCATGAGATTTCCAAAGAATTAAAATGTAAAGCCATAAAATCATTTTAAAAAATTGATCAATTTTAGTTAGAAATATAGAAAAGATAGCAAAACTCCACTTTTTTTTATTGATTATCTATACATTTGACTAGGTTTTATAATATATTAATTGTATTATTTACGCATTTTTATTGCAAATTATATTTTTTAATGTAGGGGTTTAATTATCATTCCGATTTGATGGCCTTTTTTAAAGCTTATAATGAAGGAGCGCTTTTACGTCATCTTATCGACCAAAATTTGCGTCATCATGACGTCAGATTGGCAACAAAAGGCATTTATATTCAGTCGACAAAGTGACCCAAATTCGTCTGCTGCTAATTCATTCCGTTTAGATCCTCGTTTGAGTTATATTTAGTAACGCTTTTATTATGTTTATGCAATTGTATATCTAATAGCCTATGTATTTTATACAATGCACGAGAAGATCTTTTAATAATGCAACATATCAAAATTTCTTACTTAACCGTTAAAAAAAAGATTTTATGTGCGCAGTAATGTTGCATTTGTTGCTGAAAAATAATCTGTAATGATGTTAGTAATGGACGCTGGGAGCACTGCTGTTTCACAGCATTGGAAAACCCTGCAAATATCTCTTTTCAATTAGTAACAAAAATGAATTATTCATGCAATGGAACTCAGCTAACTTTGCTCCAGGAAGTCACTCTGCTGGTCGACTACCAACGGTTGCTATGGAAACCCAACCAACCACCATCACTCTGTCTTTCTTTTTCTCACTTCTCTTCGTATTTTCTAATATGAAAACACAGCGCATAAGAAAATAGGCGACGCTAAAAGTATGAGGTTTAGATATGGGGCTTTTATCCCTAAGCTGCTCCTAAACATTTCTATTTTAGTCGACAAAAATGGGTCTTTACTGCACAATGCACGCATACGATCTTATTAAGATCAAATAAGCACCTCTTTTCTTCTGCTGACGTCATACAGATGTTATCCAACAAGGGACAAATTATGCCTGTGTGTTGTTTTACTGTCGAAAATTTACGATTTAACTGCCCCGACTTAAAAAGATTTGCTGTAAATCTGTTAGGATTACGTAGTAAATAGCTTTGTTTTGCAATGCTCTCTGTTATTGGGTTGCAATCATATACTGCACTGCATAGAATCATAGAAATAGAAAAAGAAATGCGATGTTTGATTGAATAATTTCAAAATAAATCTACTACTGTCTTTTGATAAATGATTTTGTTTATTTTTTTTTTCTTTTGTAAGGTTAAAGGTTGGAAAAATCAATACGACTACACTATATTTAACTTTTTTTCTATGCGGTTTATATTATATTGGGGGTACATTTCATTGCTGTCTTTTTTTCTTTTCTCGATATTATACTTCAATGTTGATCTTTGTTGAAATGTCATTAGAAGTGTTTTTTTCTTCTTCCACTTGGATAAATGATTGGGAAATGAATTTCGTAGTCTCCAATTGCTGTTTGTGTATTGAGTGCAGCAGACATCCCGCTGTTTAATTTGCGCGTGCTTGAATGTTCATGACTGTATGGGTTATTTGAAAGGGGAAAATCACCTGTAATATGCGCGTGAAGTAAATACACGTCAATCAAACGGCGACGAAAATAACAATCGATTAACCTTGTGTATAACCTGCTGTACAAAGTGTTCTTGTGCATATGCTTATTTTCAGTATAGGCGATTGGGCATCTTTATGCGGGGCTTGCAGTAAGTTAGGACCAATTTACGTGCGTCGTCACACAGTGGAAACATGATTTAATTTGATACGTATCACAATATATTTCACTTATTTATCACTCTTTCGGTCAACCTGTTTGTGTTAATCAGAGTCCATGGGAAGCCTTGTATTTTGAATGACATTGAAATGTATGGATTCTTATAGACCCTGATTTTCACAAACTACTAACCCAAAGTGTAACTACTAAATTAATTATTTCTAATTTGTTCGTGTGATTAGCCATTTGTTATTAGTATACATACTGTAGCATACACGACTACTCTTTAACTTTAAAGTTTATTATTAAGAAAAAAAAATGTAGATTAATTATTATGCTGTGAATGTTGTTGCAACCGAAACAAAAAATTTGATTAATTTCCTTTCTGGTGTTTTTTTCTTTTGAGTTAAAATTAAAGTTGGGTTCCTAAAAGTAAAAAAAAACAGCCCCAATTTGCATCATTTGATTTTCTTATATTTGCAAATGGTCTTGTTGGTAACTCGTTTAACAGAATGGGACTTTATTTCATTGAGTGCTGATGCGTAGAAAGATACCGTAGAAAGTTTTCATTGCTGAATTTTTTACAGAATTTTTTCTTATTTTGAAAGAGTTAGAAAGAACTCGAAATAGAACTAATCCCATATATTGGCGAAATAAACGTCTTTTGTCGTAAATCGAAATTGTATTTTCTTTATATGTATACAGTATATATATGTGTGGCTATGGGAGAGACCGTTAGTCAGACAGAGTGTGGGTATGTGTGTGTTGTGGTGAAGGAGAATGCTATAAATTTCGATTAAAATGCAGTTGCGACTTTTTGGCTGTTCTTGTCGATGGAGCTTCACTTGACTCTTCAACTTAACGAAATGATGGCTCCATCACATCGATTTTGTCTCTAAAATAAAATAAAAACTGCAATGAAAAAATGCAGTAAGACAATCTAGCGTTGCTAATGAAATTTAAGGATCTTTTATTCGAAATCCATCGGTACAAAAAGAAAATAACAATCATCGAATACAGCTAAACTGTACTTCAACTACAGAATCCCACAGATTTAAGTTACACGAATGACAACATGTAAAACAGGATGACTGAATTCAATATAAATTAATAATAAACAATCGATGAAATCTTATTATTGTTCAACAGCTCAGTAAAGATATGTTTCTTAGAGAAAGTTGTACACAGAAAATTGAAACTGAAAGTTGTTTTTTGTGTGACTAAATGGCAAACAAAGTCAATATTTGCTTTCAAATTTTGTCGATTACATGTTTCGTTGATAATAGCAATCAAAATTAATATATCAAGTGCTTTTTAGAATTGAAACACCTTTTTCCTGACAAGAAAACAGCGGTAAAATTTGCTATCGGAACTGATGAGATTTTAGTCTGTTTTTTTTATTTGGCAAGAAATAAACGGGACAAATCATCCTTGCAACGAATGATGTTTTGTCTCGTTTCTTTATTGGCGATTTTTTTATTTTTATGATAATAAGTAAACGGGACAAATTGCTCCTGTAATTGATGAAATTTAGTCTCATTTATTTTATAGCACGGTAAAAAATCATCTTATATATTATTAGAAAGTTAACTTGTATGTTTAAATTGATATTACAGTACAGTATACAGTGTTGAGGAAGTACTGTATAAGTTACTGTTGGTGATATAGAAAAAAGGTGTTGGTCTCTCTGTCTTTCTTAAAGTTGCAATGAAAAGATACTTGAAAGTAAAATATTATACATAAGTGTTTATTATAGAGTACACAAAGTGGTCTGAGCGTCATCGTTTATATCCAAAGTTATTTATCCGAGTGGGTTTTGCTGACATGCGCAGATGTTGCTTTTTGCTTTTTCCAGTAGAAAGTCATGTGCACAAGATGAACGAACAAAACCAGAGATTATTTAATGGTATAAAAGAGAAAAATTTACCGCCGATAAAAATATTTATAAAGAAACACGACATCTGTCGTTGCTTGATGCGATTTTACGCGTGAATTGCTGGCACTGGCGTTGATTTATTTATATGCACAAAATAACTATGAAATATGTTTAAAGAAGAAAATAAATTTCAGTGCAGCTACTGTGCACATCTTTCTGTATGAAAGTACATTTTTCTTTTAAAAAAAATTAATAAGAAAAGAGAAAAAAATCTTTTTCGAAAAATATTAAATAAAGTTTATTTACTGTAAGTCTGCAAAAGTAATTTTTATTTTTGAAGTTAATTCTTTTGTTAATAAAAATTTCTTGTTAAAATTGTCAATAAAAATTATGAAATGTGAAGTTTTTTTTTTGTCCCTTTTATGAAGTAAAAAAAAAATACCTTTAGTGATGATCATGTCAGATAAGATTTCTTTAAACTTTCAAGCGGAAACATTTTTTCCCCCTAGTGGTCGAAATGATTTAAATCTTTCGGGTCTGTTTGTTGGAATCTTCACAGCACAAAAAAAAATTTAGTCACGTTCAATTTGGATTCCATTCATTGGAATTTAAAGAAAAAAGCCGATGGCTTTACGGAGCCACACACATACACGTACACTTTGGCATTGCTTTTGTTGCAAACACACACTCCATGTCCATATTCATTTACACAAAAGCGACTTTGACTCGCAATCATGTTTTTCTACCATCAGATAAACACACACAGCATAAGAAATAGAAAAAAAAGAGGTAAAGACGACGAAAAAAAAAATACACTGATAAAAATATGAACCATAAAAGTTTTGCTTATCGTTTCTTAAAAAAAAAAAAAAAAAAAAAAAACAAGTTCTTCGTCAAAACCAAAATACGCGGCCATCTTTTATATGTTTTTATATTTTATTTTAAGGATTTTTGGTTTGCCCATAGTCAAATATTTATGAATGCATGTTATTTCGTGTGCAGCATATTATGAAACAACACCGAATCGATAAAGTTACATTTTTCTGTATTGTAAACAAAGCATTTTAAGAAAAACCGATTGTTTTTAAGACTTAGAAAAAAAAGTATATTGTTTGTGTATATGCATAAGTAGATAAATGGTCAAATATGCTTACTTCAAATCAACATCAATCCAAATATTATTCGGTATATTGGTTTACAGTGTATTGACCCTTTAAGCGTTTTTAGCCATTGATTTTTTTATTGGTTTGTTTTAAGTAATATTTTATCATTAAAGCATGAAATCGTGGACTTCATAATCTCGAAACTCTATTATAAGCGAGATGAATCTACTTTATATACAAGTCTCGTTTTTAAAAACTGGAAATAAACGAGAGAAATCATTATTGGAATTTATGTTATTCGGTCTGATTTCTTTAAAATCAAAAATTAAACGAGACAGACTGTTATTGGAATCCATTGGTTTCTCGTTTCTTAAAACCAATACAGAAACAAGCAAAACGCAATTGAAATCGATGTTATTAAGTTTCGTTACTTTAAAATCCATCAATAAACGAGACAAATCTTGGAATTGTTAATCACAAATAGTTAAGCGACGAGGTTTTCTTGTTTGACGAAATTTCATATTTATTTTTGGTGCTAAAATATATTTGTGTGTTTAATTATTATAAAATTTGTTTACAATGCAATAACTAGATTGTTTTAAGTAATTCCTATTCGTTAACGCTATGTTAAGAATTTTATTTCTTGATATTATTATGTTTTTCGTGAACTTTCTTTTAATCAATAATAAAAATGTTTAAAAGGGCTGCTTGCATGGCTAGATGGACATTTTCTACGCTTTACCAGAGTGACTTTTTGCGATGTTGAAGTTTGATATTTTCGAAAGGTGCATTTCCTTGCATTTTTTTTACCGAAATCCAAAAAAAAATTTTATTATTATTTTATTCTAAGAATTTTATTTCGTAACAAAATGTAAAAGCAGCCTGTCGTATATTGTCAGAAGTGAATGCACATGAGTACTTGGAAATCTAAATAAATCACAATATTTTTTTAAAATGTTTTTTATTTTGTCGAAAAATGCTTTATGAAAATGCATTGAACCTCGACTTTATATGGAAGTTCTATATCGAAAATGAATGTCTTTTCTATTTCATTGCATTTTTGATGGTCAAACAAAACTTGAAGCAAAGTTATTTTCAAGTTCATGTTTTTGCTATCTGCTTTTCTATCCAAACCAAAGGGATTTTGATCGCCGGTCACTGATTTTTGTTTTTCAAATTCAATAATATTCAACTTTTATACATACATATATTTCTTTTAACTGTATATCATGCGTACTATACAGTCTGAGTTATACTGTACATCTTATACATAATAAAATGGGCACTACAAAAACTAGACAGATATAAATCTTGTTAAGTTATGAAAAGATTGAAAGATTTTAATAGGCAAAATCAATATTTAAAACCATCTAATGACGTCTTTGTTAGAAACAGGAAATAGTATAATGTTTTGACAACATACAGTAAATGTGACTCGCAAATGTGTACATCTGATAGTGCTGGCATGAATACAGTTAACTTGTGGCACGCCGACATTTCTGAAATATTGTCACAAAAATATGTTCATATATTGATTTGGTTGGCTGATTGTGAAGTACATTGTGTTTTTATGATTGATTGGTTTCAGATGATTGCAGTGGCAGACGATGTCTGCACTTACTGTTAGTTGCAACACTGAAAAATTGTATAACCAATGACCAATAATATAGCATTCCCCTTTTCTTTGTTGCCCCAAATCGATTATACTGAATGATTTTCTACATTAGGACATTGTGGTTGTTTTTTTTTTTTCATGGCAAAAACATAACGGGAAAAATCTCTATTGAAGCTGATAAGATTTAATCTCGATTTTTTATTAGCACTGTAAAAACAGTGTTCCAATTTAGAAACTCACCTGATATAAGATTATTACTGTTATGCAAAATGTGTCTTTTTTTGAAAAAAATTAATTATGTGGGCATTGAGATTCGTACGTCCACATTAATTTTTTGTTTAGTAGATTTAAATACCAAAGGATATTTTGTATTAAGTTATGCTTACAAATTTTGTATTTTGTACGATATTTTAATGTATATTATACATCGATATATTGAATGTGGCCGATATTGAATTTTAATATATCGACTTTCATTACTTAAAAGTCTCGATATTTTATTATTGAAATTTAAGGACCGGTTGTTAGCTTAGTAAGAAAACTTCTCAACTCCATTATATTATCACACATTTCATTACTTTAATAAAGAAATGAGACAAATATGTATTGGGACCAATGCAATTTAGTCTC
Organism: Helicorthomorpha holstii; assembly: GCA_013389785.1. Classification (NCBI taxonomy): domain Eukaryota; kingdom Metazoa; phylum Arthropoda; class Diplopoda; order Polydesmida; family Paradoxosomatidae; genus Helicorthomorpha; species Helicorthomorpha holstii. The sequence continues at coordinate 7,876,544 of JAAFCF010006596.1, forward strand.
ATTTCCACATTAGCAAATTTTCTTATGTAGTTAACATGAGGGGATGTACCTGTATTAGAAATAACATGATATCATTAAACTAATTTAAAAATACTCTTATAGCAGAAAACTATGAAAAAAAAATAGAAAATATCGTAATGTAAAATATGTGGAACAAATATCGAGTTGTATCGAAATTTACCATTGTCACCCAGCCTTAGTATTAACTCATTTTTTCAGCTGAAAACTTTTTAAATTTTTTTTTGCATAAAATAACCATTAATTACTTTTTGTTACGACCTGCATAATCCGGTGTGTAGCTTGTGTATAATGTAATGGAAAAGACGACGCCGGCGTGTATTAAAGTTTTGCCTTTAGGCGTCTATTGTTTTTCACACAACTCCCGCATACTTGTATACAGGGAAAGCAAATAATTCGGTAAACAAAAAAGCGGGTCTAGATTATGTTGAGGAAACAAAAGAAAATCACGTGAGTGACGGAAGCGCTCTCTTCCATCAAAAACACAAACACATATTGAGGCCTTATCTCGTTCACTCAACGCCCTCTGTGTGCCTATGAACATGCACGGACATAAAAGTGGCTTATAAACTCTTGTGTATGTTGTGAAGAAAGAAAGGCAGTGCGCATGTGCCGTTCAATTAATTCGCTACGCAAACAGAATAATCTCTTCTGTGCAACATAGACAACGTTAAATGTGTGTGTTTATATATATAAGTTACTGGATACAGTAGAAAAATGGCATGAGTCTGATATATTCTGGCAAAGAGTTTGTTGAAAGGGGGGACCAAAGTAAGAGAACGGGTCAGAGTTCAGCAAATCATCATTTGATACACCAGCCGGTTACTATGGCAACATGTTACGCCGTTAGACGAATGAAAATTTAGAAGGAATAGAAATTTTTTAGAAACTGCTGCATAATTTGAATGTGGTGTTTTTTTTTCCTATAGCATCATTCTGGCGATTGTTATAAATAATATAAACAAATTTCGATTTTCTATCTGTTTAATTTAGAAGAAAGTTCGTGATATTTTAGCGTAAAATCTCAACTGCAATTGAGGAAAATTCTATTTTGTCAAACTTAATCACTGATCGATTTTTGAATGCGCAAATAAAATTGTGTCATGCTGTTTGCTGCGTACAGCATAGTGTACGAATAGTGACTTTTATTGTAAACAATCTCTTTTGATATATGCCGTGGTTGTGATTTATTTTCAGCGCAATTATTTTACAGTTGGCTTCATATTAAATGTAGCGGCCATTTAGATTTCATTTGAAACTTAAATATTGAGTAATACGTCGCGACAAGTACTTTTAAGAGATCGAATGACTTGTCATAATGTAAACTAATCAATACCTATTTGATCTTCTTTGTCAAAACTACATACCCGGTATATAATATTTTCTTTTAAAAGGTATAAAATATCAGGTTTACCGATAAAGCTCACCATTAAGTAATTTTATATTTTAGTAAATGTACATAATGACAAATAATGTTTACAGTTTTTGATTAACTATGTGCTTAAATTTAATTAGTTTGATTATGTGCAATTATTGTTTTCGTCGCTGTGATTGGGTAATAGTTAATAAATGTTTAGAAATAATTTTAACACTAATTTTTAATTAATTAAAATAATATTTAATGAGAACTAATAAGCTTTTAAGACCAAAATACACTGTACGGGCAAGTAAAGTTTTAATTAAAAATGATAGAAATTAGATGTTATGGTTTTCCAATTATTGCTCTTCTTGTTGTCATCTTAACGAATGGCTTATCTTGAAATAGCAAAAACAGTATTCGCATGCAATCAGCTAATTAAAATTAAAATAAAAATAATTTTGTATCTATTGTTATGCAGTAGATTTGCAAAGAGTTAAAAAATAATTTCCATGGATTTTTGGTAGGAAATTTATTATAATTAACATACTAATGAATACTTGAAATTGTACATGAGAAACATGACAAATGGATAATCGATTATTTCTACTGATGATGAATACAAATTAAAAAGTGATTGTCTAAATTGACGTGCTAATTAATTCTGATTTAATTATTATTGACTTTTTGATTGTAACAATTTTAGTATTGGTTTAGAGCAACTGTAATACAGGGTGATTTTCTAAATAGGAACATTTAATTTTTATGCCAAGTATAAAACGGGACAAATGGTAGGGTTGATAGGCTTGATAGGGTTTAGTCTCGTGTTTTTTTATTGACACTGTAAAAAATAGTATTCAATTTAAAAAATCATCTAGTAAATAAAGCACAACAAATATTTATAAATAGATTTACTTGAAAATATTTAACAAAACAATATATCTTACGTTTATAACCAGTGAAATGTTTTTAATAGGCCAAATTTGAGTTCACAAACACCTGGTCAAAGTAGATGTCCCAAAATCTTATTTTAGTGTTTTCAAAAATAAATGTGGAGTTTTTATCAACATTGACACTAAAGTTGAATGGGTGTTTAACTATATGGGACAATAGAAGTACATCTACAATGACTCATAGTATAATATTATTTTTTATGTGATGTTGTAGACTTAAAGAGGGCGGTGCTCCAATCTTTTATGTGGGAAGGGATGATAAATGAAGGAATGGATTAACCGAGTATCAAGTTTCTTAAATCTCAGCTAAAGCTTAACTTGTGTGTCATGCATATACCGTATAATATTTTTTTTTTTTTGGTTATAAAATCTTAAAATGTTATGGCATTTTCTTTTATAACCTTCTTATCGTCTTCTATCACACTAATGTCATTTTTATTTCGTTATTTATTTATTTTTGTAATATTAGTACAGTAAGGCTAGATATACTTACAAAAATACAAAACATATTTCAAAGTGAAATTTGCTTTGTATCCCAGATACAATAACCAAAAGATATGATGTTTTAAATATTTTATTTTAAAACTGCTTTGTCGTATCCAAGGATTAGCTGACATGTAACTTAGTCTAGTTAGTTGAATTTTTCCATTTATCTAGTTTCTCTGTATTTGCTACTTACCCTTTGCATCTGCTATTAATAGATGAAATCTAATGATTAATTATTAATTAGTATGCTTAATTCATAAAATAATCTGCCATTCTGGAAAAGACAGAGTATTAATTTAAAGCACGAAAATCATTAAGTATTTAGCACGCATTGAGTTGGTATAAGGGGGAATGTCGAAAGTGAGATAGAAAAAAAATTGGGCAATAATTAAAGAAGAAAAACAGCCATTTTAGTTGCTCTCTTTTATTCTAATAATATAATCTCAACAGCATTTACTTTTTCCTGCCATCAAATAAAAGAGATGGAAATGGTCGCTTGAGGGCTGCGTGTATGTATGTATATTATATTTTGCCATATATTATGATAAATGACATGACAAATATATTTTACTATGGGCGTTGGACATTTTATCCTCTACAATTGTTCTACACTAATCTTTTACATACAGAAAAATATTTTCTCTACGTAAAATCGTTTATATAAAGCTAAACTCATACACTATGTTTGTATTTTGTTGTGTTTTTTTTTCATTCTATCTATCCATATATTATATGACAAGCACATTTCCCATTTAAAATGCACTCACTGATGTTCGACATGTGATTTCCGTTTTTATGTAAATATGTTTCCACATACAAGTAGGTACAATCGTTACGCATGACTAATATGACAAATGATGGCAACCCGAGTGTTTTCTCGCTATATCCACAGCGATAAAAGGGCATTTTTGGATGAATAAACGTGCTAACCGAGTGTCAACAACGTTTCACATGCAAAAATATTAACGTAGTCTTTTAGTTTTATGTGCAAGCTTCAAATACACCGATTCCCTAAAAATAGTACCAAAAAATGTTTTTGCTCTATCCCCGCTTGTAATTTGCATTAATAATTTAATAATAGCGTGATCAAATATGATTACAATTTAAAAAGTAAAAAGCAAACATTAAAAGTGCTTCTTGCTGTCATCATTAACTATCATTATGTATACAGTATATCGGGTGATTTTATGAATTGGCACACTTTTTTTCTCTATTTGCAAGAAATGAACGACTAGACGAATAGTTGTTTGAATTGATTCGATTTAGTCTCGTTTATTTTTTGACACTTTTTTCTCACATTGCAATAAAGAAACGAGAATAAATCTGATCAGTTTAAATGATGATTTTTCTCGTTTTTTTATTATTGCTGTAAAATACAGGGTTTCAATTTTGAAAATCATCCGGTATTTGTGGATATACTGACTGCACTGAGGATCAGCAGTGAAAAACGTAAACATGAAGCTCTAAATTGTGTTAACCTTACGGAGATGGCGAAGTGACCTGTAAAATGTCATTGTCAAATTAATTAGAAAGATTTTACGCTGAATAGATGGATGAATGAATGAGTGGGCGATGTTTTTTTGATTATCATTTTTATCGTCATAGTTCACTTATAGGTATATTATTATTTTGATTATTTATGACCTTGCTAAGTGATCCATATTTAGCATACAGTAGAAACAGCGAGAGCGAAAAGCGTTTTGTTTTTAATGACACACGCCTCTATTTTTATTATTTTTATTTGCACGGCATTTCATTAATATTATTTTTCTTTTTTTTCTTCTTTAAACAGAGCTGACAGTCGCGGAGGGAACAAGTCCAGATTATGTGACAGCCATCCTCGGTCAATGGGTGGTCTTAAATTGTAACATCGAATTTCCGGATGGAGTACCCGTGCCCTACATCGTGCAGTGGACTAAACAGGTAAACATCAATAGTTAATTAAAATTAGTGTCTCAGCACTATTCTGTTCAAATTAACGTTTCCTGCGTGTTTAACTTTTATTTTTGAAAAACAAACAGCAACTATGAATTTTGTGTGTTATTTTGTTGACATTCTTTATTAACAACTTTTAATAATACGAAAGCAAGCCTTAATATTTATTTCAACTAAAAGCACATGCAGTGGAATCCGGTTAATACAGAATCCTTTAATACAAAACAACATTGCGGTCCCGAATTAAACTATAGGCATTTCCATACATTTGTTTCTTGTTTATACAAAACAAAACCCGCTTAATACAAAATAGTTTCGCCTCTCTGAATGGAAAATTGCACATATCGCCGGCGAAAATGTATAGAAAATCAAAAAAAATATTTTATAAAAGCAAATATTACATCAATACATGCATATGATTGCACAAAATGCATAATATTTTGGAATGTAAATTTTGTACCTATAATAATGATTCTAAATATGATGCCCTCTAAAAAATGTCATTTTAATAAGAATATACTGTATATTTTTTTTGCATGTTTCGGTTAAAACAAAATTCGTTTAATACGAAGAACAAGCTCGACAGTTTTGTCTTAAACGTATTCCACTGTATTTAAATAATATATTTATAGTAAAATTGATTAGATTTATTATGTTTAATCATTTTATTTTGATATGGATTTGAAGAGTGTCTTTCTAACTTTTAAATTACATAATGGTTGCATCTGTAAACAGATCGAGTACTTTTTTATTATAGAAATTGTTCACTGTCATTGCTCAATTTCAAAAATTTGACATACAGTAACTTTTTCTAAACAAAGTTTTCTAAACAGATTTTTTAAATTGGAACATTTTTTCTCATGGCAAGAAACAAATGACATGAAGAGCATTTAGTTTCGTTTCATTATCAGCATTATTCTTCTTATGACAAGAATGAAACGGGAAATATTGCAATATTAGCTGATATACATGTAGTCTTGTTTCTTTGTAGGCACTGCCAAAATCATTGTTCTAAGTTAGAAACTCACCCTATATTCAGCAATTCAGATAAACATAAATAAAAGTGATGCATAACAATGCATGGATTTACAACTGTAATGATATCAGGGCTCTTTATTTATTATTTAATTTAAAAAAGTTTTGCATTTATATGGTGCAATATTAAATTTAATCATTTTTAAATGAGCTTCAAATGGAAGTTTAATTTGGTCAGTCTTGTCATTTGAAATTTTACATTTCATTATTTATTAAATGATAACAATATTCATTGCATCGATTTTTTTTCTTCTTTATTACATTTACCTTATGAACTTTAAAAATTGATATTGCTATGATAATAAAATACTGTATGTAGGTTTGGCGAGGTATAACATTTTATTATTATTGTTTGTATCTGGGAATATTATTGTACTTTTTATGCATCCGTTTGATATGTATCTTGCTGTTATTGTTATGCCAGGATGATGGGTTTCATATTACTTTTAGTTGAAAATTGGACATCCACTATTTGTTTGGTTGTTGCCATCTAACCTCTGTTTAGGATCAATTTTTAAACTATTCATAATAAAGCGGTTGCCATCGTTACCGACTTTTCATTTTGAATATTTTGAATTATAGCTTTGTTTCTATTTTCAACTTTTTCAACATTGCTGTCAATGGCAAACACAGTACAGTACTTTAATACGAATATTCACTATTCACTAATGCTCATTTTTACGAGGAGAAAAATATTTTGGTTTACATCAAAACATGAGATGATGAACAATCGGCGAAAAGGATGATAAAAAGAGTGAAATTAATTTTGCATGAAATTTCCAACCCATTTCATCAGCAAACTTTATATACACTATACAATACACACCCACATATAGTGAATATAGACGGTATATGTGTAGCAATCACATTTAAAAAGAGACGTTTCTTTCATTTATTATTTCAACACACTGTGTGCATATCTTCGTTGTCTGATTTTTACTCCTTTTATTTGCTCATGAAACGAAACGTATTTTGTCATCACTTCAATTTTTTATATTTTTGAAAAGTTGAATAACTTAAATAAAAGCTGCTCACGTCCACAATTCATAACGCATTTCGTTAAATGGAATTCAAGTAGAATATTTTGAAAGCAACGCTGAATATACTATTAAATCATTAAATTGCAATCAAACTTGTTTAGTTTTTTTCTTTTGATATTTATGTGTTTTCTTGCTTGTGAAATTTCTTGGTTTTTTTTTTTCACTTATTTTTTTCTATCGATTTTGCATGTTTTTGTATTTTACTTAATTTTTTTAAAATCTTCTTGCCAGTTTGTTTTTAATATTTCACTTAACTGTATGTTCATCAGCTTGAATTATCAATTTTTTTTTAACGGCAATAAATTAACGATTTAGCTTTTCCCAATGATGCAGACGATATAAATTTTGCGAACGTAAAAATAAATTCTAGTTAATTCATGATATTTACCGTATGTGATTGAAAAGTTATAGGTTTTTAATCTTGTTTATTCGAATTTGTGCAGAATTGCTTCCATATATTGTGTCTTGGAGCTTTGAAATTAATCTTTTATTTATGAATTTTGATTTCGTAAATTGAAGATTTGCTTTTCAGTTGCCACGTCTTTTCTCAAATAAACTTGAGAAGAACACTTAAAAAATCGTTTAATTGAAGATCGTTTATAAATTTAATTTAAACAAGACAAGGATTTGGCAATGAACTGTAAATCATTTATTTGAAAATTTTTATAATGGCGCAATGAATGGGGTTTCCATACAAAATTCGGCTCGAGGTTACTTTTGAAAACCAAGAAATTAAATCCTTATCAATGCAAATAAGCAATTCATTTTTTATTAAAATCGATTTGAATATTATATGAGCTACAGTAGTTGCTTTTTATAATAAGTTAACAATAATCGTGTACTCGAAACATAATTACATTGCTTTGTTGCGTTTTTTACGGGTATTTCTTGTTATACCGGAGGATTTTCTACATTGTAACGTTAGTATTTCCATGGCCAAGAAAATAACGGAACAATTCTACACTGGAACAGATCTGATGTAGTCTTGTTTCTTTATTGGCACTGTTAAAACGTGTTCCAATTTCTAAATTCACCTGGTATGATAGGTTTAAATGTCTTGAGATATTTTTTATCAATGACAATGAAAATTGAAATACAAAAATTCTAATGTTTTCATTAATAATTATTTGATTAATATGAAGCCAATATGTAAGTTTTATTGTTAAAGTATTTGTATAAAAATATTTTGTATTCACAATTAGAAATTATTTTTTTATTATTTTTCTATACCGTTTTGTAACATAATGTCTTATCAATTACATACAGTAGTTATACAGGGTTATCATTAGATACATATTAACTATTTACATATAAGAAACGAGAATAACTTGCTAGCTTATATTATTGAATTAAATACTAGTAAAGAAACGGAAATAAAGGTTTACCATCGATATTTATTTTGTTCATTTATTACCAATGTGTATTTGAGATTTATTTGTGAACACCTATCTTATGATCACCATGTATATATATGTAGATGATTTTAGAGTCTTAAATATATAAAAAAAAATATTTTTTGTTTAAAAAAATGTTCATAGCGATAAGATGTCCATGATTTACGTTGCTCCATTATGTATCTATGTGTGTAGGGACATTTTAGCTGTTGAAGCTTTTGCTTTCTTTTGTTCAGGAGCATTTGAGATTTTCATCAGATTTATAATAGCGCAGATATACTTTTAGAAATTTATGGAATTGATATAAATATTTGATTTTTTTTGTATTTTTTTCTTCTCACGTTGTTAAAATCTAAACTAATGTGTTGAATTGTGTGTTGACAGGGTGATAAGGTTCCCATCTATATTTGGTACGCTGGATATCCACCTCATAAAGGCGACGGATACAAAGACCGGATTTCGCTAGTCAATTTAGCTTCAATCAATATTTCGGAGATACAAGAGACTGACCAGGGCTGGTATCAATGCAATATCATATTTCTTAACCGAAGACCGGAGTCTGGCAAGAATGGAACGTGGGTCTATTTGGAGGTTCATGGTAAGTCAGTCATTATAAGTCATTTTCTTGTGCACTACACTGATTGCTATGAATAAATACGATTAGATTATGTACATTGACGTGTAGATTCGTAAGTGTATGCTTTTACGATAGTTGCTGTTGTTACTTTGACGAGTAGATAAGCTCTTGTGACATCACAGATTGCAAAAACAGAAGCAATTATTTATTAGTGCTTCTATGTAAAGTTGATGTAGTTGAACTCTTGCAACTTTAAAGCTGAATCTCACTAAACTAAACCGGGCGAGTTTCTAAAGTAGAACAAAAAATTAAAACGGGACAAATCGTCATCGAAACTTATTATAATTTTCCCGAATTTTTATTCTCACTTTAACAAAGATTCAACTTAGAAATCATCTACTATAATTGTATTATGAGCTCAATTATCAGAAAGAAACTCTCAAGTTTTAATCATTGCAAATAATTAAAGAATTGAAATGTAATTAGACAATTGAGCGGTGTATTCTTTAAAGAACTTGAAAGTTTATTAGCTATTTCTACACAAATTCTTTAAATTAATCAATAGTTTGACTTAAACGAAGCTGTTTTTAAAGTGTTGAAAGTATTTATGACTTGAATAAGTTATTGAAAAGTTAGAGTATGTGTGCATTAGAATTGATTTGAATGGGGAATTGCTGCGTCTAATTTATTTTATATAAACATTATTTTAAATATGTCAATCCTTTGAAACGTTTGCCACTTCATAATTTATTGAAATTATGAAGTGGCTGTTTTCTTGATCAACTTTTTACTCATAAAACATGTTTTGCTATACCATTTTAGTAGATGCTGGTAACATATTATACATATTGTTTAAAGTTTATTTAAACAATTTCTACGAGTAAATTGGAAGCAAAAATTATAATGTTTACTTTCATGCGGGATTCAATCATCATCTTATCGGTTAACAGTAGATTAGGACACCGTAGCCTCACACTTAATTTACTTTACGAAAAAAGGATGGAGTAAATTATGTATAAGTTTATTTAATTACCTGTACACGTCCAGTATATTATTTTAGTATTTATTGAAGTTTTGGCATTATTTATACTGCATATGATAGTTCATGTTTATGTGTTGTTTTAAAGTCACCTTTGCGGTTCTAGCTAGAAAGAATCAATATTTTAATGTTTTTAAAACATTATGTAAAGGCTTTTGATTTTCTCTTCAGCGCATTTGCGATATTTTCATGTGGATTTACATAGAATTCAGTAGAAATCCCATTTGAATCTATTTCGTCTTGAATTATATTGCCTAACATGATTGCTATTGTAGTTTATGTAAATCAACAATAAATATATCAAGTAATAATATAAAAAATTACTCATGTTCATACCGTATTTTACCAAGTTAATTTTGGTAGAATCTTTTGATGTTAAATCATATACACTTAAAACACTGAGAATATTATTGGAAGAAAAGTTTTTTTAAAGCTTATAAGAGTAATAATAAAAATCAACAACTTTATTCAATTATTCATTTAAAAAATAATTATGTTTACTCGATTTATAAGAATAAAATTGTGCTCATAGCTACATTATAAGGAATGCAGAGCATCTTATTCTTCATAATATATCATGCATCTATTTATAATAGCGATAAATTGCAAGAATTTAGAAACTTATTACATAACGACATAATTGAAACAGTTATTAATAAAGAAGCCAATAAATGTTATATGTATACAAAAAACCGATGGCAAACGGCACTAAATAAATAAATATGATCAAAAACAAAACGCAAACAGCAACAACAAAAAATATTAAATAAATGGTGATGACGTGAGCGGAAGAGGAAACCGAATGGGAACTCCAGTGTAGTTGTAGAAGTCTAACCCAGCCCAATCTATTTCTCTCACTTGACATAAAAAATCGATATTCTATTTATAGTAACAGACGCAACTTTGGCATTCGCACTGCATTGCCATGGGGGAAGTCGCGGTGGAGTCTTCAACGTTGCTGAGCTTTTAGCTTTTGTCATCATCTTCGATATTCGAGAGAAAGAGAGGCTTCCGGTGTGACCCATTTTCATCTTAACTTTCAAAATTAAATAATAAAAACTTAGAAAAAGAAAAACAATATATCACCAAAAAAATAAATAAAGAAAAGAAGGAAAAGAAATAGGAAATGGGAAATAGAATGACGTAAACTAATGATATATTGACCGTCGAAATTTGTTTGTTTTTTATTTTTTTATAAAAGAGCTGGTGAAGGGGTTTGATTTTTTTTTACTATTTCATGTGTCTTTGTACAGTGTATGAGAGACTTTGACGTATGACCAAACAGTCAGTCCATTACCAGATTGGAATGTGTCCATCGTGTGTATAGATCGCTCTATTTGTTATTTACTTAATCTCTATACACCAGTTGTTGGCGTGTACATGTATTTGCTGCAGCGATATAATATACATTATTTGCTTTTGTGTGTGCGCGTGTTTTTATTTTCTTTAGATCGTCATCTTAGGTTTCCATCTATTACATTTATCACCCACAGCGGGTGATATTAGAAATGGAAAGCAAGTGAGACCTCAACTCGTTTATTTCGGATTGTAATACACCGTATATTCACATAAGTAAACTAATATTAGTAAATTCAAGTTATATTGATACAAATCCTGGTTATTTCTTGACTTTTATTAGTCTAGCACACCTCAGTACAGTACGCTGGATTAACCAGTGTTATGTGTACCAGTGTTATAAACAATGAGTTAAGATTCCCTCTTTCCAAACTCGTAAACTTAGGTACCAGTTTAGTGCATTTTGAACATGATTACTGCTATCTTTTTTTTACATTTTAGCAAAGGCTTACTGGTGTTCATTAGGATTTTTATGACATCTCAGCTATTGCTTGGAGTCTAGAGTAAGGGATGAGAAACTTTATTCTATTAAAAGGTCACATCCTAGGAGACCAACTGAATTTTGATAATGAGAAGGGGTCACAAAGTTTTGTTGAAAAAATATGCAAACAATAGTTTTCAAGTTTGAAAGTTCCAAGGGAGTATATGAAACGAAATGTATTTTGAATGCCATTCGAATTATATTGCCTACATAGGTTTTCTTTTATCTTTGATACTTGAAAGTGACTATGTAAGCGATTGAGAGGACAAAGTCTCTTGGTGAGGAATCTGGGGGCAAAATCCCCCAGAAGCCAAGCACTTTGTTATTTTAGAAGATCATATTTTACATGAAATTTGAAGTATTTTGATCTCAAATTAAAAATATTTGCTCAGTATGACAGTTGAGATGTAAGTTTAAGATGAAATTTTAGATTATTATTGTGAAAATATGGAATGTGTAAAAAGGCTACTGGTTGCCCACCCGGTCTTATAAGACCAGGGATATTATCTTGAGACCTTTAGCGACTGCCCACTATGAAACCCGGTGCTACTTAGGGCATATACTCTTTCTTTAATCTGGAACTGTACATTATATTGCTTAGGTAACTTTACGCACCGTTTTCCCATCTCAATTTAAAAATGAAAGGAAAAAAAAAACTCATTTTACGCCAGCGCTATATGTAGCTTTGTTTTGACGAATGGAGGCAATGAACAAATTGCTTCTTCACATTTTGGTTTTATCTGAAATCATAACTCTTTTGCTTCTTCGGAGAAGCAATCACCGGATAAGTTTTTTTTATTCAGGAGGGGGTTTATTTCAAGTTTAGCGAATGACAAATGACTACGTGTGATAATGTATTCCTGGAAGACTTTTATTAAGTCCACTAGAAATAAAATACTATGCACTAGTACTAGAGATCACTTTAGATGACAAAATTGGTTTAGGTAAAGCAAAGGATGTAGCAGACGTTTTGCATAACTTAATATTAAGTAGTCTACGATTGAATAACGCTATTTTTTGCACATTAATATACGTTGCAATTTGTTAACATTATAATTTTGTTTATCAGCGCTTATATCTTTCACTTTTTACGTTACGTACAGAACACGTTCAATTTTAAGATAATGCAATAAAGCATATTATATCGGGTGAGTTTCTAACTGGGAACTGTGTTTCCATTGTAATAAAACAATCGAGACAAATCACCATTTGAACTGATAAGATTTAGTCTCGTTTATTTATTGATACTGTAAAATGTAGTGCGTGCTCCAATTGATAAAATCACCCGGTGCACCGTATAATAATAATAAAAGAAGATATTTGATGTTTAAATGTACGCTTTTTGCATAAACAATGTTATTTAATTTTGAAATTGTTTTTCTGCAACGTTTATGACTACAACACATAAAAATACTGTATTTTTACAGCCAATCGTGGTCAAATTATCGACATAGTATTTTACCATTGTGTGACTAATTTTATTTTATACTGGCAATAAATGTTTGATGGGCGTTAAAACACATCAATATTTTCTGTGAATATGAGTAGAAAGTTGATTCATTTTTTATGCTCGATAAGCAAACAAGATACATTAGTGCGCATGTAATGGTTGAAGTTATACGAAATAATACAAAATTCAGACGAAAACGATTGTTGCATTTATTTCTCCATAACTAAACGTAAATATTAGTGTGTATAAGGCTTCTTTTTTGTATTTAGGCATAAAATAATGACATGGACTCCATACAATCGGTATTATAGTTCTCTTTACAAACAAGTATAATGAAATGATTTTGTTATACATTATTTAATGCTTGGCATACATCGATTAATTATTGATTCATCTGAGAATATTTTGGTGTTTACTTTTCAGTTGTGCTATCTCGTTTCAAACACAGTTACTATTGTCTTGTCTTGTTATTGATAATTAGTTACAGGCTCGTAGTTTAGTATAGACTTTGTTTGTAGTCGATGTTTTGTCTACTTAAAGACTCCACCAATGAAGAACTGTACATAGTGATAAAAATTATAGTATAGAAAAATATCTAGTCTATACTGGGTGATTGGATACACTGGAACGTTGGTTTTTATTTTATAGTGCCTTTAAAGCAACAAAACTAGATTAATCATTTCCAATGGCGACTTTTCTTGTATTGGAGAAAAAACAAATGCCAATAAAGAACGAGACTAAATTTTATTAGTTTTAATGTGGATTTCACTCGTTTCTTTCTTGCCATCGAGAGTAACAAAGTAATGGCGATTTGTCTTGTTTCTTTCTTGCCACAACATAGGAAATGCAGAGTTCTGATGAAAATAATATTACCGGTAACATAATAAATAAAGAACGGATACTAAATCTTATAAGTTTAGATGTGGATTTTACCAGTTTTTACAATTGAGAATAATATAGACAGGAGATTCTATCTTATCAGCTCAATGGCGATTTTTCCTTTTCCTTTCTTGATAAGAAAAAATTGCCAATATGGAAATGTATATTTGTCATGGAAATTGATGTATAAAAATAATAAAAGCACTAATAAAGAAACCGAAACTAAGTCTTTCGGTGATATTTCCTGTTTCTTTTTAGTAAAGAAAAAAAAGCGTTTCAGTTTAGAAAGCCACCCGGTATGCTGTTGCGTATGTATAAGTGTTGTTGGTCAAGAAGATGTATGTACAAGTTTTGCGGCGGAAATCGTCTGAATTCGCAACACAGCTTGTTTCATTTTCTGCTTGACCACAGCAACAACAACACGATGTGCAATTGAACGTACATTTTGTTTGGAATATACCCATATTATATACAGCTACAGATTACGCAGCAGCAATTTGGCTTGTTCATCCATATACGTTGTTGTAGCGTTGATTATATCGAAGTTTGCGATCAATTTAATTCTACGTTTTAGAATCAGTTTTGGTGGCGAAAATGAGTATAATACACTAATACTGTAGCATTACGTTCAAAGTTGTGTGTATTTTTTGTATAGTGCTTCAAAATGACGGTTGATGGGAAGGGAAGGCAGCATATAATTTGATCTATATTAATAGCTTTTATATAATTACAACGATCCTTCTATGTGTACATGAGGAGTTACGTTATACCGGGTGATGCTATCAATTGGAACGTAGCTTTTGACTGTGCCAATTAAAAAACGAGACTAAATCTAATCAATTCCAATGACAATCTGTTCTGGTTTTTTCTTACCTTAAGAAAAATAAGTGCCAATAAAGAAACGAGACTAATAGCTACCACTTTCAATGGTGATTACTCCCGTTTCTTTTTTGTCATGAAGTACAACATATCAATAATGAAATTTTATTAACATCAATGGTGATTTTTTCTTTTTCTTTTTCCTGTCATGAATAAAATGTGAATAAAGAAGCGAGACTAAATACTGTATGATTAGTTCCAATGACGGCATTTCCC
Organism: Helicorthomorpha holstii; assembly: GCA_013389785.1. Lineage (NCBI taxonomy): Eukaryota > Metazoa > Arthropoda > Diplopoda > Polydesmida > Paradoxosomatidae > Helicorthomorpha > Helicorthomorpha holstii. The sequence goes on from JAAFCF010006596.1 coordinate 7,891,639, forward strand.
GTTTTTATATTTCCATTATAAAGAAAGTGTTCTAATTTATGAAATCACCCGGCATGTAGTGGTACAGTAAGATGACGTTAAGAAGTTGAGGAATAGGAAAAGAAAATCGCTTTGCTCTTCTATAACTGTGTAAGGTTGTTAAGCAATTAATCCGACCAAGAAGAAAAATCTTCTTTCATCCACGGACTATCCGAATGTGTTGATTTCTTCTTTTATCTTTTATATCGTCTTCTTCCTGCTACATTGCTGTGTATTGTGAAGAGATATTAGGCCACAAAAAGAAAGAAAAAACGAAAAAGAAAGCCTTTTTAAGTGCTTGTTACGTCGTTTGACAATCGACTTCAACCTGAGACCCATTAAAAGAATAAAATTGATGGTTTTCATTGGATTTCCTTAAATAAAAATAATTTAATTGACAAATTGTTTCCAGATAGGTTGGTCAAAGAAATAAAAAACGTTTCAGAGGGTTTTATTAAAGCTTTGCTATAATAAATTAATTGATCTTGACATTTTAAAAGGGATGAAGATAAAAGCGATTAAATTTGATCCTGTTTATTATTATTGATTACTTGTAATATAACTGCAAGGTGATTATAGAATATGTGCTCACATATGATTTACACTGGCAGTAAGGAAGCGAGACAAATATCTATTGAAAGCAGTGCGATGTTTTCCCGGTTATTAATTGGTCAGTTTTGTTGGTAAAGAAACGATAGAAATGTTTATGGTATACAATGCGGTTTATTTCTGTTGATTTATCCACAGCATGTATACGAGTATAGTGAACATGTTACACATATCTTATGATCACCCTCTATGCGAAGTGATGAGAATGATTTCACATTGTAACTTTTGTATCCACGCCTTTAGTTTTATCATTGGCAAAAGTAGCATGGGTTTCGGTTTTTTTTTTTTTTTTGATGTTTCCAAGTGTCAATTACCAACAAAGCTAAGAGTTTTTCGATTGGCCCCATCTGGAAAACTAGAAACTATAGAAAAGGAAATAAAATAAGGAAATAAAATACATAAATCCGTTTTCGCTTCACAAACTTTTTCCTTTTTATGTGTCTATATTTTTTCACATTTTTTTCTCCTTGTAAACGATGATGACAGCTTACGAATCCACGTTTCAGGAATACGCATGCGCACACCCATCGATAACTTTAGTGGTCAATTTTTTTTCTTCTTCGAAAGTGCCAAAATTCCCATGATAGAAAATTATTGTAGATTGGGTTATGTATTGTATATTGATGAAAATGTTTGGTTTTGATAGATTGAATTTTTGGAAATAACTTCATAATCTTTTTTTTTTTTTTGTGTCAATAGAAATTTTATAGAATTTTTTTTTTCATTATTATTATTTCAATAAGCTGACTAAACTGTCTAGTAGTTTTTGAAGGGATTTTTTTTCTTAGTAATTAATGGATGCATGGTATTTTTACTTATTTTGTTTGAATCTTGGTACCTTATTTATCAATTTGTTTTTGGCATTATATTCAACTTGATTTTTTTTTCTTATTTTTCTGCGTGAATATAATAGACAACTTGATGGAATTAGACGCCTCACTTTTGCTATGAGCATTAACGTATATATGTGATTGTAAACGGCTTTTTTTGTTTATAAAAAGCGAATTAAATAATGGCACGTTTGAAGTTGGAGGGTGAGATAGAGAATGTGTGTGTGAAGAGGCATTTTTATTTGTATTTAGTGTTTCTATACCCAAGTAATGAGGACTCCATTTCCAGTTCAATTCAATCTGTCAATTGAGAACGAAAAAATCTATTCAAAATTATTAACGAGGTTGCCAAAGTTTTCATTGAGAAAGAAAAACGACTTCGACATGTCATTAAAATTGGTAGCTTTGAGAAAAAGACTTCGTTACTTCGACTAATCTGTTTTTTCAAACAGCTCTTTAACTGCTATAGGTCCATAGAAATCGAATATAAGTTATGTACCGGGTGATTTTCTAAGTGGAAATTTATCGTACTGTTTTTTTTTTTTGCATTGAATACAGTATAAGAAACAAGACTTAGCGTTTATCAGTTCCAATGGCGATTTGTCTTGTTTTTTTCTTGCAATAGGACAAAATCATATCAATATATAAACGTGACTGAGATACATAGATGATTTTTCCGGAAATAAAAGTAGCGAGACTAAATCTTATCATTTCCAATAGCATTATGTCTCGGGTTTTTCTTGATAAGGGGAAAAAGGTTAATAAAAAAAATTCTAAATGCAACAAGTTTCAATGGCGATTGTTATTCTGTTTTTGCAATGAAAAAAAAAAGAAGCGAGACTAAATATGATCAGTTTTAATAGCGACTTGTTTCATTTCTTTCGTGTCATGGAGAAAACAAATGCTCCAGTTTCGAAAATCACCTTGTATACATTTTTTCCCCATTCCAATTCCATATGGCAGTTTAGGAGGTATTATCTTTTTCAGTTTTGAAAGCCCTGGTTTCTGTTTCTAACAGTGGGAAATATTTAATAATAACAAACAACTCAAGTGTGTACGTGGCCCCATACAGTGAACAAAATTATCCCTTTGGTCACGCCCTTTTTTTTTTTGATTTTATGTGCTATATTATTATATAAGATTCGTCTCAAGAGTGACGTGATTTTGTTTAAACATTTGGCACAACTACTGTTTTAATTAACTCCCAGCTTCATCAACCAAATAATAGAGTTGAACATTAATTTCAAGACGTCTATTGGGTTAGCAAACATGTTTCCAAAACCAACATATTATAATGAGTAAATAGGGGGAGGAGAAAGGGGTGGGAAAGGGAGAAGATTGAAAGTTAATAAATGTTGACGCTTGTTTCTACTATTGATTTTTACATATAAACTAACATTTGATATTTATCCTGTAGTAATGTAGTTAGCTTTGAAGCATATACACTGCATTTGCTAGGGGGCTGCTCATGTAGTGAAATGTAAACCGTTATGAACATTATAAGATTGTCTTTAAGTTGTGTGCAAACATCCACCTCAGCCGTACACAGTACAATATTTTTCTAGTGCATGAGAATTCACTTAAAACTTTGCTATTAGTAACCAGCTTGATTTTAGCACAGTAAAAAGCATATCAAACTGCCTCAATAATATTTTCGATCGATGCAAATAAATTCGTTTTATTTGACTGATTTAGTGTATTGCATTGGTTGTTTGTTTAGCAAAGTAAAATCGAATTAGCAATTTAGCAGCTGACTAGACGAAAATAAACATTTTATTGCGTTTATAGTATGATGTCGTAATTTCTTTATAGTTACGGCTGCATCATTTTAGATAAAAGGACAAAACATGGTTGGTGACTTTATTGACTTAATGCTACTGAACCTAACTAACCTTTTTGCTACAATTTAGTGAGGTTAAGTTAATCTCACATAAGTCAGATAGGGAATCTAACCTTAACTTTGATTACTGTATATGCTATGCAAAGCAATATAATTAAAGTCCTTGTTGATTAAAGTTGCTTGACAATCGACTGAAGTGACAATTATACATAATTCAGTAGATGGATCTGGTATCACATTCGAATACGTAGGGCTAATTTAAATTTAATTTAATTTTTTAGTTAGTTTAAATTTTTCTTGGCTTAAAGCTTACAGTTGGAATAAGTTTTTAGCTAACTACTGTTTTGCGATTTATGTTTGTTAACTTACTGTTTATTTTTGTTAATTTAATGTAAAGTTATCGGATTTTTTAAAAGGTATTTAATTTGTTCGTATCAAAGTTTAGGTATCATTTGGGTATTATCATTTTCCACTATTAAAATGTATAATTAGCAAATGAAAACTGAGAACAGTAATCACGCGATGAATAGCTGTAAAATAATAGCTCTTAATTATTTCACATCATTCTTCGATGTACTAATTGAATAACATTATAAAACGTTTAATAGCTTTGAATTTTATCTTACATTTTTGGAAATTAGAGCCATTTGTATTGCTAATATAATTACTGTCTAAATATTTATTGTTTTGTTTTTAAAAGCTTCAAAAAAGTTAGTTGGTGTAGTTTAAAGATATGTCAGTGATTACACGTCAATGTACAGTTATTAACTTTATACTCTGTGCCACGTCGAACCTGTTTAAATAATCTATGAGACGCCATGTAATTCAAATATAGGAAATCCAGCACATTGTGCTCCATCGACTTTATGTCATGTTTGAGGTGGCACTGTGTATGATTATCATTTGGTTTTTTTTCTTGTTGTTGTTGTGATGTACTGTGTTTGGTGTCACAATAATTAATAATATACTCGTATATCTAACTAATACTTTCGTGTCCTTTTCAAATGACGACCGCCTAGCTCCACCGCATTTTACGGTCACTCCTCAAGAAGTTTACTATGTTAAATATGGGGACAGTTTGGTGCTGGCATGCGAAGCAGATGGCACACCCAAGCCTAATGTTATATGGCGAAAAGTAAGTTTCAGTTTGCTTTTTTTTAAACTCTAACACATTATATTCTACACATTTTCATATGTTTTTACGTCATGTGTTCAGTTGGGATTTGAAATGATTTGGAAGTCGTATAAGTAGTATTATATACCAAAAATAAAAAAAAGTAAAACTCGATGAAGAAAAAAAATCTTTCTTTGACTTAATAATGTATCGCCAATTTAGGTAATTCATCCAAGTGAAAAATCGAACGCCTTTATCGTTGTTGAAGTCAATTTTTCCTTCTTTTTCACTTTTTTTTTTTGGAAGATCAATCCGTAGACGACAACGACTACACAGAGAGAAATTCGCGTCGGAGAGGTTTTTTTCTTGGGTACAATTATTGTTAGTTTTACTTCATCTATTCATTCTACTCGAAGAAATATATTTCAAGGCGTAATTACTAGCTACAATGTGTACAGTACTTTTTTTTTTTTACTTTTTCTATACCAAAAATTAGGATATTTTTATTTTATAATTAAACGCGTTTATGTATACGGAGGCTAGGTGTTTAAATATTTATTGAGGTTGTGCATTTATTTTATGCGTGAAGTTATTTATTATGTATTTTTTTTTGTTTTGTGTATTCGTTGCAATATGGAAATGACAGCTCGTTTAATAATTTGCCCTCAATGCATTTTTTACAACGCCGTAATATGTGTAACTTGGATGAATTGCTTAAATTAGTCAAATAATCAAATTGATACATAAAGCAAACCATTTCTAATCCCATTGTCAAGTTTTCTGTTTAAATCAGTGACAAGATGTTATGCAAAGTTAGTTTGACTAATATGATGCTTTCATTAAGAAATTTCTTTAATTAAACATTGAGTTACAATAATTTAATGTTGTTTAAAGGCATTTAAATTTTTAACCAAATTTTGTTTTGGTAAAATATAATTACATTTATTTGTGAAGTAATTTAAATGAATAGTTTCTTGGTTATTAACATGGAATAATCTAAATTTAATTGAATGGTCTTTGTCAATATGATAAAAATTAGTTTTTGTTTTGTAAATTATTATACATAATTTAGTAATATTAGCAGTATTGTTTTTGCTTACAGTATTTTTAGCGCATTTATGCTGTTTTGCGCTTTAGTCAATATCTGGCGTAAAAACCAGCGTAATATCTGTTAAGGCCTTCATGTTACAAAAAAGGCTTAAAACAGGAACCTATTTTTACTTATTTATTTTAAAACTGATGTTTTCTTAAGAGACTTTTAAAGAAAACTTAGAAAAGTGTTTGAAATTGTTAAAGTTGAAAAGCTTGTCAATTGATAATAACAATTAACTGTAAATCTCTTTTTGGCAACTGTATATAACGTCTTAGCTATTTCCGTAAACGATGAGCTATAACATGAAAAGATAGATGGACGTAAATGCTCTTCGACGGTCTAGGAATTGATTCAAAATACAGTGAAATGTCTATTCTTACATGTTAAATGCATGAGTTGAACGTTATCAGATGACGTGCATTGTAAAAGATGTTTTAGTCCGTTTTGTAGCGCGTTTATCTTTTATCATGTTGTTTTTGAGTGAACGTTTTCGTTTCGATTTTATATACAGCTGTTAAGTTGCACTGTAATGCCTATTTGATTGTCAAAAGAGACCTTTTTCCTTTCTTTTTTTGTACTGTACTATTATTTCATCATGATTGTTTGCTATCTGAATTAGCTTGAAAAGCCATTGGAACCATCTGGGAACGTTCAGCTTTGCAACGACGGTCACGAGGTGAGAATAACCAATATACGTCAAGCTGATATTGGAGATTACACGTGCGAGGCCAGTAACAATGAAGGACACATTTATTACCATACAAGGATCATCGTTGCAGGTACGTACGGTACAATTGTTCGAAATTTCAAGCTCGATATGCTAAGCGCAATTTACTAAATGCTAATAAGTTATAGGCCCCATAATAAGACCTTGAGTTCAAAATCGAATTTTCATGTTGCAAATGAACTTGAGCGCAGTAAAGAATGATACAAGGTTTTTATCAAATAACAAGTTCAAGTAATGGTCTATAATTCTCTCTTTGAGTTTGTGCATAAGTAACTTCCATTTTGGAGATAAAAAGATAAGGCTTTAATTTTAGCGTTAGGTCTTCTGAGCTATTTTATCATGCTCAGCAACATTGTATACAATTTACAGACCAGCTGTGCCATGTACTGTATATATATATATTTTTTTTTGTTAATTTTGAAATTTAGGTGGTGCTGTGATTACGACTCCTCCTCAGAACATCACGAAATTGGAAGGCAGTAAAGCCGAGTTTATCTGCGTGGCTTCAGCGCTTCCGGGCAACATTACTTACAAATGGTTGGTCTATTTTCTCTGTTAATTGGATGTTTGCTCTTCCACTCTGTATATACAGTCTGTAGTATCTACTATATGCTACTCTTTTATTTCTTTTTCTAACTGGATATTCAAAGGTCTGCAATATTATGCTACTCGATCACGAGTTTTGTGGTCCCAAAAGTGGAAGAAGAAAAAAATCAATTCAATTTAAAATAATTGGTTTGTAATTGAAGGTTGTTTTGTTTTGTTTAAAAGGTATAGGAATGACGTTGATATAGTGGAACATCCATGGTTAGTGAGCAGGACGGTAAAGAAAAACGATAAAATGCTCGTTATAGATCCACTCAAGGCAGATGATAGTGGAAAATATACGTGTGAAGTAACCAATGGAATTGGAACTCCGCAGTCAGCTTCCGCCTATTTGGATGTCGAATGTGAGATTTATTTATTTTTGCTGTTTATTTTATTGTTTATGGTGCATCGGAATCTGTTAATTAAGTTGGACTTATTTATTTTGACTAATGATTTCTTCGTAAATTTTTAATTTTGGAAACAAAAACATTTTTTATTAAGTTATATACAACTGTTTCCGTCTCATTTAATATCGTGCTGATGTTTTAAGTGCACTTTGTTCTCGTAGTGTGATGAAATAAAGCTAGATTATCTTCTTAAAGTACGTGCTCAAAATAAAATAAAAAGTGCAATTTTGTGTCATTAAGCTCACTGTATATGACAGTTAGCAATAAGGTGATTGACAATGTTTATGTGCATGATTTTTAGTTGAGCACTATTATTAGTTAACATATTGAAGTCCGGTGCTTTGATGTGATTAAAGTTGAATTTATTTAGGCGATAGAATTAGTATTTAATCTAAAATTCTCTGAGCATCAATACCGGTACTTGAAAAAGTTAGATTACTTCCATAATCCTCTTATACGTGTTACTTAAAAATCAATGCAGGCATTTACAGCCTACTTTAAAGAAATAAAACTATACCATCCAATATATTATTATTATGTGAAGACTTCTTTGCGAAACTTGAAAAGTCTTTGTCTTTAAGATGTAAATATTTGAATGACGACGACGGTTTTTGTTTTCTAACTAAATAAATACGATTATAGAAATAACACAAAGAAAAAAGTGGAATAAGACGATAAAAATAGTAGTTAATTTTTTTGTGGTTATACCGGTACAGTATACAGTGTGATTTTCGAAATTAGAGCACTGTTTTTGACCGTGCCAATAAAGAAGCAGGAATATACATTAACCGTTTCAATGTTGATTTGTCCCGTTTCTTTCATTGAAACTAGAGAAAAAGTTCTAATAAAGAAATGGGACTACATCTTCACAGTTGCAATGCAATTCGTCTCGCTTTCTTTTTGTCTAAGTCTTACAAGTTCTAATTGTAATTTGTTCAGTTTGTTTCTTGTTATGAAGTTAAAGTAGTGTTCCAATTTCTAAAATCACTCGGTACTGAAATAGTGCACTGAATAGATATCGTTTGTTTAGCAATGTTTGTTTTTCGAAAGTATTGTTTATTTTTTTAAGGAATGGTGGAGGTTTCTTTTTTATTCACTTTTGTAATTTTCTTTGGGTACATATTTATAGATGCAGCGAGAGTCAGCTATACACCATCACTGCAGTATTTGCCTTTGGGGCTTTCTGGAGTGATTCGCTGTCACTTCGATGCCAATCCTCCTATCCAGTTCATTACCTGGTACAAAAATAAGCGTCTTTATGTTCCAGAAGAGCAGGGCATTACCCGCCTCAGCAATGGATCTCTGCTTATCAAAACGGTATGCAAAAAAAACTAACAATGGACTATCGAAATAAGATTTCTATTTGTTGAAATGAATGCAATCCGCAAAGACGCAAACATATTGTAACGCGCAACGTTGACACAGAATCGTCTTTTACTCATACATATTTTTTATTTGATTTATACAGGTATCTCAAGACGACCAAGGTTTATATACGTGCACTCCTTTTAATTCCCAGGGTAGCGATGGACCCTCTGGCGTTATGGAAGTACTCGTCAGAGGTAAAATTATCACATCCTCTTATTTTGTTGTTACAGTGGAAGAGAAAAGGACTAGTTTCACAAATCCAATTTGCGTCACTATCAACACTTTGTAGAGTTAATGCTTTTGTGAAATGCCTGGTTGAGCCACTCATTCTCATTGTTTGTCAACAATACCAGAAGAGCTTTACAGCAATGAAAAAATGTAGTTGCTACTCATCGTGTTTATTTACAACTTTGTGGTTGTATTTCTTATTTTGGAACCATCAGTACTTCTAAGATTGGTTCAACGTGTAGGCGTTAATAGAAACTTAGGAAGAAAGCATTTAAAATCAATCATTATTTTTGTTAAAGTATAGCGTGGTCAAATTGTCAACATAAATTGAATTTGTTACATGTTCTGAAATTATTTCACTGTTCATGTGCTTGTGCCAATATTACATTAAGTGTAATTTGTTTTATAGAGCCTCCGAAATTTGTTAAGAAACCTAAAGAGAGTTATCAAAGTACCGTTAATGGTGAAGTGACTATGCCATGCGAAGCTCAGGGCAATCCAAAACCAGAAGTAGCATGGAGGAGGGTATGCATTCACACAATCCAATGCACCTACACTATAGTTCCTGTATTGTAGTTTTCTAACTAACTTATATTGTATTTCAATCTAGGCGGATGGCCACCGGCTTCCTAAGGATAGAATTCAAATACGTGGCGGTAACTTAACCTTAAAGTTTCTTCGTAAGACCGATTATGGCTATTATGAATGTGTTGTTCAAAATGAAGTAGCCACTCTGGTCACAAGTTCTTTGCTCATCGTGGAAAGTAAGTCTTTGCTTGGTGAATTTAATGAAAAAAAAAACGAATTTAAAGATGTAATAATGTTAACAGGCACCACTCCTCACGCTCCCACCAATATCTCTGTGAACACTAGTGCCTCTTCAGCCACCGTCTCGTGGTTGCCAGCGTACGACGGTGGTTACACCCAAAACTACGTTGTCTGGCATAGAGAATCGAATTATGGTGACGCGTCGTGGAGAATGATTAGAGTAACCAATAAAGACGCCAATAGTTTAACCATCTATAATTTAACGCCTAATACGTCGTATGACTTTCGAGTGCTGTCCTGGAATAAACTAGGCGAAAGTTTAAGGAGTCCTATTGTAAAAGGAACCACAAAAGGTAAGCATTGTTTTGAAACATCAATTTTTATGAATTCAAGATAGTAAGCTTTGACGTGAAGGTTGGGGAGGTTTTTAGCTACATTTAGCCAATCGCAAGTATTTTAATTGTCAGTTTGGTACATTTACACGTTTGAGATAGTTTTGTACGTGTTAGACAATTCATGGGAAATCTCTTCTGATTTTACGGAGCCTGAGACTTGCTTAAGTCGGTTACCATGTCATGACTATAATGTTGTAATGTTTTGATAGATTGACTGACGTTAATTATCATTTTTTTTTAATTGTAGCAAGTGACCCAGTAGTTCCAATGTATCCGACTGATTTAACTGGACACACGTCTATACCGACAATGGACAAGCCTGCTGGTAAGTTTCCATTTGATTTTGTAATATAAATTACTTAATTTTTATTTTAATATAAAGTTTAATTATTAGTGCGATTTTGCATCGCATGAATTAATATTTTAACATTTTATTTATTTCTTAATTTTTTTTTTCATTTGTTTGTTTTAAACTCACTCGGACTCTGATAATAATGCACACATCTCGGTTAATAGTTTACGTTAACTAATGATCGCTCGTTTTTTTAAACTGGAATCGAGTAGGCATTCGTTTGGAAAAGATCAGTTATTAGCACAAACATTTATTCATCGAAATAATCTTTTTTGTTGTTTTTGAGGATGTTTAATCATATTATTAATTGGTTTTACAGTAACTATATTATGATTTATTATTTTAACTTTTTGCTTTCATCACATAATACCGTTAGTTTTCATTAATTTTGTTTTTAAATAATTTAAATTAACCGATTTCTATATGATTTTTTTGGCTCGTTTCTGAAATATATTTTGTTTAATTTTGGGCAGATATACCACCGCTTTACGCAATATATTGTATCCGTTATGCAGTTATTGCTCAGTTGAATAATTTATTATTATCCTGCTCACTCACTCATAAATCTGTATTTTTTTCTTATTTAATTTTTTGGGCATTCCTATAGAGAGAGAGGGTAGGTTTCCATTTTCCTGTTTTTCATTATCTCATTCATCTTCATTTGATTGTTATTAATATAATTTTGGGTTTTGCTTACTACACTCAAATCATTTTTCACTTTATACACGACTATATTATATTGAATGGATTTCACGCATTTCACATGGCTTTTATATCCACGAGTTGCATAATAATTATAATCGAATTATTTTCAAAAATTACTCCGAGAAAGATACGCTAACTTATATTATTCAATTATATTTTTAGGCACATTTGTATTAATCAAGTTTATTATATTTATTGTATGTGCAATCATTTGTTTGAGACAGTTTATGTAATTGTGATTGGTGCCATCTACAGTAGATAGGGTGATTTTCGAAATTTGAACACTACTTTTTGCAGTACACAGCAAGTTTTGCAAAGTGCCAACCAACTGGACTAAATTTTAAAATATTCCAATAGCAATTTTTTTCAGAGTGAATTATTATCGTGGGGAAATTAAATTCTAATAAATAAACAATACAAAATCTCATAAAGAAAAAAACATTTAATGGCTACATTTCTTGTTTTCATCTTGTCATGAGAACAAAGAGTGATCTAATTTAGAAAATCACCTTGTATCATTTTATAAAATAGGCAACATTTTTTTTTAAAAAAAACCTATGATATCAGAAAGGCGTATCTTCTGAAGAATTAATCAGCATCATGTGCAGTAGAGCTATTATAATACAGTATATTAAGTTAGACTCATTTTATTATATTTAAGTTATGGTTACATTTAATCATATTATAATCAGGCAGATTATCATTTGCAATAGAAAGTTGCAAAATAGCGATGACAAAATTAAAGGCGCCACAAAGTGCCACGGTCGGCTAAAATGAAATTATAATAGACTTAGTCTGGATGGTAGACACCAAATATTGAAGAAGCTAGTTTTTTGGATTCGATTTCATGGTTATTTTCGGTGTGTACATCACTTTACTTCTAAGCACTTAGCAGATCAGATGACTTTAAACTTTTAGACTCTTTGAACATTTCTGTTATTTGAAGAAACATTATTAGTTACAGCTAAAACAAAAAAAAAAAAACTTCCAGTTTATATAGTATTACATGGACTAGTCATTAGTGCAGCTGTTTACACTCATTGATATCTATTTAAATTATGCCAACGTACTGTATTTCATTTGTTGAATTTTTTATTGTTCAATTGTTGACCATGTTTATTGCCGCTAAATTGCGGTTGACTTAAACATTGGCTGCTGAACGATTTGCGAGGCTCTATAGATAGTGTGGGGGTAGGACGGGGCAGGGTAGGGAATAATAATTTCGTCCCTCAACAGTAATTAAGATTAACAATGAAAAAAAGCCATATTAGTTACTTAACTTACTAGTTGGATGATAGCGACTGAAATAAATATTGGGAAAATATATTTAAGTTTATATACTGCATATTGTAGTAAACTTACTGTAGATTGTAACTAAATATTTTATTTAAAAATATTTATTCCACTTTATTTGACCTCCAGATTTTTTTGTTTATGGTTATACAATTTTTTTTTAATATTTAAATGTTTTTTTTTAAATAACTTAATTATAATGATACATAAAAAAAAAGTTTTTTGTTGAGAACATGGCGTAATAAGCTTGTGTAGTTACTGCCTCTCCCCCAGGGCCCACGGCCCGCGTTCCATCGTACGAACAAACTCCACCCCACAATGTCACTGCTACTCTGGACGCTAATGGATTAACGGTGACGTGGTCCCCTCCGGCCAAAGCGTCGGCGGATATATTATATGAGGTGGAATACAGAACCGATTCATCCTCCAACTGGAGTTCACACAGTGCCTTCATACGTGCTCCTAATCTTACTTACACGCGTAAGTAATGACAACAACCCATATACTGTATATATATTCGTTTTTGATAGGGAGATCACAATGTCCCTGCTTTTGCTCTTTTTACATTCGCCAGTCATTTCATTCAGCAACCAATTTCACCGAAATAATTAACTTATAATGATACAATCGACAAGAAATTTAAATAAAACTCTTTGAGAGACATGGATTGTGCATTATTTGAAAACTTTCATTTCTCGTTTTTACTTTTTGAGAGTTTGATAACAATTAAATTAAAAAAGTTTAGTGCTGCAAAAATAAAAATAAATTAATTTGATAACAGCTTATTTGAAATTAATTTTCTTTTTATTATTATTATTATTATTGAGTTTTGATTTTTTATTCAAGAATTTTGTTTAATTTGTTAACATTGTGCTTATTTTTAGATCTTATTCGTTTTATTGTGCTATGATAATGATATTATTGCTTACTTGATTAACTTAACTTTTTGTGAACTATGCAAATAATATAATACTGAGTTTTTATTTAATTTTATTAAGTTATCTATATATTTTAAAAAAATGACTTTTCATGTAATGGCGCTGAATGTAAACTTGCAAAGTAGGTATATCCCCTCCCTTATAAGTCAAATAAGGCAAAAAAAAAAGAAAAAACCCTAGTTGCTTGCAGAATTAATATAAACAGTGGAATATAAGTTAGTATTTCTTCACACTGAATTTTTCAAACATTTTAAAACCAGCATATTAATTTTTTTTTACTTTTAAAAATAAGAAGAAAACAAAATGATTTCATTGTTTACATTTTAAGCAAGCTACTTTCTGTTATATACAATTTATTGAAGAAAAAAATTGAATTGAAGATAAAATTGAATGATGCCACTGTGGTATTTCTTGTGCTAGTCTCCAAACCGGTGGCTGGCAAGACGTACTACTTCCGAGTAATTGCACGCACCTTTTTGTCTGCGAGCCTACCTAGTGAGGTAGTGCAGTTGTCAGTGCCTTCTGGTGAGTTAACATTATCAATCCAGTAAAGTACACATGTCAAAACAATCATTTTATCTGTATATGTATGTAGCTTTACCCGCTCTCTTATGATTTATCTCCTGTAGTTATAAAGATCAAATTCTTGAAATTTCTTCTCTTTAAACTTGTCCTTATACCGGTTGCACGAGTACTTTACAGGTACCAATTGTACTCCTTAATCATTATTCAGTGATGTAGTGATAATATCGATCAAAGATAAGGAAGGTTATAAGGAAACAGAGATCTCTTGAATTTCTTATTTATATTAGATAGTTTAGGAATTTTATTTTTTTTTGTTGCTATACTGAATGATTTTCTAAATTTGAACTTTTTGTCTAATAAAAAAACGAGACAAATTTAGTCTTGTTTGTTTATTGACAGTGTAAAAAATCCCAGTGTTCCAATCTAGAAAATAACTCGGTATGTATATTATTGATGTTAGAATTTTCTTTAAACAATTTCATTGGTTCAGCACCCCAGCAATATATTTTAATTGTAAAATATGATATAATTCGCTAAACTTTATTTTGTTTGTCAATGTTGTTAATTTCAGTGACTTAACTATACTTGATGAAGTTTAGTTTACATCAGTAATTTGTTTTCATTAGTATTAATTTTGTTTGGCGCTGCTTGTTCACAGCCGAGCACGTGGCGCATGATTTTAAATAATTTTTCTGCTTTTCCCAATTTTCGGTCATAATCATAATAATACTATCATGTAGATTCTGTGGATATTTGAAGAGTTCGAGTTAAGCTTTATTAACCAAAAAACGATTTTTTTGGTATATTGCTTTTCAAATTTCGGGTATTTAATTATTAGTTTATGCAGCGATTAAAATCATTTTTGGTGAAATAAACGTGTAATTGTCATCACAATGTATTTTTTATGGTAAACGTGGTGACGGTAACATTTGTATAATATCTTGGCTTGCTTCAAACTTTGTCAAACATATGCCATGCACATTGATGAATTTTTTGCTACTTGCTTTTTTATTTTGATTTGTTTCAGTTAAATGTAGCCTATAAAGATTTAGTTTCACCCATCATTTCTCTTTGCTTTATTTTTATGTTGTAAACGCAAATTACTTTGAAAATGGTGTGTTCATGCATGCTTTCTGTTGTTTCAATTGTCAATCTGTTGTTGTGTTGTAACTCCAAAATGTCTTTCTGTCAGTTTACTCATATTATATGGTGTTTCTTTTTTCTCTTTCTTATTTGTTTTCTTGCTTCTTGCACTCCAGAGAGGAAGGACAATGGTAAGTATCTGAGTTATGATGGGTGAAGAATTGCCACTAACTTTCAACAAATTAATTGACATAATAAAATAGAAGAGTCGGTCTTGGCACTTAATTATATTTACTCGATACAGAATTATAGTTTATACATAATTAGTCATTTAGATTAATTTTACCAGCAACTTTCATTGCTTTTAGTCGCATTAGACAATTTTAGTTTTGATTTGTTATGTGACACTGTTAAATATGCCAATGGCAAGTCATACCTTAGATTTATACCGGATTATTTTCTTAATTAGAATATTACTTTTTACAGCACCAATAAAAAACAAGGAATATATTTAGTAGTCTCAATTGCGATTTGTTTCGTATATTTTCTTATAAAGTCCCAGTAAAGAAACAAGAATCAATTTTATCAGCTGTATTATTAGTTCCGTTTTATTTTCTTGCAATGAAGAGATAGAAAAAGAGATAATAAAGAAACGAGACTAAATCTTACAAGTTACTATAGCGGTTTGTCTTGTTTGTTTTCTTGTCATAAAACAAAGAAACACAGCTAAATCTTATCAGTTCAAATGGTGAATTGTCTCGTTGGTTTTCTTGCCATGGGAAAGAAATAATTTTAACATTTAATTAGTCATCAGTTATTCTGCAATGGATCATAATTTGCATTGATGAAATTTTAGTTTTGATAATTGATTATGAAGATATTAATGAGTTTATTTTTTGTTCTTTGCAAAGGTCCCAGACCACCTCCGCCACGCAATGTTACTGTTGAGGAAGTAAATGATGGTATCCGAATTTCATGGAGTGCTCCACCGGAGACTTTGCTACCAGCTACGTATTATATAGTAGAATACAATATAGAAGGCGGAGGATGGTTTCAAGCCGGGGGTCAAATTCGTGGCACCTCATATCTGTGTAAGTAGTATTATTTTTTTTGGATGAAATAATGTACTGTACTTGCATTAAACATGTTTTTACTTGCATATAGTTAAAAGTCCAATGGGTGGTAAAACCTATTTCTTTCGGGTTTACACAAAAACGTCTCAAACGATGAGCATTCCAACAGATACTGTTAAATTTAACGTGCCTAGTAAGTTCCAAAAGAATTACAAGAAGCTATCTCCAGTTTCTATTATTAGTAAAAGGGTCATCTCCAATTTTTAAAAAGATAATGCATATAGCAAATCTAGAGATGAATCTTTTTCTTAAATCGATGATGGAAGAATGTTATTTTTAAAATTCATATTGTTTTATTTAGTTCGTTTTAAAGACAAGGCGATAACTGCGGGTGTGGTTGGTGGCATTTTGTTTTTTATTGTGGCCATCATACTTTCCATCTGCGCTGTGAAAATATGCAACAAACGAAAAAGACGGAGACAAGAAAGAGGTTTTTATTGTCTGAAATTTGATAACAACAATTTGTATTATTTTTGTTGTCATTAATTAGCGTATAGCATGGTTGCTTGTCGTGTAACAGACATGCGGAATGGAGGCCATGGACCTGCTGGTAGTCCGGTACCACTTCGCAAGTATGTATTGTTTTTGATTTTTTATAGTAACCATATTAATATTAGATTGGTCATACGTGATTTTCTTTTGAAAGTTTGCAAAATCTATTGATTCTTTTTTTTTATTTTGATTAATTGATAACTGAATGAACATCTTAATATTACGAACTATTGATGTCAATGTTTGATTGTATTTGATGATTTGTTTGAAACAAAAGTGATATCATACAAGTCTGGGAATTTATTAATTTGCTTGTTTCTTTTTTCTTTTTCCCTCCTGTACTTTTTTCTTGTTGAATTCCATAATTCTCATCTCACTGTTTGCTTGTCACCTAATACTATTACATGGCGGCCTTGGGAACTACAGGAAGCCAGAAGGAGAAGGTGATCATTCTTTACTTCTCATCTTGAAATGATTTTATAGTGCTATTTAATGAAACATAATTAACCTAATCAACCAGTGTTAAATTTTAATCAATAAATAGAACAATCGTTATGCTTGGTGATCATAAAATAAATGTCATTATATGCAGTATATACTCGCAATTTAGAAACGAGACAGATGTCGTTTGTAAGTCATGCAATTTATTCGTGCTTTCTTATAATAGTTACATCTGATAAAAAGGAACCGAGATAAATATATATTGTAAACAGTGCAAGTTATTCCTGTTTCTTTATGATCACATTGCATTAAGCATCAATTGATTGAAATGGAATTAATTTTAATTAACATATAATGTTACATCGGCTGAATTATTATATTGGAGCACTTTTTTTTACATGGCAATAAATAAACGGAACAAATCGCTATTGGAACTTGTAAGATTTCTTGTTTCTTTATTAGCACTGTAAAAACAAGTGCTCCAATTTAGTATTAATCCGGTACATCTTAATATATAAATTTCATAACGGTTATATCTTAACATATTGAAGGTTTTAGAGTAGTAATTATGTGACTAAATTTATGTTACATTTTAATATAATTATTAAGTACAAATTTGAAAACAATTATTTTTAAGTTGATATTAATTAAAGGATATTAACCACATACATTATACTTTTAGTCATTAGTGGAGTGATGCCGACAATGTGCTTGCATTATACCGGTGTTTAACTTAAAGTAGGTTAATTAATTATCTAATCGAGTTAGTAGAA
Source organism: Helicorthomorpha holstii (assembly GCA_013389785.1). Taxonomy (NCBI): domain Eukaryota; kingdom Metazoa; phylum Arthropoda; class Diplopoda; order Polydesmida; family Paradoxosomatidae; genus Helicorthomorpha; species Helicorthomorpha holstii. Next base: position 7,909,359 of record JAAFCF010006596.1, read on the forward strand.
TTAAACGTTAGCAAAGCTTTGATTATTTTTTTTAGCAATTTAATTGAATAATTGAATTTTGTAATTAAACAGCACTATTATTTTTAATTTGTATAACTTTTAATATTAATTAACATTACTAATTTTCATCTGGATGCCAATATTGGTGCCGCATGTGGAATTAACATTTGTTAATTAATAATAAGTTTTATTTGAAAATGTTATTATGCAATTTAACTTGCATTGTTTGTGGGAAATAATCGATTTAAAGAGAACATAATTATTTTATTGGCTGTGAGAATTTTACTAATAATATATTTTCTGCTTTATTACTCGTTTCTTTTTATTCCTGCCCCAAATTTTCTTTCTTAAAAATTGTGCTGTCGAATGAAGATTTACGGAAAGCCGAGTATCAGGTGTAAACATAAGTGCTCTGCGCCGCAAAGTGACTCGTTTCACCCGCCTTGCCCTAGGACTGGGTGACGGTGTTGTTGAGTCCCGTTGGTCCAATGAGGAGTCTCTTCGTAGCTACGCCAGTAACAGTATTTCTAATACTGCTCAGCAACAAATGAGCAGTAGCAGCAATAGTTGGATCGTCGATAGTCGTTTCGATTTTCAGAGAAGACCTCTGTTCTCAGCCTCATCTTCTTCATCTTTACATCACCATGTGGCATCGAGACGTCAACGACGAGAGTGTAGTGGTCAACAACAATCACAACCGCGTCGTTTTCCAAAATCGGCTAAATACCAAGTGCACATGGAGTACTCCCAACCGGCTGGATACATCAGTCGATCACCGGACGGCCGGTTTCAGCTATATGATCAGCGGGGAGTGGATGGATTATATGGAGATGAGGAGTTATCGGAAGTTGCTATTACTAACACTAGGGCTAATCCGTCCGGGCAGCAGCAATGGAGCCCATATCACCAAAACTATTACACCAACCAACAGCAACACCCAAGACCATGGGCAATAGCAGCACCTAATCAGCAGCAGCAACATTTGTCATCGTCATCTTTAATGAATAGTAGCAAAGTGTGGGACGGAACACCAGATATTCACACCATCTATTCACCTAGAGATCCAAAGTTTAGAACAAGTAGTCCAGGTCCATTAGCTCACTACAGAGCTCGTAACTTCCCTGTGGAAGATATTAGCTCAGTGTTGTTACCATCATCTGTTGAACGTTCATTTCCTGCAGGCACCATTTCAAGTAACAGTCAACATCATTTTTCTACATCATTTTCACCCGTTGATTCTAATAATATATTTTCGCCTTCATGCGAACTTCCATCGCTTCGACTTCTCCATGGACAATTACCCAACATTCAGGAAGAGGACGACCAACGTTATAAAACGCCTCAAGTTGTTAATCATAATAACAGTATAGTAGAAGATAACTACGATCATCCCCCCATAAGAAGACCAATTCCAGTGGCTTGGTACCCCATCTATCAGCGCTCAGTGGCTGATGAACAAATACAAGAAATTGAAGAGCAACCACCACCAAGACCACCTCGTTACACCCAACGTGAGCCGCCACCCAGACCAATCGAACCGCCTCCACCAGTGCCCGATATTAAACAGAGACAGATGCCTCGACGACAGTTGGATGCTTATATGCGAATTCAAGCTCAAGACGAAGAAAGCCCTTTGGCCACAAGTAGTCCTCCTCGTCATGATCGTCGTATAGCAAGGGTTCCACCATCGCCCGCTGAAAAGGACAATAATTGCGACCATGACAGTTGTGAATTTGAGACTCCTGTAAGTGCTCCGTATACAAGAGACCGGTTAATTGCCGCGGTTACCCAGGTCAGGCAGCAGGGTGGATCATACCGATTAAATATGGATAATAGTAATCAAGTGGAGACGCAGCAGCTACAGCCTTTTGTTGGTAATGTGACGGTGACAGTGCCTGATGTGACTATTCGCACTGGTGACGAAGGTGACAGTACCATGACTAGTGATGAGGCTTTTCACACGCTCGGTGTAGTGGGAGTAACTCCAAGCAGTCGTGTAAGTGTTACTAGTGCTGGAACTGGCAGCAGTGGACGCGGAAGCAAACCTGCTTCAGTTTCACATTCGAGAGGCGATAGCTTGCAAGGAGAACTGCAAGAATATTCGCCTACGTGCAGGAGTAGTAGTAGCGGATTTGCTAGTCGCAACACCTCGCAGTCACAAACGTCACCTCACCAAATGATGATCGGTTCCATTAGTCAAGCGGGAGGACAGGCAACACGCTCAATTACAAGTCAACCGTCACGACCTTTACCACCGCTCAACGTTTCTACTGATGAAAACTATGAATTCGATTCGGTTAGTCCGTTAGAAATTCCAAGTACTTCTGAGAATGTCAATTACTCCAGTGGAGTTGAAAAGGAAACGGAAAGTGTGATGCATGCGGCTGAAACACCGTCTTCGTCGGTGGACGATGCTTATAAAACTACAGAGAGTGCGAGTGACAGTTTTTTAAATTGCAGCAAAGTTAGCAAATACGATGATGTGGAAATTCAGCGAAGAATTCCAGCGCTGAAACAGGAATTTCAACAATTTCGAAGGCGCCAGCGGGAACGTTTTAATGACGACCTGATGGAAAGTGAGTGTTGACGACGTGCTAGTGCGTGTGCTATGTGACATTTTTTTATATTTTTTCTTACGGTGAAGGTGACGTTAATTGTTAAAGAGCAAGAAGAAAATTATTGGTGATAACTATAAAGAAAACATTTAAAACCAAACAAAAAAAAATAATAAATGAAATTTTTAGTGAGGCTGTCCCCCAAAATAGTACAAAATGGTTTTTTTTTTCTTAATTTTTTGCTTTTATCCGCAACCGTTTAAACTCTTATAAATCTGAAAGCAACTGTGTCTGGTGATAAATTTAACCCAAAAAAAATAAATTTGCATTTAAACCGACGGTTAACAACGGACACGGGTCTTTGCATTTTAACAACAACAAAATAATTCCACCTATCATATCACTTTAAACATTCTCTCTATAATTCAAAGTTTTCTCTGCTCTCTTATGAAAACTTGTTTAATCAGTGGTCCTTTAGAAAATTCCACGAAATTCCAAAATATAAATGTTTTTCACGTTGTTGGGATTTAAAAGTAAATCTTGGCAGAGAGAAGAAACACTTCCTACTCGATATACAAATTAAATTATATAAAAATTGTAAATATATGTATAAAATGAAGTTGCGGAACCACAAACTACTGTTAACAATTGACTGAACAAAAGTTTAAAGTTTTGCAATTGAATTTGAATGAAAGACTTCTTTCTCTGTTGAAGGACAATTTTACATTTTTCAATTGCCAAAAAAATATATGAACTTTTTATTTGGCAATCATGAAAGTTATTGAGAGATAACAATACGGGATGTTGATGATGAATTGATGATGGATGGAGATGTAAAACACGTGCTCACTTATTTCTTCATAATAAATCCAATGTTATTAGTGTAGACGAGACAAACGAAATGAAATTTTTCTTACTAAAAAAAATGATTGAAAAAAATCATTTCTCTTCTAAAAAAAAGCACCCACTTTGTAATAAAAGGGGAACAAATTTATTGTGAAATCGTTGACTAAAAATCCTTTTCCTTCCCCTCACCACTGTTATACCTAATGTCCTTTCAAATTATCATCCACGATTCACTCAATTTCCTTCAGATTTCCAATACGATAACTTACTGTACGTGTACTGTATATGAGGTGGCCCTATGCAAAACTAAACCAAAAAAAAAAAAATACTAGATAAAAGGAAAAATAATGTTGAACTTTATTCAATTAATATGTATGTCTTATGTGCGCGTGATTGACAAACAAAAAAAGACACAAAAAACCAAAACATGCTGCCGTGTTTTTTCGACCCAAGATTAATGCACATACTAAAAAATGAAGAGTGAAAATGGCGCTTTTTAATTATTGATATTTGTTATTTATATACATAATTACATTACATCCAATAATACAAAACTTTTAGCTTAACCACACTTTTTCCAATTTAATTTTTACTAAACCAGTCTCAATCAAGCATTTCAACAATAGAAAACACAGTACAATGCGTACCGGGTGACTGTACATGCTGACACTGCCTAGTTAAAGGGACACTGAATGCTAAGTAAATGTAATTAACTCTAGCTATAAGCCCCCTTTATCAGGTAGAGGTATGTAACTCATAGTGCACACTAATATTACGATCACCCGGGTTATATTAAATGCAGAACGCTAACTAAGTGGCACAGCCCTTACGTTGATTTGTAGTTTTTTCTTAAATAAAATTCTTGAAATTGTAATTGTACTTTACGCCACGTTGAAATTAACCATCGACTCTATGGAGCAAAAATGCATTGTGCCCAATAGATTCAGTGGTTATTTTCAACGTGGCAATGGGCTTAACTTAATTTTACAGTAACTAAATAGTGTGCTTGATTTGAACTAGTTTTTAATTTTAACCAATGACACTTAATAAGTAAGTTGCTTATCTTTTACTATAAAATTTTAATACTTTTTATACTGCGTTATTACTTTAAATAACGTACGGTATCGTAGTTGACTCATTCCTTTATGAATTATTTCCCAACGTCATTGATTGACAGATAACAAGAGGCTCCCCTTTGTTATTTAAAAAAATGTAAATAAAATCACATTGGTTTCAGGAGCTGTTGATGGCCCAAGAGGTCTTTCTCTCTCTCTCCCTCTCTCTCTCTGTTTATACTCTTGAAACAATAAATACTTGATCGTAAGTTTCGTTTTTTAATGAACAGTTAATAACATTAGTCACTTTAAAGTCCATCTTCCATCCATTTCTCACTTTTGTACAACATCGTTGTTATTTAAATATCATCTGTTGCGCCTGTCTATCTTACAGTATCTCGATCGAAAAACGAATTAACATCGGTGAAGTATAAGTAGTCTGTGTGTGAATTCATTATTTGGCAAAAGGTGATCATAACGCAGCTTCGAAGTTACATTTTGTTAAGCGATGAAAATTGTTTGTTGGTTACAATCATTATTATTATTGTTGTTGTTGTAGTGATATTCTTTTGACTTTTAAGTTAAAGTATTTTATGATGTATTGAAAACAAAAAAAAATCATGTTTCTTATTTCGTAATATATTAGTTTGCCTTCCGTTTCATTAACAAATTATCTGATTGCACTGGCTTTTTGACATTTTTGAGTGTTGCTTTGGAAACCACATTTAAATTTACAGTCATTGCAGTACCATATTAAATTATAATCTGACATTTTGAATTTTGAGACAGTAAATTTAACTATTTCTTATCATAAATTTTGGTGTTTTTTTAGTTCTTCAATGGTATTTCTAATAAGCTAAATATGAAATCGGTTTATGATGCTTAAATACTGTATGCACGACATGGTATGAATTGATAACGTACATAATGACGTCAATTTTGAGGCAGTGGCTATCGTTTCAGTTGATCATTAGATATATAATTTTAACTGTGTAATTTTACATTTTGCTGAACTATTCAAACTTTTCGAATTGTTTAATTTTTATTAACGTTCATCTTTTTTAAATCTGATTTTATAGTTACATTTTTTTAATAAAAGAAGCATACAAATTTATTAAATGATAACGTTTTTATAAATAACCGCGTTTCAATTGGTATTTATAACTTCCAGATTTAATAATTCAAAAGTTAAGCCAGTGTAATCAGATCATTATTTTATGCCAAAATCTTATTTCACTGTTTATCCGGTTTTTGTGTGTCTGCCTGGACTTAAAAATGCAAGTGAAAACCTAACCGACAGTATGTTGTATATTTAAGACTCGAATTCTCTCTCGACTTTTTCATTTTTTCGATTTAGGTTTTTTATATAGGGCATTTATAAATATCGAACGCATAGTTTTACCTTTTTGGCAATTAATTAGTGAATTCGTCATCGTTCGATCATCAGCCCCCCTTTTGCTCAAATTTTTTGGCTAGATATACAATACATACATATACACGGTGTAGTGTCACTAATTATTATTAGGTAAAGGAAGCCTAAAACTTTCTTAATTATAATGATGAAGGTTGCTGAAAGTCAATAGTCAGATAACCGTCATTTACAACGACAACAACAAAATTTCTTTTTATCTCTGGTTAAGGAAGTTATTTCAATGTTGTAAATTTGAACGGTTTTTTTATTAATAATTTGATAAAACACACGAATCGGTTTTTGTCTTATGAAATACGGCTATGTTTAATGTGTAGAATAAGTATACAGTACGTTAATAAATTGACATTTGAATTTCACAGTGCACGATACAAAATAATGCATAGCTCAATACAGTATGTAACTTATTTTTATTTTTTGGTATTAATTTCAATCTTTTAAAAACATTAATGACTTGTATGTCGTATGTGAAATATTGAATTAGTTTTTGAAGATTGTTAGAATAGAAAAGGAGCTTACACCAGTATTGAAAAGTTAGCTTTAGTTGTTGCCTATACTTTACTTTGTTATCCAACTTTTAACAACTATTTATTTTTCATAAGGTGAGTGGGTAACAATGAACCGATATTTTTAATGCCAATTTTGTTTTGAAAATTAAATTTAAACAGTCTTTAAACAACTTTTAAGACTTATGGTTATTTAAGTTGTATATGCGATGTTTAAATGTTCAAGTTATATTGCTTTTTTATGAAAATTTAAAAATGTGATTTTTACTTGGCGTTATTTAAATTCGTTTGTACTGCAATACAGTTGTGCAATGCAGTAGTAACATTAATGGGTTACTTTTATAGGAAATGTTATTTGAAATTTTAGATTGTCTTTCAGATTGATTTATTATTTTTCAAGACGTTGCTATGTTTAGTTTTGTTGTTTGCCACCCACCTTATAACTTAGATTAAAAAAAACCTAATTAATTTACCTGCAAAATATGATTAAATTTGTTTTTTGATATTAATGAAGCTAGGAACTAATTATGAATCAATCTTCTGTGAAAGATGATTTTATTGTAGCAGAGTTAAGATATTTGTAAATAAGTGCAATCATTCAAAACAAATTTATTTTAATTTTTACAAATGTTTTCTTTATTGAGAGTTAGAAAAAAGTATATTGTACGTGTTTATAATGTTAATGCACATACGCAAAATGTTTAAATTACACAGTTTTTATAATTGTCATTTACGAAATGTCAAATTTCAATAGTTGATTCATTTACTTTAAGTTGACAAAATTATTATGATTTTGAAATCTTGGCATTTTGCGTATGCGCTTATCGATTGTAAATTATTGACACAGACAAAAAATTTAAAAAATTGCACAGTTGTTGTACAGTTAAACTGTATGTTATTATAATTATGCATACAGTATATGAACATGCCATTCACTCAATTTACCTTTTACATGTTGACCTAAACAAATATGGTTACCATTTTCTGATCAAAACTTTTAAGTGTTTGTCCACCAAAACAAAACAGAAATGTTTACTTTTCTTCATAACCAAAAAATTAATAAATAAAAAAAATGTTTTACGATAAACAGTGAAATAGCTTTTCGTTTAAAAAAAAAAGAAGAGAAAAAGAAACCCAATGATAGAATATAAAAAGTGAAATGGGTTAGCAATACACACAATGATAAAAAATCGTTTTTTAATAACAAAAAAAATGCAAGAAAACATTATAAAAATATGAGATATCGTTAACTAAAAGTTTGTTATTTAAATAGTTAAACTATATAAGAAAGTCAAAATAATGAATTACGGTTATTATTCACAAAATATTAAAAAGTAAAAACTCAATCGATTTCTCAAAAGCACCAAACGAAAAAAAATAATAAGACAATTGATCATTCCTAAGTTAGTATGTAGGAAATTACTAAAAAAATGCAAAGTTTGAAGTATTTATGTAATAATTAAAACTTTTAGTTGATATTATAAGATGATATTTACCAACGTTTGGTTTAATTGACTGTATGTGGCCACTAACAATGAAAACTCATGATATGTCCCTTGTTAACATGTGAATTTATTAAATACGTTTTTTTCCGGTAATTATTACATCTTCGTATATTGGTCATACAGTAGTTGCGATTTTGTTTCACCTTCCGCTTATTCAATTTTAAATCCCTACATTTAAAAAAAAATATGGACTGAAGATCTCACATGACATAGGGCTAGCTTTTTACTGTTGTTTTTATGGTACCACCAACTTGTGACTGTACATAAATTTAAAAAAAAATGTAATAAAGTGTAATAAAGCCTTTGATACAAACTATTGAGTTATTAATAGAATTTACTGCTTTCGATTTACTGGAACAAAACTTAAGAAGTAAATCACTTTAATATCAGTGATTAGAAGGCTTCTGTAAAATTCACTCTGTTTGAAATGGGAATTTTACAAGCTTTTATTGTTTTAAAGAGATTTTAAGCGTTTTCATTTTAACTGTAAGTACAATTAATGTATGATTATGTTTATGAAATTATTAAGATATTAATTTATTACAGGTGCTTAATTAACATTGCCAAAGAAAAAACAGAAAATGAATATTCAAGCAAAGTTGAAGCTGTTTATAAAGAAATTTAGTTTGTAGTAGAATATGTTTTATAATATGGGAAAAATATTGCTCTAGTAAATGTATGAATTCATGTTAAATAATATAAAACTTTTATGATTAAAACTTATATGATTATCATTTTTAATAATGAAAAACTTTTTAAATACAAAATTATACTGGAAATTCTATTATTTGTTAGATTTTACATTAAAAAATCACTCTTTATAATAAATGTGAGCATTTTTTACTTAAGAAATATTTTTCCTCTTCATTTAAACAGTGAAACAGACATTTTTATTTGGGTAAAATCTCTGCTGTCTCCTGCGAATATTTGACTGAAAGGACCAATTTTTTACTTGAAATGAAAGAATTTTAAATTCATTCCCAGTTGACATTTTCTGTGGGATAGCAAGATGGTAAAAAATCGTTTTCACTATTACGTTTTTTTATTATATTTTGAACTTAATTTGACACAAGATTGTGTTAATGTTGATAGCCGAATAGAAAAATTGCTCGACAATAGTTTGGCAATAGTGAATCTTCATCTTTTTCATCTGGTAGAGAAATGACTAGTTCCAGAACGTCTCGACTACTGTCAGCTATTCCAAACAACAGTGATATTTCTGCTTCATCTCCAAAACTTTTTGCAAGTGCATTTCCATCATAAAAATAGCAATTTTAAACAGTTAATACGGGTGTTTATTTAGGTTGTAATATCTTCTCTGGCTCTCAAATATTTTAATCAGATCAATCAGCTAGCGTGTATGCAGATGTGCGACTCCAAATCAGAGAAATGATTCGCCAGATCGTCAAACTGCCAGTTTGGAAAATATTAATCCCTTTAGTTCTTCAAATTCATTAGTTTCAGAATTTGATTACATCCTCCAGTGAGCACAACAAGGTTGAAATTGCAACACCAGAAAAAAACAGGCAATTATGAAAATGGAAGATGGATATGTAACCGTTGAACATTATCGAAACCAAAATACTGGTAATCTTCTAGTAACTTTATTGCGATTGTAATTGTTGTCGTTTTTTAGATTATTAGTACTACAGAGGATAAGTACCGAATTTTACGTGACAATTCAACAACAATAATAATGTGTTTCCCTATTTGCCTCATGCTCTTTATGTGCTGTGCTCATTTTATGGGTCTGGAATGCTCGAAAGTATCATTAAATGATTTGTTTTTTAACTTTTGATTTTATACAGTATTTACCGTAGATGAAAAGGAAAGAATATTAATGAAGATCACTAAAGGAAAAACTTGAAGCGATGATAAAAGATTTGTTCTAGTCACTACTTTGAATCAAACAACGAATCTAGTGACTACTTTGATAAACAAATCTTTTGGTAAATATTTAAGTTGAAAATAAATGAGGATGATTAAGTCATTAAAACCAAAAAAAAAAAAATGAATAGGGAACTGCAAGTGCGCCGTCGCCCGAATAAAGCAACATACTTTACGAGAACATGAAACAGAAAAGTAAGTTACATGTATTTACTGGTGGTCATAAAAATTAAGATGTTTATGGAAAACTGCTCAGTATTATGTTATATTACGGCATATATTAAAGTATATTACGAGGATAAGGGATTATGGATGTGCAGACTGTCGTACATTAACATTTAAATGCTTTTTACAATTAAGTCAAGGATTATAAAATTTATTGTAAAGCAAAAACTACTGTAAGCAAGAAAATTGTTTGTTAGACTTAGTGAACTTTAACAGAATTTAATTATGAACTTAATCCAGTGTTCGTTATCTGAAGTTTTAAATGGTCGCAACCAAAACTCAGTTTAAAAATGATTTAATCTCTAAATTTATATAGGTTGTGTTCAGTGTGTTAAGATTTTGATTTGTACTTTACTACGGTATGTTATATTTCATCCAACGACACGCTGAGTAAGAATCTGGATTTCTTCTCTGAAATAATAAGAAATATAAGTTAACGTTTATGATCTAAAGATTAGTTTAAACTTAGTAAACAAAAATAATGAAATTAAAAGTATAGGTTTATCATTTTAAGAAATTATTTTTAAAGTTAGCTGTAATTCGGTGAAAGTTTAGAAAATACGCTAAACAAAATTAATGTTAAAACTACGGTTAATTTAACGTTTAAAATGCGATGCAGTTGACGATATGGCAATCTTTATTATGCAAAATAGTAATGCTTAAAGCTTGGGAATTTGACTTATTAGTATTATAACGCCAGTTAAAGCAAATAACAAGGTTAATGCAATATGCATACAGTATAAGTAAAATTGGCACAAATGAATGCAACATACATACAGAACAAATTACATTAGTCGATAAAACACGATTTAGCCTGACAGAGGGAAAATATTCAAAATACTAAAATATGATCGCAACACATATTCTAACCAGTTGGTGAAAGCGTTAGTGGGACCCAAGTTTGAAGTGTCTTGAAAAACGATTGTGTCAGCACCACTTGTTATTTCGAAAACGTAAATCTGTTAACGAGACTAATGATTAGAAAACAAAATATCGTCGGCTTCATAAACAAAAACACTTCGTAACTCCATTACATTACCAATTAAAAAATGAGACTAAATTGCATTTCTTTTAGGAATATTTGTCTTGTTTCTATAATGTTTTTATCGAAACGAAACTGAATAACATTAAAATGAATTCAATGTAATTTAGTTCAGTTCTTTAATAAAGAAACCATGCAAATCTCAATTTAAACCTATATAATTAAGTCTCGTTTTTTAATTTTCAAGTAGTAAATTTAAGAGGTTTTTTCTTTATATGTGATCTATTAGGCGAATAATTACCGTATTGGCTCCTTGTTTTAAAATTGGTGCTGGAACGTATAAACTGGCTTGAGGACCGACATTCCAATATCTACCCAAAAGGAAATTATTGATAACCACAAAGCCTTTAGTCCAACCCTACAAAATGTACGGTAATAACGTTTAGCAAATTTGTTTAATAAAAAAGTTAATATTTATCTATAAAAATAGAAATTACAGGCATGTATAAAAAGGTATCCTGAGGAGTGTCAGCAATGTTAAGTGTAGCGGACAACAATCCAGGGTAAGTAGTAGTTGAGGAAGATATAAAATTCTTCCAGGAAGCTTGCGTTGTTAACCTAAATTTAACATACAAAACAAACATGTCTTTTTAAATGAAAACTCTTATTTTTTTCTACGTGCATGGCTGTGTATACAAGTAAATATAAAGCGAATATGCATGTTGTTGTGGGAGGTGATGCAATCGAGTTTCGCATCAGTCGCTTTAAGTTGCTCAAGGAAGTAAATAAGTCAGTACGAGTGGCAGAACTATACAAACAGTTAACTACGATGAAGCTCAAATTACTTTCTTTTATACGCTAAGAATATATATTTTCTTCTCTTATTTTTTTTTTGTATGTGTAAAGGTTGATCTTGAAGTCGTTAAATGAGATTTACGATGTAAGAGACGTCAAGACTATTGAAAGCATTGAAATAGTTGGGTTTAAAGTATAAACCATGCGAGTATACCGAATTAAACTGACTCAATATAAAACCTAGTAGTAAATAACTTGTGTAGTTCAGCTATTTTTTTGTGTAATTGTTCATGTAAAATAAACTTAAAAAAAGCTTTTAAATTTGTCAATGGGTTGGGGTGGGGTGAGGGAAAATAAAAATTCATGGAGGTAATCGACCGTTTACGACAATCCAGATAATCTCCTAATTCTCGCTTTACAAACATTTTTTCCCCCTATTACTAGTATACTCAACCGTCAACATTTCTTTTCATCGACCGAGCTTAAAACTTTCGAGTTTAGAAAGCCGTAAACTTAAAAAAAAAAAAAACATTGAAAGTTTTTGGCAAATCCACTTCGAAGAAATTGTATTAGTAGAAAAAACCTGGATACATTACAACCAAGTTAATTAAATGTGTTGCAAAAAGTGACTTCTAAAGTCTTATTTGATAATAAGAGCTAAACTTTAAATACTTTTTTTTATCGATGACAATAATGTTTAACTGGATTATTTTGTTGCCTATCTAAAATGTCCTTAGGGATAAAACTAAATGGACTTGTGAGACAAACGCCAATTCATTTAAAGAAGCAATATTTTCATAACTAAAGTAGATTTGGTTACTTGGATGCTTAGCTGAAATTTTGGAATCAGGGAAGACATCCTATTTACAACAATATTTTGAGTAGGCAATACATTCAGTGCAATATGTTTAAAACGAGCTCTGTATTTGTTTATATTCTCAGTGGAAACTATCAATACCCAAGAGCACAATGATTTGTACAAGACTACTTACTGATTGAGAAAATTCTGATTGAAGTCAAGAGAGTAAATATCCCAATTTGTTAATGTAGTAGAGTCCAAACTGACTGGATCTTTTAATCCTATTAAAAAAGATTAAATCGGGTCCAATTTAAATAAGGCTAATTAAATGCAAACCTTTGCTTTGTCCTTCAAAGTTGAGATCCCATTTGTATCCAAAGTTAACTCTAGCACTATTCTGAACCAAGATCTTCAAATCATGTGTGCCCGGCTTTTAAGAATTATAGGGGCAATAAAACACTAAACCATAATTATTTTAGTACCGGTATGTCAATTTTGTTGTACCTGTGATGGTGTTAGATCAACCGACGGTGACATGTTCTCCCATTCAAAGGTTCCAACAATATTATTATCCAAAAGAATCTTTTAAACGTTTGAAAACTTAACCAATTTTAATCATAACACTCATTTTAAAAAGATAAATACATGTCCATAATCACGAACGCGTCCGTTAATCTGTAATGTGGCTGTTGACTGAGGAATATCAATTGTATTCCGATAAACAACGTATCCAACACTTTGACCAGCGTTATCATTCAAATTCAACAATTCCATTGGAAGAATATTTGGACTGTTTTGTGGAGTAATCTATTGGAAATTAACAAAACAACTGTACTGCTTATACTTAAGTTTTCACTTAGTGATAATAAACCGCTATAATACCAGTGATAAAACGTCGTCAAAAGTCAAATATTTTTCAATAGTTACAGAACCGTAAGCTGCTTTTGAAGTTTGAGGTGGAGGAGATGGCAATGGGACGTCCCATAGCTTACCTAAAATTGCGTACACTTACTTACGTACTGATACTTTTAAAATTTTGTAGCAAATAATGGCAGCAAATTACCTTTAGAAAAGTTGATGAAGATATCTCTTGTTGCATTATATTTGGAAGTGTAATCACCAGATTCGGACAAAGGTGCATCATAATCTTATCAGATAAAACCATTTAAACAAATCCAACATTTGAAACTTAACGCATCTTTGTAACATTATTTCTAAGCTGAAATAATAATTATTACCATAACTGGTCACGTCTGGCATGTAAAGGAGTCCGGCTCCAGTATTGGCACCGTTCATAAATCCAAAACTAGTGCCACCGAGAAACATGTATAGATTCAGCGAAGAATTTCGTTCAAGTAGCCGACTTATACATGCAGAATAACCTGACAAATTTGAGTTCAAATTAATCTAGATGAAATCGGTCAGTAGCATAAAATATTAATACTTTCGGTATCAACTACATGATGATTTTCGCTCCAATGATCAAACCAACCGGTCCAATATTCCATTACCATCACAGGACGATCTGGCTGAAGACGTTGAAGTCGATCCAATTCAAAATCAACATTTCCTTGGAAATTGGTGGTCATAAGCACTGTCGATTTAGACATAAAATATTAAGTCTTGCATAATATATTATAGTCATGATAATAACTTATACAGTACTAGTATTCAGCTACGTGAAAACAAAAGCAATACACTTTCAGTTTTTGCAAAACGTTATAACGTAATCATTCAATCAACTGAAAGTGTTTGCATTTTAAATGAGACACTTGTTATACAGTATTTTTAAATGCTGAGAAATTGTAACGGTTATTTTTATACAAGTTTTTAGCGCGTCAAAAATGTTTGTAAATGACCAAACACTTCCAGCCTGTTTAAAACACTGAACGTAATTAGTTTAATCAGCTGAAAATGATTGTTATTTTAATCGACTTGCTATATTTTCAAATACTGACAGGCTGTAACGGTCATTTTTAGAATAGTTTTCGGCGCGTTGTCAGCGTGGGGCAACTTACCCCCAGGTAAAGTTCCTCTTCTACGACATTCATCCGTTGAACAAGAATCAGAATTAACGAATAACTCCACTATGTTGAGGTCCAACATGGTCTACAATTCGTAATCGGTGTATAAGTGATTAACGCGAAGTGCTTATTGCATACAGTACGGTATATTACAAGTAACAACCTGTCTTAGAAACTCCAAATATGGCTGATCATCAACTTCGTATGAACCGTACTCGTTTTCAATTTGAACCGCTATAATCGATCCTCCATTTGTAAACTAAAGTATAAAATGAGATTTAGTGACAATTGAACGATAATAATAATAATAATGATTAAGAGAGTTTTTAATACTGTTTAATGAGTCGCAGAACGGTCTTAAAATATTTGAACGGCGTACGCTTGTTTTTAAGGAGTGGTCTAACCGCTTGACAACCGAATGCAAGCGGCAGTAAGTTAACTTTGAAACAAACTTGACAGTAAAAATGAGATGAAAAAGTTTCTAAGAAGAATTCATGCTAGATAATTTGACAGCGAATTGACCATACTGTATTCATTTATATGCATTCATTGAGAAAACGTATAAACGTATTTTCAGACATTCAGCTTCTATGATGAAGTTTTTATCTCTCGCGTAACTCTTATTTGTGTGTGTGCTTATAAAAATAACTTGAGTAAGACAACTGTGTAAGAAAATTGGGAACTCTTAGAGTGGAAATTACTGACTATCTACTTGCTGTGAATAAAAAATAGCACCTGGAAACTGGAAAGACTAAACATAACCTGCAAGGCTTTGGAAATGAAACCAGATTTGTGTGGCAAGGTACAGTTAGGTAAGTCGCTTGCTTGATGCATTTTTATTATATTTTTTTTTCCTTTCAAAAATTTAAAATACAATTTTTCAGTTGTCGTCTGGTGTATGATCATATCTTTTTCAAACTTTTCCTTCATTTTTTTTTTTACTACAGTACCGCCTGTATTTTTCTGTTGAGATTGTTTCTGGTGTATATATTTTTTGCCAGCCCAAAGATGTCATTCTGGCGTGCATTTTTCTTTCAACTGAACTCATATTTTTCTAATGCTCGTTCTGCTTTCTATTTGTTAAAAAAAATTTGGAGGAAAATCAATAGCCTTCTTTCATTTCTGGGATATATATGTTTCTATATTATACGTCTCTCGTCGGTAATTTATCGCTATAAATCCCTTCTTATCTGTCGGGGCCTATTTCAACTTAGAAAACATCATCTGACCGTCGTTTATTCAGCTCTCAGACTCAGCACTGCTTTTTATTAGACGAACGCCTCAAACGTTGCTTTGCAAGCGGAACAACACTAACGCATATTGCACGAATGCATTTCTTTTATTTTATTTTTATAGAGAATATATTAGTTGGCCATTAAGTCATGTGACTCAAGTCTAAGAATATCTACGAGTTAGAAAACGACGAGTTGTTTATTAAAAGATGGAAATAATACAGTAATTATTGCAATCATAAATTATATTGACTTTAACGACGGCGTTATAAAGTCTTAACTTCGGTTGAAATTCTATTAGATGACAGTGTTTTATTATACCGTGCCGGTATACTAAAATTGTCATTTTAACTTCAGCATTATTGTTTAACTTTACTGTTACAACTCAAGTTGTAACTTCATAATCTTACTTAATTACAGTAATTTTTGATTTTTTAATGAAACGTATTGATTGAGCTTTAGTGTTTAGTTTACAGTTTGTTCTGTATTGTCAGCTTTTAACGTATGAAATTGTATTTATTGAAGCCTGTGAGAGAATTTTATATGAAGACAGTCTTGAGTTGTCTGAGACAATTTTACTTTGAAGTGTATGAGAATTTTGCTTCGAAGTCTATCAGAGAATTTTGCTTTGAAGTCTATGAGAGAATGTTGTTTTGAAGTCTATGAGAGAATTTAATATGAAGATGTCTGTAGATTTTAGTCTTGGATTGTCTGAGACAATTTTGCTTTGAAGTGTATGTGAGAATTTTGCTTTACAGTCTATGAGAGAGTTTTGCTATGAGAGATTTTTGTTTTGAATTCTATGAAAAAATTTGGTTTTGAAGTGTATCAGAGATTTTTGCTATCGAGTCTATCAGAGAATTTTGCATTGATGTCAGAGAGTATTTTGTTTTGAAGTCTATGAGAGAGTTTTGCTATAAGAGATTTTTGTTTTGAATTCTGTGAATGAATTTTGCATTGAAGTGTAACAGAGATTTTTGCAATCAAGTTTACAATTGAAGTTTGTTTTAAATTCTCTAAGAAAATGTTGCTTTCAAGTCTGTAAGAGAATTTGGCTTTGACTACTGCATTAAAGTCGATCAGAAAGTTTATCATCGAAGTCTATAGATCAAATGTAACATAAAAATGGTTTTATTTGAAAGTGTATTTGTTATACACTTTATTTATTATCATCACACATGATAAATAAGTATTACACCTTAACACTACTGACAATAGTTACATCTGAATGACTAATGCAATAGAAAATGGTTAAATTGTATTTTAACTTGTAAATTCGTTAAGTCATTAGAAAAAAAAAGTATTTCGATTCTTGAATTTGACTCAGGGGTCTTGCATTTTACTTTCAAGCTTATTACGTTGTGTTGCAAAGCCATCATGATGCTGTGTTTTTGTCTGTAAATGGCCTTCAAAGTTGAATTTAAATGTTTCTGTGATAAATTCAATTCGCTAATGTGAGTTTACGCTTTTGTGCTTTTTTTTTTTTTTTTTTTGAAAGGGGTGGGGGGGGGTTCTTTTAAACGATTTTTTTAAACGAAGAAGCATATACGAATACTGTAGTTACTGTAGTAGCCTGACAATTTTAGTTGGTTCACGCATACAATGATGGGTGGGACGTAAGAAAAAGAGAGATGGCTGGGTGGGATTTTGACTGCATAAATTACGTTCTTAGCTTATACTTTAGCGTATCCAGTGCACATATATTTGCGCGTGTATGCCGTTTTAGTACATTTTATCACAGGAAAAGCTACTTTATTTTCTCGACGTCCAAATACCCGAAGGGATTTGATTCGCTTACTGTGTACACATGCATGAACAAAATGGAAATGTACAGTTACAAAGATATACACTGACCCCTTGCCAAACAAAATAAGTTTTGTAATGCTATATATTTCTCTTTTTTTCTTCTTCTACTTCCACGCTTCATATACGTCTTATAATAGTGTAACTTATAAGCGATAATATAGTAAAGTGGGAGCGACTTTGCAATCCTATTCCGTTTATTTTCAGTGAGGTTGCTTGTTTAACCGATCAAATCGAATTTGGTTTATATTCTGAGACAGTTTTATTAAGTTGTTCGTTATATTCGCCCAGTCGATCGTATTTACTGGTTGGAAAATTGTTTTCTATAACTAACTTAGACCCAGTTTCATAAATTTGATAGCCAATATTTGTAGTATTTTTTTTTGTGTGTGTGGGATCATTTATGGCCTGTGCTATGTGAGGTTCATGAAACGGTCGCCGAAAATCTCCAATCATTTTTGATGAACATAAAATTTCGCATTTAAACGTGAAATTACGCACCGATTTTTTCCATCTACAGAAAGCGGCTGCTGATTAATATTTTTGTATTAGCAAACGATACTGTAAATAGGTTCGTAATAAGTCAACATGGCAAGCTACCAAATACCGTAACGGATTGCATTAGCAAATTTGGTATTACCCGGTTATTTCGAACCGAAAAGATTTTAGTCTCTTCGATCACTCCGGTGTATTTTAGCGTATCATCGTGAATACTTATATTCTCTCGCTATTCAAAATTTAAGAAGGATTGCCCTTATGAGGTTCAATGTCGCATTTGGAATTCATTATCTGAGAGACAGCGAAAATTAACAATGACATGCTGCATAAACTTAAAAATATGTAGGCACTTTGTCAAATCACTTCGGCTGTTTCCCCCTAATATTTAGATGACACATATGCAATATTTGCCATACACTGGCGTGAATAAAAAAAAAAAAAAAAAAAAAAACTTTATGGCAAGAAATAACCGGACGGTTCGCCATTGGAATTGATTAAATTTATTCTCGTTTCTTTATCGAGACAAATTGTAAAAAAAAACTGGTCACTTTAATCCCATTTATTTATTGGAACTGTAAAAAAATCAGTATTCTAAATTCGAAAAACACCCGGTTGTACTGTATTTGGTATTCAGTATTTTAAATATTGTAGATTAGTTTTCTGTAAGCCTTTAGGCAAACTGTTGAGAGGGAATGTTTGGTAATTTTTTTGTCTTTGAATTTTGTGTTTCCGAGTTGCATCAAAATATATATTATTTTCTAGCTAATTTTTTAAAACTTTTTGTTATTGAGCGAAGGGGCATATGTGTGTCTACGGTAGACTGAATAGGAAAACGAGAGCGTTATTTTCAATTGGAAGTTGAACGAATTCTATTTTTATTCATGTATATGTTATTCTATGTAGTAATGATCTGTTCCGGAAGTACACTAGATGGGCTTGATACGTGATGGCAGAAGGCATGTGCGCGATTGCATCGCTTTTTTATGTCTTTTATATATAAGTTTATATCGTTTTCTGTCGTATAAGTAAACCCAACATCTTTCTTTAAATATAAATTTACTCAATCCGCTCACGTAGATACCATTTAGGAGACCCAAATGGCCACATTGCTTGCTTCTACTATCGCAGCTGTAACAGCTACTGCACTGCCTTATGTGTATATCACACAAGAGCGCCTACTTCCACCCTCCATCCCAAGTTCATTATCAAAAACGACTGTACTGTATATACTTCTATACGCTATATTCAGCATCTATATACGGTATTCCATATCTTGTTATATGTGTATAGTTTCTTTCTTTTTCAGTTTCATGCTTCACGATTTTATTTTTATTTTCCTTTGGCGACATTCACGAAAATATGTCTCATTTTTTTTTCTTTTTTTCTTCATTCTCTCTCTATTTCTTTCTTACTATCTTTTTCTTACTTGGAATTGAATTGCTTGGCCCGTCGTCGTACGAATGAATGGCTGTGGTGAAAGCCAATGGCATTTACCTGCCCGAACGCAAGTGATACTATAGGCGTTTCTGGCAACATTGTAACGTGCAAATTGGATGCTGTTATACGTGCAGAAAATGGGCACTAGTGCTATGAATTCATACGGGACTAATCGAAAAAGAAGTTGAAGAGAGATCCAAAGAGAAAAAAAAAATGAAATTTTTGCTTTACATTCTCATTTTTTTGAGAAAATAAAGCGGCGAATAGAGCTGTGAAGCACTGAAAATGTGGATGGAGAAGATAACATTAGGGTAGCATGGCTCCCAATTGCTATAGTTGCTACACCATAATGTAGATAAATATTAGTAGCCTTAGTGTCGTTTAGGTTAGCTATATTATTACAATACTAACTTAGATATTTTTTGTTTTGGTGGGTATGTGTTTATTCTCCAGATTGGTAAATGTAGTAAATGTTTAAGCCAACGAATACTTTAATATATCTAAATGATTATTAGTTGTTACGTTTTACGACCAATTGTCTGGGCTCTGGACACATAAACAGTGATATTCTAAAATTGTAAACACTATGCTATTATCTTGATTGGAAGTATAATATAAAAATGTGCAGAAAGTCTACATTTTGACAATTGTCTAATTGGTTACTGCAATTCAACCAGTGCATCTTTATTTTTGTCATATCTTTTGAAAATTTAAAAAAGTTTTAAAAGTTGCAATTTCCTTTATGTTAATTATGCCAGCATTTTTCAGGGTAAACATAAGATAAGTGTTCACAACTTACGTTTGTTTTACAGTATTTAATTGAATGTGTAAAAATGACGTATAAAATACAGTATGACATAAATAAGGGAAAAGTTGAACAGTTTACTTAGGTAATCATTATTGATGTCCCATTATTTGGATTTTGCGATAATTGTGAATTGGTTTAATGTGATGTTCAAGTAACTCCAATTTTACACATATGTAAGTTACATTCAGCACTTCAGTTATGCAATTAATGTAAACTGATAGGAGTTTATATGAATTGTGAAATTTTTCAAACAAATTTTTGGAATACATACTATACCACAAAATATTTTATTCCAGTTTTTTGTTAAATAAATATCTTCAGGTTAGATACTTACGGTAGATTACCGTTTGAATTTCTATATGGGTATTTGTTTTCTATAGGGTTAGTGGAATAGTGGATATTTGATATTGTATTGAAATTTGAATAGTAGTTCGTTGCAAAGTTTTTCTTATAGATGTTTTTCAAATTAAATTCTTCTAAAACTCAAGTTTTAAGGAAAATTTAATTACCGAATTTGTTACTGAGACTAATCTCAATAAACTCTGGCCTAGAAAGTTTGCGTAAATGTTTATGCTGTTTCATATTCAAGCAGTGAAATGAATAATAAAGGCAAATATTATAAAGTAGCATGGAGAATGTGACGTCAAAACGTTGATATTACGCAATCTAATTGACCTAAATTGGCTTGGGTTACTGTATATTATGCATAACTTGAAGACTAGTTTTTTTTTCGTATTTTTTTTGTTTCCATTTGCTTAATCATTTTTTATTTAAACGAGAAAAAAGAATAACTATACGACGATGCTACTGTCAACCATTAAAAGCGGAGAAATTTTTTTCTTCTTCAATGTCTTTTAAGTACTTGCAACCCCATAATGATTCTCAGTGAGCTTAGGCAACTTCATTTTATCTAATGAAGGTGAGAACATGAAGACGAAGAGATAAGAAATACCAACAGAACGAACTCTTCTTTCAGATTTGTTCATGTAATAAAATTTTGTTGCACTTAAGCCTCGATTTGCGATACACGATAATACACAATACATATTCTGCACGCAAGCTTACACAGTATCATTCGCGACTTTTAAAACCAAGCTATTATTAAAGTTAAATAAAAAACATGAAATACATTTTAATATTTATTTTGTTGTTATATAACAGCAAAATATGGTATGTCTTCGTCTGTATAACAGGTGATTTTTTTAAATTGGAGAACTTTGTTGTCGCCATGAATAGAAAAAAACGGGAAAACTCGCAATTGAAACTGATGTGATTTAGTTTCTATCCTTGCTGGGATTATATTCATGGCAAGAAAGAAACGGGACAAATCGTCATTCGAAATAATACAGTACCGGCACCAATAGTTTTTTTATTGGTACTGGATTTCAATTTAGAAAATTGCTTTGTATAAGTTTAATTCAATTGCCAAAAAAGATTTGGTTTTTATCTAGTTTGTAATGTAGTTAGTGTTAGCTAATATACGAAATTTAAAACTGACTAAAGCAAGCAGGTTTTTACTATTTTGCAGCAATAGTTGCTTCGTTCAAATTTCAGTATTTAGCTATTAATTTTAAATTGCATTACTGAATACGTATAACGAGGCCTTAATGTAGGCGCTGAATGTTTTATTTAGTGACAGTGTAAAGCAAAAATTCTTGTAGCATTTTGAATAATGAGCAAGTGAATGACAGTGGAAATCTTGGGGGAATTTTTTTTCTTTTTTTTGGTTTTTGTTGGCATTGGAATAATAGTGCGTAGTTTCAGTGCAAAGATGCATTATGTTAATTAAGAATAACGAATGCTAATTGCTACAATAAGCAAAGTGAATTATGTCTATTATTTGAATTTAGTTTATGCGTGTTACAGCCAATTACAGCAGCGTCTACCGTAATTTGAAGTCACTACACACATATTAAGTTATATTAATTATTTCTTTCCTTTTCTTTGCTTTGCTTAAATTGTCTAAAAATAACATTTGAGTAATTATTGATCATCATTTTGCTTGTATCTACAGTCCATTATATCAAATTAAACTTAAGAGAAGTTAATCAATTTAATTGAACATAATTACAGCTAAATTTGATTTTGCTTTAATAATGAACTTTCCACCTTGTTTTGATTATAAAATTTCTATTTACGGTTCATGCAGTATCAAGTTGTTGTTGGCCTGTGTTTAAAAGTGACCTCGTATGTTTTTTTAAACTTCAGATGTTCACGTACTGTATTACAAGTTAGTTGCCCTTAGCTTTCCGTTATTGAGAGTCTTAGTGATCTGTCGAGTCATGAATTGCATCTTGTACGCTGCTGATTAAGAAAGTAGGAGGAAGATGAAAAGGGGGAGGGGTTAACATTTCGGGCAGAAAATTAGCTAACAATTCGTCGGTGACCCGTTTTTATACTAATTGTTGGTAAGAGAAAGATGAATGAAGGAGAAAGCAAATGTGGGTGAAGATGAGATAGAAGAAAAGGGGTAAGATTACTTGATAAATGAGCTTTCACTCGTATCATATTTACATTGAAGTACAGCAGAGAGAAAGAGCATATCCATTATACAGTACTACAACTTTAAACTGAAGTAGGAGTAAAAAAATCGATAAATGAAATGGGAAAGTGGGAAGAGGCGGAATTAGAAATGTGGTAATGTCAAACATGAGCACACGCTATGAGAGCAGATTAGGTAGTGCAGCAAAGTAATGGTTTGCATACACACGTCATCAGCCCATTTTAAATCCATTCATTCGGTTACCGACGATATATGGATTAAACTCACTCTCGTAAAAACTTTAGTGTCAATATTTAATATCTACATGCTGTATCAAGCAATATCAGTGAGTCACTTAAGCACTTGTTCAATTTATTTGTGAAAAGTTGTAAAGCAATGCTGTAGAAGGTCAGGGGTTTGAGAAGTTTTGACAACTTATTCACTGCAAACTTTGCCCTTGTAGTTTAGCTATTAGTAAAGCTAGGATAGCAACTCAACATTTGATAGACGAAGTCATTAAAAAAGTTCAAATTAACACTAAAATGTAAAGGACTATTAGATCTAGTATCTGAAATGAATACTCACAATTATCTAACCCGATTTACTGAAAGCTAGTTTTTGTATATTACTCATAAAAGCGTGTACAAGTATTTATCCCCATTCCTGTTGAGCTCATTATAAATGATTATTTCTGTGTACCGTACTGTCTTATTAAATGAGACTATTGCTTAAATATAGTAAAGCGATTTTAGATAAGTGAATTTTTTTTCTTACCTGTAAATCTTGAACCAATGGCAAAAGCTGCTGGTAATAATTGCTAATCGCTTGTGTGTATATGCTGTCTGATGTTCTCACAGTAATATTTGTTGAACGTAAAAGCCAGCTAGATTAGAAATTCAGAAAGATTAGTGTCATCATCATAACCGAATTAATTTTTTGTTTGATGTCTTTAGAAAGTATTTGGCTTTAGTTAGAAAAACTTTACAGTTTAAGCCACTTTGTAATTTAAGCACCGTACATTCCTGACTATTAATTTATTGTAATCGTAAATGAATTATCTGTATGTTTTTGTCTCTCTGTTACCATTAACAGAAAGTTTGTTTATTTTTCGGTAAACTCTTTTTGAAGTACTGTAATCTTTTAATGTTTATGAAAAATATTGTGTATACATTAGGAGAGAAAAAAATGCTACTATTTAAGTAAAGGTTGATTCTAAAATGTTGTTATTTTTAGTTAGCAGCTTTACCCTACATTTGTCACTACAAACTGTTTAACTAGTTACCGTTTTAGCTTTTTATACAAGGTGTTTTTAGAATTTCTTAGAAAGCATTTAACTTTTTTTCTGAAAAGAAGAAAAGTAAAAGTATTATGGAACTGAAATTATTTCTTGGACGTGCTTGATATTACAAAAGCTGCGGTGGAAAGTGGCAATTTTGGTGGTATTTGTTGCTTATTACGGGCTCCTCTACTTCTTCTCGTTCATATAAGTTAGAGAAATCATTTGTAGTCTTCGTGCGTGGCATCTCAAATTGCTTTTTGTATAGTCGATTATGACGAAAACCAAATTTATTATGTTAATACTAAGAAAAGAAGACGAATTTAAATGTTGTTATTTTGAGTTTGCTATTCTCGAATCTTTGTATACATAATACTGTGTGGAACATGCCGGGTGATTTTCTAAATTGGATCACTCTATCTTCCTAATGGAAAGAGAGAAACGGCCAAAATTGCCATTGCAAATGATAAGATTTAATCCCGTTTCTGTATTGAAAATTATTTTCCTCAAGACAAAATGAAAGAAACGGGAAACATCACCATTGGAACTGATAAGCGTTTGTCTCGTTTCTGTGTTGGTGGTTTTCCTCTCAGTCCAAAAAAGAAACGCGACAAATTGCTATTGGAACGGGTGATATTTAGTCTCGTTCCTTTATTGTTACGGTCAAAACAGTGTTCCAATGTATCAAATTTCCGGGTATAGTTTTACATGACAGAGGAAAAACGAAGAAGCTTTGGTGGTTGTGTGTTAGCATAAACGCATTTGCCACCTTTTCTTTTAAATATTTTTAGTATTTTTACCTCTCTTTTTAGAAAATTGCAAGTGTGAGAAGATGATAAGCGAAAAATGTCATTCATCTCTCTCCCTTTCTCCTGGAAAACTATTAGCACATTTTTCGCTCTCTCTCTCTCTCTCGCCATTTGCCAACCCGGATAGCACTGTACTGTATATATTTAGGAAGCGACAAGCAAACTGTTATACGTAACCACTATAGCTTAAAGTTTAATGGAATGAAGATTTTTATTATGAGAGGGCGGTTTTGCTTTTGGGTGTCTGGGGGTGAACTGATAAGAACCACCATCCCATACACACAAAGAGAATGATATCTTGAGTTAGTAGTGGGGAAAGAGTTAGTGGATTTGAGAAAAGGCAAGAGAAAGAGAGCATAACTTTAAACTGGTCATATCAAGATGTACTACAACTTGAAAAAAAAATATAAAAAAAAATAAAGAAATACCGATATGTGACAAGTGGAATTATTGTGATAATCGATAACTTTACAATCAAGGTTTTTTGTAATCATTTGTCAAATAAAATTGATTTGTTGGGAAGATTATTGCTTTTATGTATAAGCTGTCTGGTGTTACTTTTTCAGTAAAAAAAATTGATTGGATTTTTTTTTGATATCGCTACTGTAGAGTAATATACTTTTAAAGTAAAAATAGAATATAAAACCAAGCAAGAGTTATGGAAGTTGTTCGCACACAGTTTTGAAAGCGGTAAATCAATACATGGCATATTATGATCAGTAAATTAAATCGAGAAAACAATTTTTCTATGGGAAGAGATGTAAGCCACCTACGTAATTTATTTTGGCATGATAGATATTTACTCTAAGGTCAAGTGAAACTAAGTTTGGGAATATTAAATTTAAAAAAAAAAAATTTTTTTTTGATTATTTTTTTACTGCCTTATGTCTTACTGATTGGTTCATAAAATTGGACATAACTTTTAGGTTATAAATATTTTCAGCTTACGTAATAGTGGATAGGACCAAACTGTATTTTTTAAAGTTTAAATTAATAATCTTACTGTAAATTATCTCATTTAGATGATTATAAACTTTTGATCTTTTTATTAGATTGCTGGAAAGCAAACTCATTGCTTTTATCGTTTTGGAAAATTTTTGAGAGATAAAGTATGTTTAAGAGCCGTTGATTTAACTTTTTAGTTAAGTCATACCGTACTAAGCGTGAATGGCAATATTTTTTGCTCCAACGTTGTATTGTTGAAGAAAATAGTAAGATAACGATATTCTGTTTGATATGCTCCATCATATCAATTGTTGCCGTAGTAAATTTTAAAACCGATGGTATATGCTTTTGTTATGGTTAAAGTAAAAGAATTGGAATTTCGGGAACGCCATAACTTTTACAATAAATTTCTAATAGCCACAAGCTCAATTGATCTTATCCTACTTTTTCAGTTGCAACATTGCATATACTGTAGAAACAATGCAAAGAATTTTATAGTTTTATCTTTTGTGCTATTTGACTATTTTTTTTCTTTTGTGTTTTACGATAATATAATGAGAGTTCAATATAATAAAAAGGCATAAAATCAGGTTATTTTGACTGTTGATGCTAGAACAGACCACAATAATAATTGATGAAAATGAACGGTTGACTTGGGTGATTACCAAATTATAAAGCCTAATTTGTTTTTAGTAATTTCTAGTAAACTCATTATACTGTACTTGAGCTGTGTGTTTTGGGAATGTAATATGACGCTGCTTTATGCTGTGTTTTGGTTGTATTGCAAGGTTACAGTGGAGTATTTGATCGAGCGTAAATTTAATCTTTTTCGATCACTGTGATTTACCTTGGCAATCCACCGTATTCCCATTCCGAGCAGATGTAGGGGCCTGGACGTAGAATGACGAAAAGATCTTCTTCCTGAGCAATTTGGAGAAAACGTCTGCAGGGAAAAAACAAAAGAAATAAAAAAATAACTAAGCGAGATAGAAAAAAAAAATACAGAGAAGAAAATAAGAAAATCCACTACCTATTAGATAAAAAGACATTAGATGTCGTTATGATTTTTAAAGGAACGGATTATATGAGAGAACGGATAGGTCATGAATTGTTGTAGTTTGAAAAACAGAAATAAAGGGGGTTGGATGGATGGATGGATGGATAGATAGATGGTG
This sequence comes from Helicorthomorpha holstii, assembly GCA_013389785.1. Classification (NCBI taxonomy): domain Eukaryota; kingdom Metazoa; phylum Arthropoda; class Diplopoda; order Polydesmida; family Paradoxosomatidae; genus Helicorthomorpha; species Helicorthomorpha holstii. The sequence continues at coordinate 7,936,432 of JAAFCF010006596.1, forward strand.
AGTGAAAAGATTTAGTTTCTATAAAATTGGGCTTGTTGCTGTGGGCGGTGTAATTCGAAATCCTGATTTACTTTTTATTCTCGAATATTTTCCAAAGCAGAAGAAGACTTTGGAAGAAAAAAAAACAGCCCTTTTCTTTACAACGCTCATTGTAGTCGTCTTTAATGCCCGAAAATAAAACGAAACACTCAAATCTAAAGGGGTTGGACTAATACAGTTAGAAATTGTATGCAATCGAGAGAAATGACGTTTGATCAGAAATTCGGTTATAGACTTAAAATCGACCTTCAAAATAATAAAATAAAAACTATATATAAAGTAAGTTAGTTGCTAAGCACCAATTGCCTTTTTTTAGAAAAAAAAATTGCACATTTGGTTACCTCGACAACTAAGTAGGGCTTGACTTTTGAAATTTCAACACAGCAACAATGCTTATCGTAATTTTTAAGTAAATTGATCTTTTCATGATTTAATATTATTTTGTTATTTAAATACCAGTATGTACAGGTCTAAGTACGGTATAACCTTTATTCTGAGTAATAATTGGGGGAGAGCCATTAAATAATTTTGTTACTTGATGCTGTAGATATTTATTTTCATCTCAGTGTTGAATGTCGGGTGATTTTCGAAATTGGAAAGCCTTATTGTAGTACCAGTAAAATAACAGAACTAAATATCGATTTGAATGGAGATTATTTTCTGTTTATTAATTGTCATAAAGAAACGGGTATAAATCTTAGCATTGTTAATGACGATTTGTTCCCTTTGTTTTTTTCATGAAGACAAAGTGTCAATAGAAAAAATGAGACTAAATATTAGCAGGTGTAATGTTGAATTGTCTTGTTTCTTTCTTGCCAAAGTAGCAATAAAGAAACGAGACTAAATTTCAATAGTTTGTTTTCTCATTTTGCTATGTTAAAAAAAGGTTCCAATTAAGACTATCATCCGGCATATACTGTACTGAGTACTCTGTATGCATGACTACTTGATAACTTGAGGAATTTATTTATTTGGTCTCAACATTAATATTGTTTGCAAGTGAGGAGTGTTTGTTTTTTTTTCTTTTGGAATTTTTCTGTATTACTCTTACAAACATTTACAAAACTTAATAAGTGGTATCGCGTAAAGTGAAGAGGATATTAAATTTTGTCGGTTGTATATGAATGTTCTCGTAGTAGCAACAAAAATGTTTTGTAAGAATAAGATTGTGGTATCAGTGTAATTGCTCTGATATTGACGAAAATAGGTTGTTTATTGTTTGGTCGCCATCTCGTTTGTTGCTCTAAGATGGAGCACGAAATAATATTGTGTGTGTGTGTGTTCCGGCTAAGTCGATGAGTTATAAAGGTCAGCATTTTGTTTACTTGACTTTGTTTTCTCTCCCTACCCTCCCCTCCCCTCCCCCACAGCACCTACTTTTTGTGAAGCTTTTAATAATAAAAGTCGACATTAAAAGTGCATTTACTAAATGCGCTCTAACGTTTAGTAGAAATAATAAAAGAAGAATAAAAAGAGAGAAAGAAAAAAATAGTGAAAGCCTAAGCATTGGAAAAAGTTTTCATTGGACGTTTTCGAATCAGCTTAACTGACCACACTGATTTTGTTTATCTTTGAGATTTACTCGTGAAACTTTATGGAAAATGTTGACGTAAGCTAATGGCAAGATTTTTATTAAGGGGGGTTTAAGGCTTTTATATTAACAGAAAGAGGGCGGGGGGGGAAGGGGGAGTTAAAACATGCTGACATTTTTAGTTGCCAAATGCATTAGGATACATGCAGTTAACAGTTAATAACTCGTGCAGTTAGAAAATTATTGTATAGGAGATGATATTTTTTCCTTACCGTAAATCTAGGATGCCCGCAAAATTAAATTGTCCTGGATTTTGTTCGTGTAAATTCCATGGGACGTATCTGTATAATCAAGTTATAGTTTTATTTTTAGCTGGTGGTTGTCAGTTGGTATTAACCGGTAACATACGTTTCAAGAGTGTTGCACCCGCATGCTTTTAACTTCCGTATCCTGTCTTGCCAATATTCAGGTACAACGCGAAAGTAATGAATTGCTCCACTGAGGATGTGAAAGTCTTTTCCATTCAGTGAAAATGTAGGCCCTTCGGCTACCAAGGCTGGCCCATTAGGATTAATCAGACCTCCTTCGTTGTACACTTCATACAGGGATTGCTGTGGTACACGTAACACAAAATCAGAGAAATAATTTAATGATTTTTTTTTACTTTTAAGCACTAGTTTACTTGGATTATTCACACAATTCAGAAGTGACATTAACTTACTATACTCACGTTCAAATGAGCCACCGAGCATTTGAACGTGAGAGAAAGAGTATACATAGTACTTTCAGTTTTATACTTTATATTTTTTATTAATTTGAAATAAATACGGTACATTTCTAACTGATATTTTGCGTGTTTAGCAACGCTTGCGATAATGACATTACCAGTATAAATAAATTTTTATAAAGGATAGTGTCTTTAATTGGTATCACAGTGCCCTTTTGCATTGTGCAACACCATATACAGTACATTCCATTACTATATATTGTCAACAAAAAAAATGAGAAATTGTTATTGTAACTAATGCATTACGTAACTTTTTCTATTAGCAGTAATGAATAGCAGCTTTTGAACAGTATTTGGCACGTGTACCGTACGATGTAGCACTATGTAATGTGACATGATGGCATAGTCACACAATTTAATGATTATTCTGTATAATTGACGGTTTTTTGTTTGCACAAAATTATTTATAAAATCTTATATTCACTTGTCTAACAAAAACTTTATAAAGCACCGGTATTGTTATGTTTACTTGTAATCAATAAGTCTAAATTTTTTACAAATCATTTCTGAACTTTATGGTTTTTTTGAAAAACATTTGATAATGTAACTTACATTGTTACCTATTTTACACGTTCAATTGTGTTAAACATAATTTAAGTTAAACATATTTAATGCAAATAATGTGTCGTCATTGACACACAGTGTACGCATTAGGATAATTTTTTTGAACAAATATTGAACGAATTTAGACTCATTACCTATAGCTAATTAAACAATGGGTTGTACTTACTGTTGATGTAATTTGATAATGCATTTGCAACACTGAAACAAAAATGAATACATATTTATAATCCATGGTTATTTACTGCAGTATGTCGAAGTGTTAGTATCGAAGTTGAAATTTAGCAATAGTGTGCCAGTGTAAATTAAATGATATACACTATATACTTTGGTATAGGAGGGGATAGTGGCTTATCAAGATAAAAGGATATATGATGATAACATGACAGAATTTATCATTTTATACTTGAATGGTAAACCCTCCAGGTGTTGTCAATGTCGTTATCACTCTAGTATTCGACTATGCGATGTATCAAAAAGCAAACATGTAATATGGATTTATCAGTACCGTATTTGTTGACACTCTGGTATATTGCGCTGGATGAACAGCATTAGATTATTTGGCATTTCAAATGTTGGCCAATTTCTATATGACTCGATAATGGTTTGCGGTTTTTATGCATGTTTAATTGTGAGAAAACTATTTTTTTGTGTGTTGTGGTACTGCTTTTTGAAATTAATATCCGGACATGTTACAAGTTTTGCAATAACGTTGGCAGTTTGTCAGTATTGTGTTAAAGAGTAAATAAATCGACAATTATATTCGTCTTTGACCTTATTGGAAAGTTCCAAACAAAACGACTAGTGCGTGAATTACTGTTTATTTTACACGCAGAAGAAAATTTATACCGATCGTTTAGAAATTTACATGAAAAAGTAGTTAAAATAACAATAACGTTGAAATTTTATTTTAACAGAAAGTCAATTATTACGTTATTTTCTATTCATGAAATATAAAGACACGACTGACTAGCAAAATGATTAATTCAGCCGTGTTAAAATGCTTTACAAGTTGAATTGCTATCTCTTTTTTTTTTATTTTTGCTGTCTTGCTTCTTGTTGAATTCGATTCAGCAAAAAAGATTTTCTTTAATCTCATCAAAATATTGTATGAATTATTAAACGAATTGTAAGAATAGTACAAACGTAACATTTCTATTTTTTCTATCCGTATGAGGATTTAAAGGAATTTAATTTTTTAGTGTACGTGTAGTTTTGTTATTTCAATTGAATGTTGCCTTTACTTGTGTATGAAAGGATGGGATGTTTGGCTTTATATGTCGATGTTGATTTGGTAAATAATTTGTCACTAGCTTTCTTTTCTTTGGCTTGCTTTTATCTGTCACTCATTTTGCGTTATTTGATTACATTTTAATAATATGCCAACAATAATATGCTGATTTTCATTGCAGGTTTGTAAGTCGATTTCGTTGTTATTTGTCATTCTCTGTATGGCTTACATTGGCCTTATACCGGCTGATTTTCTAAATTAGAACACGGTTTCAAAGGACAATAAGGAAACTAGATTACTAATTATCAGTTTTAATGACAGTTAATCTTGGTTGGTCTTTGCTGTGAAAAAAAAACTGCAATTTAGATACGAAATTACAATTTAGCAATTTCAATGATGTTTTGAAAATGGCGATAAGAAAATGATATGAAAAATATGTCAATAAAGAATCGAGACTAAATTGTATCCATTACAATGGCGATTTTTATCGTTTTATTTTTTTATATTAAAAATGCTGTTACAATTTATAAAAACCGCCCGGTATGTATGGATTATTATGGGGTTTTAGTGAAGTAATTGATATATGGTCATGTGCTGACACAATTGTTGGTAAAAGCTTCTCGTCTTTCCCGAAAGCTAGAAAGTTTTTTTTTTTATTTTCTATGACGACCGTATTTTGGTGTATGACTTGTGGATGCTCGTGTTGTTTTTGTGGCGATAAAAAACAGTAGGAAATGATATACGTCTAAGAGTTTTCCCCGTAGAGAAAAAGATGTAACAATGAGTTTAGGCGTCAGTGGGTCGCTGAAAGGATCAGATGGGTGCTGCCAACATAGGTCGACGAAGTAAGAGATGACAGTTGTCCAAATCGCTGATAGATCAACTTTTTATGTCTGATAAAATAGCTAGCTAAAAGCATCATTTTATTTAGTTTTTTTTTTAAGTAAAAGTGAGAATATATTTGTTTGTTTGCTTGTCAGATCTTGTTAGGTTATGTCTTTTTCCTGGGCAAATATTGATTTACTTGAAGCCACCAAATATTGATGACTTAAGCTGTTTAATTTTTAATATTTGACGCTTACAATGTTGGGAAAACAAACATTAACTAGATGACACCGTTAACATTAATGTTTTAAGCTGCTGTGCATGTACAGTACAGTATGTACAATGCTAATCGTCGATGAGATTTCTTTAAGGCTGGTATAATTGAAAAACTTAGTTGTACATTGCTAAGGGCTTGTGAATTGTTGAATGGTGGTTACATACATTAATGGTTAAAATGTTTAACGGTAAATTGCAGTCCATTATGTTCTCTTGAGATTATTTGAATTAAGCTTGAGGTTTTTCTGTTTTTCAATTAGAAAACTGGCCTGTCTATTTGACGTATCTTCACTATATACGGTTTAGAGTTGTATTTAATGCTGTTGGAAAACTGCAGATTGACAAGTATACCGGTGAAGTACACTCAAATGGGGAAATTTAGTTAGTATTTTTATTTATAGAATAACCAAAATATAATGCTATTTAATGTTTAATACGAGATCTGATAATGGAAATGTCATGATTGATTTTGTCCAAGTGTGACATCACCGCAAAATGCAACAAATATGTACCAGAACCCATGGCAGTATCGTATTAAGTGCTATAGTCATCTATTATACAAGGTGATCATAAGATATGTGTTCATATATACAGTACATGCTGGCAATAAAATATCATACATGTTAGCTTAACTTTTATTATTGGCATAATTATCAATAAGGAAAAGAAAGTACATTGCATTGCTTTGTAATACAGTAGATCTTTATCTCATTACCAAGTTTGTGAACAACGTATTATAAATGTATGTTGTTGCACCGACCTATTGATACATCAGTTTTAAAAATTAAATGTCACCGTTATAATCATTTTATAGTAAAAGTTGTGTAGTATTGAAAGACAATGTTAATGCATTGCCTGAAAATTACAAATGGCTGAAAACACTTTTTGATGTACCGTACTGTATTATTTAGCTTTAAAGAGGATTTTCCATTGTCGCTGTTTGACAAATGCACTTTTTTAATCAATATTTTAAGCGTATTGTAGCAGTGTACAATCAAAGTAAAAGCAATTACTGTTTGAACAGTTTTATAATTAGTTTTAATGTAGCCGTGTTTACTTTTTGATGTTTTAGAAGTGATGTTGAATGACATTTTGGGATTTTAAATTCGGATCTGAAAACCACTAAATGCAATGACTATTTAACGAGTAAAGGCTTCATATACTGTGTACTGAAACTAAATTATTAGTTACACAGGGTGATCATAATATATGGGTTTATTTTTACAATAAAGAAACGGGAATAAAATGCATGGTTTTTAAGAGATATATTGCCTAAATGATGAACACATATCTTTTAATCACTCTTCAGCATATCAAATATGTTTAAGAAAAGCATTTTATTGTAAATTAAAAATTCTGTGTAAATAAAATTACAGTATGTTGAACATTTGATGTGATTAACAGAAAATTAAACAACCTTTTTAAGTATTTGGTTGGATACAACATTCAGGTTATATCGCATACAGTACTTATACTTTTATCTTTTTTTGGGTCTATATTATCATTAATAATTGTTGCTCGGTTTGCATTTTCATTTTCTATGTACCATTTTGTAGGTAATATAATCGGTTGTCTTTTACGCGCATTTTTAGATTACTTAGTCTAATGGCTGAAGGGGGTGTTGTGTAGATTAATGAGTCAATTAAGTGTAATTAAGACATGAAACAACTTCTTTTCTTTAAATTTTTGGGTTTTTTTCCTCTTAATGTAAGTAATGTTATTTTTTCTTGATTGATACGCATTTTGTTGGCTTCTTATGCACGCGTGTTGTCGGTTGTTGCTGCAAAATGTCTTAAGAAAATGTACATGTAGTGAATGTTGGGGTGTCGCTTTTGCTTTCTTCACCCGCCATTAACGAAGTGCATGACAAAATGCAATTATTTGATAGATAATTACATCGATCGTGGTATTATCAAATGACGATAAAAATAACTACTATATAGGCAGGGTTCGGTATTTGTTACTTAAGTTTGACTTTTTTAAGTGCTTCTTGGAATTTTTCAGCTTTGAAAATTGCTTTAGTTTTGTCGATAGTTTAGCTGATTTTTTTTATTCATTCACGAGGCTTGACTGGTGAAAGTATAAGATGCATTACGTTAGTAACTAGTATAAGCTTAGAAGGAAATCAATGGGAGAAATTCAATAAGAATTTCAAACATTTGGAGTAATTCAATAATTTCAAATATTTGTGTTGGTCGGTTTATCACAGTTTTGACCTTCGTTGTAATGCACTGGATATTGTAACTTTCAATTTTTTATTTCAAAAATAAACTCGTCATTCAGTTGCTACATTTATTTTAACGATCGACCTTTGAGAAGTGGTTATAACTCGACAATGTGGTTGGCATTGTACAATATGTTCATGTTACAAAACTAAATTTAACGTGAAATGCTATACAGTGGTGCCTCAAAAGCACAGTAGATGGTTAATCAGCTGTAAAGAAAATTTTGATTGTCAAACTTAATATTGTAACTTCATAAAAAAAACTTCGCAATTCTTCAGTTCATCAATAAAGAAACAAGATTAAATGACAATTGTTTTAATGCAGATTTGTCTCGTTTCTTCATTGTTTTTAAAGAAACGAGTCTAAACTACATCGGTTTTAATCGATTTTTGTCTTGTTTTCTATGGCTTTTGAATAAACGAGACTAAACGTCATTGGTTTTAATTTCGATTTGTCTCGTTTCTTATCTCAGTTTTTCATATGATATTGAAGAGATTAACTTAATTTAGTTTTAAACAACTTTGGCTGTCGTCTATTAAAGTTGTAGACATCAGTTAAATTTGAAGAATTTGCAGTGTTTTTTTTGTAACGTTTGATGACCGAATTGAAATTTTCTGGAAATATTTTATGGCATTTTCTTTCTAGTGTATTAAGATTTTATGACTTATTTTCTGTTAAAAGTGTCACTTATTTACGGCGACTTTTAAAATCCACTTTTTATCTTTTCTGCTACGTATTTTGACAGTTTTTGTTCACATAAAGAGATTGGTATTTAATACGAGATATTTTGCTGTACCAATATTATTGTATTTTTACGATAGACTCTCGACGCGACGGCCTTACCTTGGCTATTATATTTCAATTTGCGCCCAAACGACTCGTCTCTTTAGCCGTTTGCTGCTGTGAAGAAGATAAATCAAAGGGAGTTCTGAATGACATCGTCACATAGAAATTGCACGGTTGAAACAGTTTTTAAAACCCTTAAATCGAATCTGCAACTTCCATATAACTTATAATAATGTAATACGCTGCTACCATGTGCGGTATACTGTAAGTTATATAAAACATTATATACAGCTAGTTCATATTTTCGTACAATGACCGACACCGGCCAACCGTAAAATTTGGTCATAAAATATATCTTTTTTTTTTTTTAGTTTTTTTTTTCTTCCAGCTGTATTGTAGTGAACATTCAATCTGAACGTGAACTAAAGTAATATTTCAAATACATTTTTGTAATTATGCCAACATTAAAGTTAATAGAGTGAACTCAATACAACGATGACTCAAAATCCCTTAAGCACTTTAACAAATGCAGTAATAACAGGGGTTTTTTATATTTTTTATATTTTTAACTGTAATGTGATATACTGTAAGCTTAATAATTTTATTACATTTAAAAGCATTTTTCTGTGTTTTTGGTGATGTACATTTCTGGAAGGGCAATTGCTTTAAAGCCATTCTTATAGAAATAGGATCTGAATGGGCAAATTATTTTCTATTTTTGAGTATTACTTTCAATAATGTTAGATTTTTGGTAAATTAATGAATGTTAGATTGTAAAGACAAATTGACAACCGAGAAATTCTACTGGCTTTCATTATTTGAAGCTTTTATTGAAAAAATACGTGTAATTAATAGTCTTAAGCAACATAATTAATTCGTGAAACAATTACAATTTTAATTAAAATTGTAATTGTTTCACGCTTCTGTTAGTATGCATTTTTTTAGAAGTTGCTTATAATGGGATGTCTTAATGCTGTACTGCAAAATCTTTAATCCGGTAAAGCCGATAAACTAAAAATATCGAAAAATTGGTGATTAACTTATATCGACTTTTCAAACTTTCATGAGTTTTATCATTTGCTTTTTATATTGCTTGAAATTTTTATTGAAAAAGTATTTGGGCTAAGCCATTGTCGAAAACGTGTGCTTTAAGTTTGAAAATCTAGCCTTTTCCACGAAAATTGCATTCATTTTTCGTACGAAGGTGTCGCTAATGTCTTTTCAGGTCTTGACAATTTGTAAAACGATTCACATATCGTTGTGGGATTCGTCGCCGTCTTTGTCAGTCGGGGTTTTTTTTAAAGTAACAACTTTATCAAGTATGACGAGTGATTATGCAGTAGAATTCACAAACGGGCGACAAGAAAATGTTATCATTCGTCGCTAGGGGGACACATTGTGTTTAGCAAGAGAAAAAAAATGAGACTGAGACCTAGGACATGCTAGAAATTGATTTTGTTTCAACTTTAAGGCATTTGCAGAGCAAGAATTTTATGTCTTCTGAATTGCAATTTGAGGTCTACAATACAGTGTCGTCTGAAAAAAGAATTTTTTTTTATTTTTTTGTAGTGGGTACTAGAACTTTGCAGTACTGTAAATATTGTGTTCGTCACACATGACTGCAAACCGCTTTTTATATCTAAATTTCTTTCAACTCAAGAGAGACTTGACAGTGGACAAAAGCGCCAACACTATCATATACAAGTTTTTACCTACAAACGGGTGACAAGCATTTTGGCTATGAAAAGCACGTTTGTATTTGGTGACACTGAAAACTTGAAACTTCGGTATAGAATCATCGTTTCTTCAATTTTCTGCTTGCAATAAGATTTAGAATCGTGGAGCTTGAAAAAAAAATTTTTTTTTTACAAATATACAGTATATATATTTTTTTTGTTGTTGTTGATATTGTGTGAGTATTATTATTGAAATGATAATACATTGTCAAATTTTATTCGCATCATCGCATGACTTGAATATAGTAAATATTCAATGGAGATGCTACAAGATGATTTCTAAGTAAATGCTCAATAATCTCAACCAAAAGCTTAATTAGCAATAAAATCGTTAATGTCATATTTGAGTTACTTTAAAATATAATTTGTTTTGAATAATAAAACGACTTTACGATTTCTATGTAAAATATTTATTGTTGGATGAATTATATGCGATTAAGATTTTATTTGTAAATTATATAGTGTGTTAGCAAAAGTGTTCATTTTTTTTAAAAATAATTTGCCGCTGCATTTAGGCTTTTCAATTAATTGTGGATTTACATCAAATTTAATGGAAATCTGGATCTATATTGACTCACGAGATTTACATTATAGTGTAGATAAATCTATATAAAAATATTTCTTAAAAGAGTCAAATTTGAATGAAAATTTAGCAGAACAAAGTTTTATCAAATTTAATCTACAACATGTTTAATTATTAGAAATTTTAAGCGTTCAAATACAATAAAGTGATCGTATTAACTTCTGCTCGTTACAATAGACTAGTAAAAAATTGAATGATTGGATGAAGGCAATTGTGTTTTTAATTCTACATCTTAGATGGCAATTAATAACACTAAGGCATAAATGTGCTAGAAAGTTTACCAAATGAAAGACATTTTAACAAATGAAAGAATGAATAGTTGTGTAAAATTAGCGGAGAAATTTAATTAACAAATTTGTATTGTTTGCATTCGTATGCGTTTTAATACATTTTTGAATGTGAAAGACATGCATTGAAAGTTGTTTTACTGTACTGAAAAGTTAGATAACGTGTTTTAATATTAGTATGCTGCTTTTTGGTACGGTACTGAAGAGTTGTCGAGATCAAGTTTAGAAAAACCGCATCGAAAAGTCTTGATATTTCGTTGGCTTCTGCATAATGGAGTCGGTAATATATTTTGCAATATTAAGTTGAAATATGTAGATTAGAGTGGCCGGTGTATGCAATATGGTGAATGGCGTGTTATGAAAACCTGAAATTGCCCGTTTTGCGATAACGCTTGTGCGCGCTCTGAGTTTTGTTTGGCTGTTATTACTTTTATATGTTAACACACAAATAACGTTGGTATTTTTTGAAAGGAAAACAAAACCGAAAAAAAATGTTTAGGAAGATATGAAACCGGATATAGTTGGTGGAAGAATCGTCGAGTTATTTCATTTGGCTTTATAAACTGAAAACACCATATATACAAATATATACATTGGATCATGTACTGTATGTGATGATTGTTTTTTTTTCTTCGCCCAAAAACGATTTGGAATCTATCCTTGAATGAAATATTTTTGCAACATTTTCGTTTCACTATTATTTTTCTACGTTGATGTACTGTACATTATTGTCGGCATGCAATCTCGATATACTCGTACATTATATACTGTGTATACAGTACGTTTGACACAAGAAAATGATGGGTATTTTTACGCTTTCTAGAAAATATTGGCTGCTGAATGGATTCTTCTCTTACGCACTTTTGTTCGTCGACGTGTTTCATGCCCTAACTATGCAACTGCGATCTTCACAATACTGTATTAAATTTGACAAACCAATAAAGTCACTTGGATGATCATGATTACCAGTCGTAATGGCTAAGAAAGTAATAGCAAAAGAATGTTAATAAAATTTGACTAATGCAGTGATGTGTATAGTTCTTGAAAATTGCATTACCAATTGACAGCTTAATTCACTATACTTTATGTCACGTCAAACATAACCACAGAATCTATAAATCGCTATGCATTTTCAATGTGCATTTAAATTACATTGCGACTAATCTACGTCGTGGTTAGGTTCAAAGTGAACTAAGGTTATTTTAATCGTATGGTCATGTTTAAAAATTAACAGCTAGTTATGGTAACATTAAATCTGCGTTGTTATCCATTCATTTGACATTATATTGACAAGGGGGCTTATCAGTGTTACAAAATACAATTCAGACACTTAATGAATCTCAAGTATCGCATTTTTACGTGAAATATGAACATTTGTGCATAAAAATTAAATGTTGGAAATGCTTTACTTTGTAATAATGTTTTAAGAAGTTTCGTAACAGCAACTTTAGAATTAGTTTGTCTGCAAATATAAAGTTTAAAGATTTGTTATGACAGAAATTTGCATTTAAATAGTAAATGTTTTTGTTTACTTCAAGTATCGTTTTCTTGGATGTAATTTCTTTTCTGATTGGTTAGGCTCAGGTTAGCTATTGCTTGCTGCTCACATATAAAGTAGTCGCTCTAGTTTATACTTTATAATTTTCTGAAAGGTTTATACTGTTTTTTTTTATTTATTTTAAAGTTTGTCATCGTCGGTTTCATAAGAAAACATCGTAAATTCAAGGTTTGTCAATTAAAAAACGAGATTAAATTGCATTGGTTTCAATTAAGATTTGTTTCATTTCTTAATTTTTATTTAAAAAAAAAACGATTTGATTGATTTGAATGATGATTTGTCTCGTATCTGAACTGATGTATATGGACTTAAAAGGTTGTTTTGAATAGACTGAACTAGCCAATACGATTTTGGTATGGGTTGTTGTGCTATACTTGGCTGTAGCATAAAAGGCAATAAACCCAGTCTGGACATCACAAATGTCGGCAGCTTTCCTTTTCTTTACATCTCCTACGTTTTTCTTGATAAAAGAAAAAAGAAAATCACTTTTCTTACCTTCAAATTCTCTGCTTTTCGCATCCGTTTAGTTGAAATTATGACGGTGTCTACTAAACACGCAAACCATTGCTATGGGTATGGGTGTGGATCGTGTTTTGTATTTGTGTGTTCGTAAAGAAGACAAAATCCTTTTAGTGGAATTAGAGAAGGAAGGTTCGATGGAACGGAAACGAAATACTTAGTACGTCAAGGTCTTTTATATAAAAATATATAATACTGTACATAAAGAAAAATGTTTGTACCTATATCAGTACTGTACTTATGATTACACCGTTTCAATCGACATAGCCATAGGCCTCACCATAAAAGAAATAATTTTTTTTTCTTTCTAAAGAAAACGAAATATTCTTTTCTGCATGTTTGCGTATTATTTCCGCCACAAATATTTTGTTTAAAGATTTAAGTTTTAAAAAAAACTTTTGAAAAACAATTTTTTAAGTACGGAAGTGCTAGGACGCGAAACATAACTTATGTTTTGTGCAATTGGTTACTGAGTTTTCTGAATTCATTAACTTAATTAAACAGGGACATAACTAAACAATTTGTTTGATTTGTAAATACTCGTAGATGTTACTTTTTTACTACTTGTGTCGAGTAAACATGTAAAAACGTCAAATTTTGTTATTGATTTGTTATTTTGAAAATGTTTTTTCAAGTACAGTAATTAAATTCACGAATAACATAGTTTGATTATCGTTTTAAATTGATTAAATTCGAGCAGTATGACTTTCCTTAATTTACATTGCCTTTTTTAAAGCTTTTAACATAAAATTTTCAATTGAATTTTAATTTTAAAATGTGCATATACAGTGATGCATGTTTATTTGAAGATAGTAATTATCTTTACATTAATTAATTATATCATTATAGAACGTATTAAGATACTATTTTGTTATTGTACCGATCCAATTAATTTATGCTATTGTGTTTTATTGTTCATGCTCTGGACCAAGTTATAAACATGTCCATAGAGCCAATGCACTGTATTTCAAAAACGCATTCAAAATACATTGCGCGCTATTTGTTGAATTATCATTTGAGAAGAGAGCGTTACTATTAATACTGTTGTTTTTACTTTACACCAATTTACTTGCAGGCAGTAATCAAGTTTTATTAGCAGCTTATTATTTGTAGACTTTATTTGACTTTTCAAGGGCTATATTTGGCATTAAAATATATGAAATTTGCTTTTTCAAGGGGCATGTTTTTATTGGTTTCTTTCTGAAGAGAGCAATCATTATTGTCTTGTAATGTAATGAAAAAAAGCTGCATCTGTTTACTAATAACTTTAATGTGCGTGGCCATTATTATTCAAAGTATATAAAAACGGTGTTACCGAAGCAATAATTTATATTACGATCTGTTATTAGTTGTAAATAGGGTTGGTGTTATGGTGATGGTTATTAGCTACTTTGAATGTAATCTAGAAGATTAGAACTAGGTGAAGAATGAACATAAGGTGGCTACTTTTCGATTTTTTATTTCTTTTTATTACGTTTCTGTCTTTGTGATCTTTATCCAAGGGCGTTAATTAAGAAGGAGGGACAGACCGAGAGATGGATCCGGAAAATGCAGTAATGCTATAATGTATTTGGATATTATATATGGGATACGAGTGTGTAGGTATGGTTTGAGGTGGAGTGGGGGGAGGAAGAAAAAGGGTTTTTATATAGAAAATAATATAAGATTATATGTCCGCATGTGGGCTAATGAAAAAGGCGTCTATGGTAAAAAGTAACATTGTCGGTTATGATAAGGGGGCAATTATTGTATAGCTTTGCTGTATGATGACTTTGTTGTTATGGGTCCCATAAATGATACACTGCTGTTACGTAATTGATTCTTTTGTCCTTTTGTTTCCTTTTTCATGTTGACCAAACACTATAACAAAGCTATTAATTTCAAAAAGCCCAAACATTCTTGTCGTAAAAGTGATGGATAAAGAAAATCAACGTTTTTGGCTTTTATTGCCATACTCTTTCACTCCACTGTTTTACATGCGTTGTGGCTTTTGGGAAAGCTAAACTATCTTTTTTTTTTCCTTTTTGATCAACAAATTTAGGTTATCGTATAAGCTCACTGGGTGTGGGTTATAAGAGTGTTTATAATTTATAATAAAAAATAATGATGATTTCTGAATTATTTTATGATTAAACTACTAACTGGTTCATAAAAGATACTGTATAGCAGTGACTATCTATAGCCAAAAACATGTAAAGAAAATGTGTGCTAAAATGCATCATTTTTTGCACTATACAACGCATGTTGTACTAATAAGTTCATAAATTAGTATTCCATTTTAAGTGTAAAAACCAGGAAAACGTTTACCGAGAAAATAAAAATGAACTATATTGGGCACCGCAATTCGGTACTATAGGCAGAATAAATGCTATCTTTAGTCTAAGTAACTTAGAAGGAAACGGGACATGTGGCACTTATGCAAATTTATAGTTATTATACCGATAATATAACAAGTAGAATGTACTGTGTGGGCATAATTAATGAAATACAGATATTTTACTGATTTCAAAATGATAGAAAATGTAGTGATTTTGCTGTATTTCTAAGGCAATACTAATTTTATTTTAGTGTGAATGGAGTGAACAGTGAATGACGTCGTATGTCACATTTTATTTTAAAAGCTCAATTTGTCATTTGACGTCGCAGCATCATGGCGACATTTCTGAATTTGCAGACGATAAATTTTGATTTGTCGACGTTGCTTTTTTTATTCGTATTTTTTCCTCTTTCTTATTTTACTGGCTTTCGTATTGTTTAAACACAAACAAGAAAGACATGATAAGGGAAAGTGAGTGTTTTAAATCGACATTTTACTGTTTGCCAATTACTATAATATACACTTTATAAGCACTTGTTTGTTTCTTTTTTTTCTTTCTTAATTTTTTTTTTGGGTTTTTAACTTTGATGCAGCAATAGTAAACATAAATTAAATTTGTAGTACATTTTGTAAACACTACTACTTTGAACAATAACAGTGGTTTAGGCGTAGTAGAGCAAATTATCCCATACTTTTCTATAACATTGGCATCATCGTTGTGGGGGAAGATGTATAAGACGATGTTGCTATGGCAACAGTCTATACACGGACAATTTTTTTTCTTATATGTATTTTATCTAGAATATAAACAGAAATTGTTGAAGCGTGAAGTCCTTGGGATGATTTTTATTTCATTATTTTAGAGGCAGTTTTAAGGGATGGAGAATTGAGGGGGTGGAGCGGGAAGAGGTTTGACCATTCGATAAAAAGGGATTTTAGTTTGGAATGAGTTGAAGACGATAAGAAAATAAAAATTAGCCCATTGGGAACGTTTTATTCCAATAGATTGTCAACGTGTACCGTACAACAGAAGGGGTCACTACACACACACACACACACACACAAATCGTTATCAAATTGAGATTTTTATCGCAAACCGTTGTAAATTCGGATACTAAAAAATGTTTGATTCACATCAGCGTATTTGCTAGAGATTTGTTGAAATGATTTTCTAGTCGTTTTGCAGTATATTTTACAGCATTTTTAGGAGTATTTTTGGAGCTTTGCTGTTATTTAATAGAATGACATATCTTTTAAGTTAACCACAAGATTCAGTATCTCTTTTGGCCTTCTTCCCCTTAAATGCAAGCAATCACACAACTCCTTGCTTTTCTATTCTTTGTATCTTTTTTTTTATTACCGGTAGATGGCGTTGCTTTCAAAGGGCAAAATAAAATGTTGAACTGCATTGTAAAAATAATTTGACAATATAACTTGAAAAAAAGTAGTATTTTGTTATTGTACAACAATTAGCCATCTTTAAAAAGTTTTTCTTAGATAACCGATATTTTAATTGATTTGAAAAATATAAATTAATTTAAGTTTGTATTTTAAGCACCAAAAGAAATTGTATCATGTTAAAAAGTTAGTGAGATTGTTGCTTAATATAACATATCGTCGTTTTTATGATAAACTTTTGGAACTCTGTTATATACTAATTAAGAAATGAGATTAAGTGGTTTTTGGTGTAAGAGAGATTTGTCACGTTTCTTATTTGATTTATTACGTAGTTACAAGGGTAAGTCTGTTGCCGGAATGTCATTTAGTATTTTGTTTTAAAAACATTAAAAAACCGATACAAAACGCCATGGAAACTGAGACAATTTAGTCTCGTTTCATTTAAAATAATAAATGAACAAGACAAATGTTTATCGATACTTAATGAAGTCGACACTCAGATTTGTATTATTTCTAGATACAATTTTTGTTATAAACGTTTGAATAATTGGAATTTGTTCTTGTTATTGAAGAACCAGAACAGTTAGCTGTTATGTGAAAGTTTAAAATGTAAATTATATTTATTGTATTTTAGATTTGCTTTCGTAATTAAGGAAGCATCACTGCTAGTTGCGTGCTGTAATTAGTCTAGCAAATAGATATCTTAGTTTACACTGGTGTTGACAGTGCACCGGATCTGTTGGTGACGCTTGTGGTCTATTTATATAGCTGTATGCTAATTTATGTTGTATAAAACTCTTTTATTCCGTGTGTTATTCAAGATGACCTCTTTAGGAGGTGGAACTGAAGAATCAAGCTATATTGGACGTAAAACTCCAATTCATGGGCGGAATTTGCGCTGAATTTATAGCATCCGGGTTAGCTTTTAATGTCTAACACAATGCGCTCGGTTAATTAAAACGTACAGAAGAAACAGAATAATGGCTAATAGTTGTCTTTATACTCTTTTTTTTTTCAATTATTGTCGGGGAATTTTTTTTTACATTTCTAAATAACATGAAAACTTGGCTACCTAATAAATTCCTTAGTATTTAGTTGTTATTGTACACCAGTTTATAATGGCAAATCTAAACAATTATAAACGTAGTTACGTACAGTAATTTCTTCTTCTGAGAAATAATTATGTGTTTACATATGCTGTGCATACTAACAATAAATAAACGAGACAAATATCTATTGTAAGCAATACAATTTATTCCAGTTTCTTTTATGAGTCCATAACTCATGATCACCCTGTATAATGTAAAAAATTAGCATGGTTCGCAAGATGGCTGCAAAGTTAAGTGGTTGCTAGGTTACTGTTTATACAGTATGTTTTTGACAAGAGTGAAATTGCAATATTTTAAGTTACTGAAAACAATTTGAAAAATTTAGAAAACTGTGATCATTGCATTTTTTCGGGTTTAGGTTTTGGTGATTCTGACAAAATTTTGAAACTTTATAAGCTGGGATTGGTTGTTGGTTGATAAATTGAATTCTTTATCAGGTCACGCTCTTTGAATGAGTTATAATTTTCTAGTTCCTCTTTGGATCTGGATTCTCGACTATTTTCTCAGACTCAACGTAAAATCCGTCATTTAATCACCGGCTCAGCGGGGGTTTAAAAATGCCCATAGCCTGCGTTATATTTCCTGAGCATACAAGTCCAGTACAGTGTATTTAAAAAAAGGGAGAGCGTGAATAGCAGGGAGAGAGGATTTGATTAAGATTAGTGGAAGCAAGTGTTTAACTTTGGAGAGTAAATAGGGCTATCAGTGACGATGAACAGTGACGCTCTACAAATCATAACTTTTTCAACTGTTTTGCCCTTTTTGCTTTGTTCTTCGTTCAATATTTGTGGAAAGTATAAATGTATTTTTTGAACAGCGAGGAGCCAACAATTTTGCCGCTCAATTGAACATGTGTGTGTGTGCATAAACAGGTCTCTGAGATAGGCAGTGATAAACAGCAGACGTTCCTGCAAACGACGTTTGTGTTTTGGTCTGGGATTATACAGGGCGTCGCATATCTTTTGCCTTCACGTATCGTATGACACTGAAAATGCATTTTTAATATGTGCAACTTTGCAGTACAAAGCATGGAAAATGCAACAATATAGCAAATGGATGGTTAGATAATAGCTAAAAGCTAATGGTGTTGATTACTTTTTATAACTTAATTTTATCAGTTAATGGGGTAAAGTGCAGTGACAGCTGTACGTGTTTTTTTATTATGAGATCTTTTTTTTTCTTGGTAATTTTTTTTTATTTAGCAATGTCTTAATATTGTGCAGTGTCGATTTCATAAGCGAAGTTTTATATGATAATATATTTTTGGGTACATCGGTACTTTATTTTGCTCAACGAATTGCTTGCAATTTTTTTTTTCATATTTTGTTGAAGAAAATGTAAATAAACACACAACGCAGGTGGATTTTTTTAACATCTGTTATTTTATTGAATTTTCCGCCAGAAATACGTATAAGTGGGAAATGCCTCGTTGCAAGTTTATTTAGCGTTTTATTGTATATATAGAGTTTGAGAAAGTTTCTGTCTGAAAAGAAAAAAAAGAAGTGTAAGAACGTCTGCTTTCTTTAGAAAATCGATAAAGAAGAAGAACTCGGGACACTCCCTGTAACCGAGCTACTATACTTTGTAGTCTTATGGCTGCTTCAAATGAACTTTATTAAAACATCAGTCACGAGTAATTTATAATAAACGGCGTTGAAATTTGTTGATGGGGTATTTTGTACCAACGGCGCATGCGTTTAAGAATGAATACATTTTTTTTTTTGTTTTAGTAAGGTGTTTCTATTTTTAAGCTATAATAATAATATACGTGGGAAGTGATGACGTTCAGTGAAGGCAAATGTTTCCGAAGTCCATAATTTAATTGGCGGCAGATGGTCACGATTTGTTTTTGAAACACTTTGGAGATGTTGAATGGGATGGATGGGAAATTACAGTTGGGTACTGTTGGTTTTTAAAGGAAAGGTTGAATGAGCACCGAACACGGGAAATAAGATGGATGAAAACTAAAAACATAAAATGAAAAATGATTTTAAGCTTTTTCTGCTAATAATAAATATAAAAACATCAAAAGTATTACTTTTTACCGTGTGAAGTTCTGAATTGGAACATTGGCTTTGGTAGTGTTTATTGAGATACGGGACTAAATATTACAAGTTCTAATGACTATTTATCTCGTTTATTTCTTGGCATGAAGGAAAAAAGTACAAATAGAGAAACGTGACTAAATTTGACCAATTTCAATGGCTGTTTATCTCGTTTGTTTGTTCTCATGATGAAAAAATGTAAATAAGTAAGGTACTGAATGTTATTACAGTAGTTTATTTCTTTCTATTGTAAAAAAAGTGTTTCAATCTAGAAAATCATCCGGTATACCAATCCATCTGATTTCCGCCGGGTTTTAATGGAAAACTTCATTTATACTGCATATAAACAACAAAAAATAATAGAAGTACACTGTCTATGTTGGATTAGAAATCAAAAGTAAAATCATTAAAAAAATTTTATTCGGTTTATTTTTGCTTGGTTTTATTGAAACTGATACTTAAATGGCGTAGAGCAAACAATTTAATCAATAATATCTAATGTTTTCTTTGGAGAATTTTTAAGCTACATGAATGGCATCAGGACAAGACTTGTCGCTTTTATTGAGTTGTTCTTTGCGTCTTTTAAAATAATATTATTACTGACAATTTGATATTGGTAAGTCAACATACTAAACGTATACCTGTCAATGCAGTGAATATCAAATTGAAGTAATTTAAAGTTCAAATGCACGATCATACAGTATTAAGATTATATTGTATGTCTAATTTAGCGTTTAAAATGATTAAAATCCAAATTTAGTGTCCGTGTAATTATAAACTTGACGTGTAAAAAATAGATTTTACTTTTGTGGCATTGGTAATTCAGGTTTTTTAAAGTTAATCATTGAGGACCAGATTGTCTTATCTTATAAATGTTAACGTCTGTCTCAATTTTGTCATGCTTTATGAAATTATCTATAATATTGTTTGTATTCGGTAGAAGCTCTGGCCGATATACTGTACAATAATGCGGTATAACATTTTTTTTGTAGTTATGCTTAGGTATTCTTTCTTGCTTAAATATAGTGCAATGCGTTAGACGGCAAATATTTGCCATTCTCATATGATATAATAGTTAGAAGCAATTTTTTTCTTACTAAAGCTCAATTAATTTCCGTGTTGTCTTTTCGTCTTAAAGATAAACAGTTCGGTGCTAAAAGTGTATGTGCAGTGGAAATGAATGTTATCGTTGACGACGACGTTGTTATTAGTGTGCGTCTGGGGCTTATGATAGTTTTAAGTCGAGATTAAGCACACCTTCCTCTCAAAATGTCTCTTTTCTCTGCCGAAATAAAAGGTAAAGGATTTTTATTTGAGGAGATGGGCGGGTGCATGGTTGGAAATGGAAAGTTTTTGGTTGGCTGTTTGGTCTTAACTAGACGTTGCAGCTTTGAAATTCTCCAGAGAAACATTTAGTCTATTGTTGGACTTCATCTGTTTTACAGACGATAACAACGTACCTATTCATTGCTTAAGCACACGGTTTCACTTTTATTTTATTTTTATACATAAAAGTATTTTTTTTACGGCGGCGCATCTAAGAATTTCTCTTGAAAAAATTACAATGGCAGAACGATGATAACATATTACAGTGAGAAATTAATAGCTTATTTGTTTCTCATACATCACTTGCTTGACCATTTTAGACAAATATTTAACAACTTTAAAGACTAATAGTAGATTTTATATTTATATAAATTTACTTTCGTAGATGTTCACTGCTATTTCACTGTTTCAATTTTGTAAATTGTTTTTAGTTACAAGGAATTTAATATTTCAATGTAATTATGTCGAGTAATTTTCTATATTGAATCATTTTTCTATATGGCAAGAGATAAATGACATTGCAACTAATAAGAACCTTTTAGAAATTCCTTAGTTACACTTTTTTCCATGGCAAAGAAATAAACAAGACAAATTGCCTTTGGAACTGATAAGTTTTAGCAAAGTTTCTTTATTGGCACTTTTATTCCATGTCAAAAAAGAAACGGGACAAATCGCTTTTTGAACTGATAGTATGTATTCTCGTTTTTTATTGGCACTGTATATTTAGAAATTTATCTAACGTACTCAATTTCTGAAAAACTTTTGTATTAACTACTGTATTACGTTTAACTATGCAGTGCATCGGGCTTATTTTTAGTGAATTTTTCTTGGGAAAGTTCTAGATAATTTAATTGCTTCCTAATTATAAAGCCTTTGAATAACATTTTTTTGTTGAAAATGTTCATACATAAAAATACTAATAGCCGATTGGTTTCACTATAAGTTTTAAAATGTTAAGTGCATTTTGGAGTTTCAGCTGGTGTATTGTTTCAGTTAATGCATTGGCTTTCTTGCTACATCCATATATTGATTTTGTCCAATGTGGTAATGCTGCAGTACCGCTACCATGTACTGCACCTTAACATTTTTATTATTGTCTTAAAAAGTTGATCTTGGTCGACATATTAAAAAGTATATTCGTCTTTTAAAAACTTCTCGCAGACACCTGGTGGTGTAGACGAGAATGAGGCCGAACAGATGGCCATTTTGAGGTGTTGGCCGGTCGACTAGGTCTTAAAACGATTGGTCATAAAGCTCTTTAACGGTTTTATGGTAGGGGTCGAAAAAGAGATCATACAACTAAAAGACACTTTTTCTTTTCTTCGTTATTTTTTTATATCTATAATGTTTGAAATTGGTTTCGTTTCTACATATGGCCAACTTTCTTCTGTAAGTTACTTCTGAGAGCGTTTCTTCTACACATGGGAAATTTACTTTTCTATGTGCAGTACCAGTGCATTCGTATCAAGAAAATAATTTTTTTTTTGTTTGGCGTAGAATCGCAACTTTACTATATCCATCTTTTCTTTTTTCTTACTTTGACGAATCAAACAGATGACGAATGAGTTTACTTTTTCTATTTAGTTGTTTGTCTGCTTTTATGTTTTCTTTTCTTTTTTTATTTTTCTTCCTCAAAGTCTCAATGTCTCGCTCACTTAAATGCAGAATATACACTGTCTGGCTCTTGAATTTGTTGTGGATCTCAGCTTAGGTGATTTAATTGAAAAACAGCATTTTAATAAATTAACAAGCAACTTAGCGTTGTAATGTACTGTACTGTATGCATATCAGTAAATTGAATGTACTACGCCAATTATGCGAGATTAATTATAGTTTTAAGAATTAAATCCCAAAAGGTTAAGTGTAATTCTTCGCATTTTTCTCCACTTTGCTTATGTTATAATAAACGACACAGTATTTTAAGCATTGTTAAAATTAGAAAGCCTTTTTTTTTAAATAAACTTAACATGCATCTTATTCTTACTTATTTTTTTAATGGTGTGTGTTTGAAGTCTTTGAAGATTTGCATTTTTTAGTTTCTGGATAAGGCATAATCTGCATTCTGCAAATTAAATTGACAATCTGCCAGTTCACACTTATTTTGTTATCATTATTAATAGGGGTAACATGGTAGTTTTCATCACTGAATTTTTCTCCAGTCGTTTTCGCTCTCTTTTTATCTGTCAGAAGAATATATTTTGGTAAGAGTGCGGCGGCGGATATAGTGTGGGAGTTGGGCACCTGTTCTGTATAATTTTGGCGTAAAGTGGCGATGATAGCGGTTGGGGATCCGAAGCGGCTGAGAGTAAGAGAGAGAGAGAGTGAGTGTGAGAGTGATTTGGTGCATGGAAATGTCTGTGCTTTGTCCACTAATTCGCGCAGTGATTAATTCCGACGTGGACTGAGCAAAATAAAGTTTGAGCGAGAAAGAAAAAGTATTTTGTATGTGTTCCAACAGATGCTTACGTTTACTTTCCGGCTAATTTTGACAAATGGATTGCAGTGCTAGTGGGTGTTAAACGCCATGGGTGGCTTTCACACTATTGCATTCCTTCTTTTTTTATTTGGAAGATTTGTTGTCTTATGCCAAATAAGAACTATTTTGACGACGATTTTATTTGACATTCAAAATGTTGATGATCACAATTCAATTATGCAACATTTATCTATTTAATCTTCCATTTCATTGGCTTTATAAGAATTATTTATAACTGTTGGAATTTGCTCATTGCTAAATGATTAATTTTGAAAGTTGTTTCGTTTTTATAATTTAGTGGATGGTCAAAGATTGTTTTAAAAGTAATAATGGTTTGGTTATAATGTAATTAGTTGATCTTTATACAATGGTTAATTGGTTTCTGGAAATTTGTAGAAGGAATTTCATTTAGTCATGTGACTTGTAAAATTGGACAGAAAAGGGGCTGCCAGCTCCATGTAAAATGTACAAACTGAAACCAGTCTCCACTTGGTGTAAGTCAAGGTAATAATGGCTGGAAGACAATTTTGGATTTATTGTTGAATTGTCTTGTGTTAGGTAGTTAATACTGTAATTTACATTATGGCCTAATTTCTTTTTATTTTAACAACCAAATTGTTTGGATTGGACCACTTCTGTTTTACACTAATAAACAATATTTCAAATTTTCAACAATAACTTTATTTTGCCTGAACAAGTATATTAAGAGACAAAATTACGGTTGAAACCAATAAAGAAATAAGAAAATTGTATATTGAAACCGTTGCAATTTAGTCCTGTTTTATGATAATGCAATGCAAGGAGACAAATATTCATTGAAGCCAATGTAATTTAGCCTAGTTTCTTTGACTACAATTAAGAAACGAGACAATTACATGTAGGTATTGAAACTGGTTCCATTTAATCTTGTTTACTATACCCCAACGATCCACTTAAATTTATGCTGAACTCGATTAATTTAGTATTATTTCTTTAATGACTCTAAAAAAAAATAAACCGAGAAAATGTTTTATTGAAATTGATGCACTATACTGTACATGTGGTTTCTTTTTTTATAATGAACTTCATGAACAGTTGACGCTTTTCTAATATTTACAATACAAATCCAGTATAAACTGTATGGCGGCATTTTTGGATGCATTTTATCATTTGGCTTCATAATCGTTAGTATTTTTCAGACAGGAAACTGTTTGCTTGCTGCATTTTCTTTTTAGCAAAACATTATTTTGTCACTACAGATGTTAATATTTAGTGCAGTGTTTTGGCCAATTTCTTTTTAAAAAATTAGAAAAACGGCTGACGAGGCTAAAGTTTAAAATCACAACTGATATTGCTCACAGCGTTTATTGATTTTTAAGCTAGTTTCAACCTGGCTTGAGTTTGAAATGGGTTTGCAGAAGCTACTGTAAGTTATACAGTAATGTGTACATAAGTTCATGTGTGGAAAGTATTGATTGAATAATTCGATAAATATTCGCAGCATTTGATGACTGGTCGCTTCTATCGGATCATTGCTATACCAATTACCAAAACCAGCGTTAAAAACTTCAAACTACTACACTACGACTAAACAGATGGGGAAATAATTTTCTTTTTGTGCGTCATTTATTTATTCACTTGTATATTGATTGATTTCGCTGAGTAACAAATATACTGTATTAAGAGGAAATGTCACGTCACTGATGCCTAAATTAAATGGTCGGTTTAATAGGAAACTACCTCATAACTTCACTATTCATCAATAAAGAAGCAAGATCCAAGATGTATCGACTTCATCTCTGATTTGTCTTGTGTATTTATTGTTCTTAAAGTGGCGAGACATTGTTTACAATGGACATTTGACTCGTTTTTTTTTAATTTTTATCAAAGAAACATAACTGAATCACAATATTGGTTTTGATATACATTTGTCTCGTTTCTTTATTGTTTTTAAACAAAGGAAATCAAATTTTAATTGTTTCAACAAAAAATGGGCCTCGTTTATTCGTTGTTTTAAAGTGACGAGACTGAAATACATTTGTTTCATTTTGGATTTGTCTCATTCGTTTTAATTGATAGTTCAGAGTTCTCATATGTGCTTATACTGTAATAAATAAACGAGATAAATATCGATGGCATGCAATGGAATTTATTTTCTTTTTCTTTACTGATAAATTTGTCAATAAAGAAACGAGACGACTTTCAATAGCATGCAATGCAATGTATTCTACTGTACAGTAGTTTCTTTATTGCCAGTGTGTACTACTGTATAACTTTGGTGAAAGCGTGTCTTATGATCACTTTTGGAATTGCGAAATAACTATGTTTGTAGGAGCAATCGCTTAAAAATTCTTGAGTGTGGGTTCGTGTGGAAACCATTTTCCAAGTTATTATAGAATTTTTCTTTAAACGTAATTTATAATTTACAATAATGCAATGTTGCAGTGTCGATGCATTCAATACGTTGTTGTTTATTTTGAAGTTAGTGTCATTCATGCCTATGGGTTCTGTTTTTTTGATTCATGTGTAATGTGGGCTTCTTGAATTTTGACTGTGGCAATGCGACCAATCGCAATCGAGAAGACTTTTCCCACTTTCACTTTTCTTAGAAATCGCTTATTCAAGCACGTAAATATTTATATGATTTGTAGCGAAAAAAAAATACGGTTGCACGTCATTTGCTTTTTATTATGACGGGAGAAAAGTGCAAATTACATCGTTGGTGGTAAGCATGTAGCGATTCCTTTTTTTTTTGCAATTTTTTTTTTTTTTTTGTTTTTTTTTTTTTGGTGTTTTATTTTTTTATTTCGTGTGTTGATGATGTTTTATTGTTGGTTTTATATCATTGTTTCGAAGCGTAAAATATTGAAAGTGAAAACATGGCAAAATGTTGAAGACAAAAAAAAAATGTATATATTTTTATTTATTATGTTGAAATAAAATCACAACGTGCTTTCATGTCTGCATAAATTATTACTATTATTTTTTTGTTTTGGGAATTTATGTAATATGATACGAATATGCACAAAAAAATGGATTAATGTCGAATAAGAAATTTGCTAGTAACATTTATTTTTCCAAATATTTGTTGATTGTGTTGCAAACTCTGTTTTTGTCAGTTTTCAAAATTAAGTTGAGCAGAAACTTTACTGCAAATTTTGTACCGCTTCTTTAAATAGCATTATGTTTTCAATGATCAACACATATCAAATGAGTTAGGTTAACATCCGGTTAGTTCGTTTTTGTTTTCGTTTTTATTTTTTTTTAGCTGTAGTTAATTTGGTAGTGTGTGTGGATTGCTATACTTCCTGAGTCGTTACACCGGTGTTTACACTGCACGTAAGCCCCAGTTACGAGTTGACAGTGTTTGTATTAAGTTGTCTTGCAATTTCCATTGCTTTTTCTTCCCTTTCCTCTTCTTTTTTTTTGGTACCGTAGTCGGTGAGAGATGGAAATAAATCCAATCTTAAGATTGACCTTCTGTTCTTCTTTTTTCCTGTTTCCTTAGTGAATAGAATCTCAATTATTGTCTTTGTGTTGAGGTTTTATTAATTATCGGTAGGATCGATAAAACAAGAGTCTTCTGGGAGTTTTACTAAGTTATTAGATTAATCAGTTGATTATATGACATACAAAGACTGGATTGAGATCTATAGATGTTAATTACATAATATTTCTATAGACGGTATAATGTACTTAAATGTTTTTATAGGGGAGAAACGTCATTAGTTTTAATTGTTACAATACAGTAATCATCGTTGCGTGAACTCTTGTTAAAGAAAAACACAGTTGTGTGTTAGTTAACTTAACAACATTATTAGGTTATGAAATGTGTAGAAAAAGGGGTTTGTACACTTCTCCGACAATACACTTGATCTAAAAACTGTTTCTTATTTATAGTATATAAAGTGATACAATACAATGCAATTTTGATTATGATGCAATGCGATAACGTTTTTAAAAAAAGTAATCCCACTTAACTATTGTTATCTTTTGTAGGGTGAATGGTGCCAGGAAAGTTACCTGATCCAGCAGAAAATCTGATCAATGTCGATGCCAGGTGATCTATTACAAGGTACAATATTTTACATTCAATTTTAAAATTGACAAATCTTTTTTAATTTTATTCATCAAATTTTAATTTCTTTAAAAAAATATGTTCTTTTACAATTAAATCTTGTTGACTTCTACCTAGAAACTCTGTACTTTGAACTACCTACTGAACATATTTCAGTTCTTTCATTAACGGAACGCTAGAAACTAGAATAAACAATTCTAATAATTGCTTGTCAAATGTATGAAAAAGAGATTTAAGTATCATCTTGAGACTCCTCTTATATCTGGTGGCTCCTCCTTGAATTTAGATAATATGGCCGGAAAGTGTCCCACTTCTGCTCTATCCCACATCGAATTTTATTACCCCCATAGCGTATGAAGTGTCAAGAATTTCTTAGCGCATTCGAATTACATTGTGTTCTATATACCGTGGAACAGTGGAATCCGGTTAAAAAAAACATTGCGGACCAGAACTAAAGCATAGGCATTTCCATACATTTCTTCCCTGTTAACACGAAGCAAACCCCGCTTAACACAAAATGATTCTGCTTCTCTGAATGAAAAAATGCATATCCCGCCGGCGAAAATGTAGAGAAAATCAAACTTTTTACAAGTTTTTATAAAAACAAATACAAAATCAATACATTTTTTATTTGTTTCCATTGTTTTTTTCATAAATGCATATGCACAATATTTTGAAATGTAAATAGTCTATCTAATATAATGTACAGTGAATGGTGACATCGTTTTCTAGTAATTCTATTTTTGTTTTAAAGTTATTATATTAAAACGATTACTGTCATTTATTTGGTGTTTACTAATAACGGTTAAGCAGTGTCCGCCGTGACGTGAGTGTTTTTGAGGCGCAATAAATGAAATCTGGATTACGCGATTATTAGCAAGAGAGTAATAATATTTAGGCGTTTTAATTTAATGATGTGCTGGCGTTTGTTTATTGCTGTTGCAAAAAAAAGCCATAGCTTCAATTCCTGATGGTGTTAATATTACTTAGATAATTCTGCTTGTTGTATTAGTGACTTGCAACTGACCAATTCACAGCATGTGGCTATTCTGTTCATTAAGATCTTTGCTGGGAGACAGCTTGATGTCCAATTGCTATACTGTATTATTAAATGCTCATCTTGAATGTTAATGATGATAAAAGGACAACTTTCATTTAAGTTAATACATTCGTATCTACCGTACTTCTAAGTCATTGGGTACTGAACATAAGTTTGCCAGATTATTTTAAAAGGTGACGCAATTGTATATCTAAAATTAAATTAGAGTTGTCCGTTTAAACAGCTGAACGTGATTTAAAATTTGTTAGTAAGTTTGGTTACATTTAAGCATAAGGAATATATTGTTTAACCTACCGGGTACGTTAAACTTGTTAATTTGAAGTTTAGGTTAACACCATAATTCTAGCGTTTATTTTGATAGCTGAATATATGGTATTATTTTGTTGATTTTCTTAGTACCGGTACTGCATCTGTTTTCATTGTAATAAGTATTTTTTTTTGTTTTAATGTACAATACGAAGAGGCATCGTCTGGTGGGGCATCTGCTGTAAAACATTGTTTACAATGAATTATGATAAAAGTAACATTTTAACGATTGTTTATTTTTATTGCAATTTTTTTTTTTTGATTTCTTAACCGTTCATTTTGTTGACGATAAATTAAAGTTTCTGTTTAATTTTGTTGCTAAGGTATTTTTTTTTAATGTAGAAACAAGATAAATTAATAAATGGCTTAACTTTTAATTACATCTTCGATTTTCGTCATCCAAGTTTTACGGAACATTAATTTTAATTTTTTTGAAAAGCGTCGATTTGCATGGAGTGACGTAACTGCAAGTTAGTTAATGGCGTGTTATGTTAGTAAACATTAATTATATTTAAGAGCACTGTACACTACTTTTATTGATGAGTTTATTTAAAAATTCATTGTAGCTTAAACGAATGCAGTATTTCCGTTAAATATGAAATAGTATTTTTTGTACGAAAGTGGATTAATTAAATTGTCAAGTGAAACGAACGCTCCACCACTATTGACACAAAACGTGACAATAGGTTGGCAACGTGTTTGGCATGTAGAATGACACGACATCAGACGCCATCTTACAACTCTTTAATTAATATCCGTCGCTGCATGGGTCCTTAATTTCGAGTTTCTGACACGTGTCGAGGTTTCATCCAACACGTAATATGCGCAATAGCAAAAGAAAACTCATATTGGTTAACGATGCTATTGTCGCTTTTAGATTGATTAGAAAAATGTTGGCATGGTTGCAATGATTTCAAATATCTGACGGCTAAATACGTTTAAAAATTATAATGACTATTTTAGTCATTCTCGAGATGCTTCTCTGAGTACCAAATTTAATGACGTCATTTAATATCACATTAACCGTTAAATGGTCATATAATAAAGTTACTTGACTATTCTTAACCGTAATTTTATTGCAGTAATTTATGTCTAAGAAATGATAATCAATTTATTTAGCGATGAATTAAAAAAAAATTGTTTTTATAACCGCTGGCATTTTTTATTTATTATTTTTTGAGTTAGATTAAAATATGTTAATCGATATACGTTAGATATTATTAGATATGAAGTGCTTATTATTATTCAAGCGTGTGAACAAAATATTATCAAAAGCTATATAGACGATTTCTATGTTGATAAAAGTCGAATACAACTCTTTTTGCCTGTAACCATTATATTAGGGTGTCGCGCAATTATGCTGTAGAAAAACTCATTTTGCTATGAAAAGTAAATTTCATGTATTTTTTTTTTAATATTTATTTTTATAATTAATATGAACAACAACGAGTGAGCAAAAACAAAATCGAGCATCGTGTTAGATAAGATCTTGTATTTGCTTTAGCACTCTTTATGGAAATTTTGCTGTCAGTTTTATACGCTCATTTTGTAGGCTGTCAATTACGCAATTGGGGTGTAAACTACAATATATCTCCAATGATGTCACGTTTGTATTTTCACACTTAATCAGTGCTGCATTCGATTGTTGATGATAGTGAAAGTTAAACACAAAAGACACAATTAGAAATACTGCAGATTAATACAGAACCACATCAAGCTACCATTGTAATTGCATTGTTTCTGCGAAGGAAAATCGTAGATATCATTGGCTTCATAAGAAAATCTCCTAACTTTCTTTTTTATCAATTAAGAAATGAAACAAATCTCCATTGAAACCCGAGTAATTTAGTCTTCGTTATTTAAAAACAATAACCAATAAGAAAAGATACCAATATTCATTGAAACCTGTGTAGTTTAAGTATTGTTTTTTTTTTAAAGCAAAGAAACGAGACAATTTTTCATTGAAATCGGCGTAATTTAATCTTCATTCTTTAAAAACATTAAAGAAGCGAGACATTCTGTATATTCATTTAAATCCATTTAATTTAGTATGATTTAAAAACAAAACTAAGAAACTAAGCAATTTTTCATTGAATCTAATCTCATTTGCTTTAAAAACAATGAGGAAACGAGACAAATCTTTATTAAATATTTAAAGCCAATGTCATTTAATCTTTTATTGGAACCGACAATATTAGGATGAAGTTATTTATTGACTTTAATTTTAATTTTTTTTCCAATTGTAGTTATTGATTTGTTCTTGTTACGTACAGATTGTTGAATTTCTTATTGAAGCGACTGTGATTATGAAAAACTTTTTTTTGTTGTTGAAATGTTAGTTTAATAAGATTTTTTCATTATTTATCTGATAGGTAGTGTGTCTGTAGTAGCTTTATATTTGTATAACCTGGTGTAATAAGTCAAATTGTAAAATTGCTAGAATATGTGGTTTTTAATTTTATAAATGTCTGTCACAACGCCATCTGTGCTCGATTTACCGTCTAAATTAAAACGACGTACTAATTTGCTATACTCCAGTGTAGGAAACACTGGAATTACTCATGCCACGAAAAGAATAAATTTTCTTAATGTGTATACTCAACTACTGTGCAGTATGTTATGTTATAGTGTGGCAGAAAGAGGAAATCGATGAACTAATTAGCAAAATTGTTTTAAATTTGTCAGAATGAGAGAATCATTATCAATTTTTTTTCCTGTCTAGATGTTCGCATTGTTTAAGATGTGTAATATCGTCTACGTTTTCCTCTATGGTTTCCTTCTACTAATGAAACCGGAAGTTAAAATGTGGCGCGCCATTAACAAAGCCATTTTTAAGTCGCGTGTTTTTTTTTTTTTTTTTAATTCTTATCAAAAAATCGCTGCTGGAAGCTACTTTTCTTTATCAGACGACGACGCGTTTGAAAAAGTCTTTGGCATAAATACAAATATTGTTGCTTCGCAAGAAAATTTTGTGATTTACCTATTTTCCAATAAGAAACGAGACAAAATTGAAGCCGTTTCAATCACGAGTTGTCTCATTTTTAAATGGGTATTATAATGGAAGTTCGAGGTTTTCTTACGTTTGACGTCAAATGGGGCCCCAAAACTCTTAAAAACTGCCCATTTTCACATAAGTAACAATGTTTAAAATTGAAATTATAAGGATGAAAGCTTTAAAGAGTAAAAATAAATTCAGTGTTTTATTTCTTTATTTATTTTTTTTGGAAGATTAAGAATGATGCTGTACTTTGAAAGTTTAAATCTAAGGGCCCAATATTGTTTTTCTTGTTGTACTTAGGAGTGCAGAGTGCTGATGTATTAAATCGAAACTAAATCTAAAAATCAATTACATTATTCCAAAGAAACATCATTCTATTACTTTTTTTCTTGCTGTTTTTTTAATATACTTGTCTTAATTTAAAATGATCTATTTAGTAGTAGTGTTATTTCATTGTGTACCGAATTCATACAAATGTTAAGCAAAAAAAAAAATGAGAATGGCATTTTGTTAGTTGAAAACAGACATGCACTTACGTTGTTAGCCAAATGAATATTAAACATTCCCCACCCAGTCCTCCTTCACCCCACATTCAGCTTGTTTTTGTTTATTTTTTTACTCCTCTTTTTAATATTTGTCTAAGTAGAG
This sequence comes from Helicorthomorpha holstii, assembly GCA_013389785.1. Classification (NCBI taxonomy): domain Eukaryota; kingdom Metazoa; phylum Arthropoda; class Diplopoda; order Polydesmida; family Paradoxosomatidae; genus Helicorthomorpha; species Helicorthomorpha holstii. The sequence goes on from JAAFCF010006596.1 coordinate 7,969,116, forward strand.
TTGGGTGGTCTGTGTTATTTAGAAGAAATAAAGGCAATTGAAAGTACATAAAAAAGATGTTGTGTTGGTAACATAACAGAAACTCTTTCTTAAGAGAGAAAAAGGATATATATAAAAAAAAAGTAACAAACTAAAGAAAAAGATAGTAAGACCTGGCATTTACCGGGTGATGTTCTCAATTTTAACACTAGTTTTACAGAGCCAATACAGAAACGAGACGAAATTGCATTACTTTTAATGTCGATTTGTCTCGTTTCTTTATTGCTATTAGTAGGGGGATGTTCGAATTTAGAAAACCACTCGGGGTTTTACCCTATTGAAGTTATGTTGCTAATGAAGAACAATTTTATACATGTGTTTAGTTCCAACAAAAATTCAACTTCTTTCTTCATTCATTTTATAAGCCTATGGGGCTGTGTCGGTGCAACTTGATTTTTAGAAGAAAAAAAAATAAAAAAAGATGATGGAAATAGATGCTAGTCTACGTACTCGTAGTTCTTAACATAAAAGCGTTTCCCTGGTAAATTAATGACGATGCCTTTGTGTTGACTGATTTTTTTTTTTTTTTGCTGGTTACATTTTCTCTGCAGGGTTTTTATATAAAATAATAAACATCTCGACATGTAATGGGAGGGATTTTTTTTGTTCTTACTTTCATTTTTAGGTTATTATCATTTCCGTGCTTCACCATTTACCGAAAATGTATTAGATGGTTTTAAGAAAGAGTGGTTTTCAAGACTGTCAGCACGATGAATATTTATTTAGATGTAATCATAAATGATGAAAAGAGGTGCTACTTACCGGTACTTTTTTGTTTTGTTTTTTAATCATTTCCGTGAACCAGTCCAGTGAACTAATTTATAGCTGTTGTTATTACTAACATTATTATTATTAGCTCATTGTTCAAAGTCAGTGTCAAATTTTTAATCAAAAATGTATTGCTGTGAAAGTGCAAATTTGCAGTGTCGTATATCTTTCCGATAATTTTTTTTTTTGCTGGGTGAATTTAATGGCATTAACAAATTAATCGGGTAGTGTAGTTATTAGTTAGTACAGGCATTAACATTGCTTGCATACAGTACGTGTTTCCTTTCTGCACCATTAATTGGATGTGGCTTCTTTCTTATTTTTTAAAAGTAATTTTTAATTATAAAAACTTTCTTTTATATCGACAGTGTGTTTAATTAAACATTTTTGGTGAAGTTACTCGGTAGAACAATGACTTTGAGAATGTTTAACGTAAAAATTGGTGATCAAATTACAAAAAGCTACAGGGTGCGCATACATTGTATTCATCTCTCTTTTTATTTCTGGTTTTTTATTTTTTTATTATTTTTATTTTTCTTTCTTCTGCTTCGTTTCAGTGTGCACGCCAAAAACACAAAAGGAACCTTATTATTACGTGCTGTACGTGGTGAAGATAAACTTTTTACATTTCTTTTATGTGAGGGATGATGTTTAATTAAATTTCATTTTCATTCGATGCAGTTTGGCTAATTAAAACAAATTATCAAGACTTCTTTTTGCCTAATTAACTTTTGCTTTTAACGAATGGCGATTTGCCTTGTTACTAATTGCGGAAGATAAGTCTTAAGTAATTCTTTGTTTTTAACGTCGTTACGCCAATACAAAATGGGTGTCTGCGTGTCTATGTCACAGGTGGCGTCTGATGCGTACTAATACAGACAGACTGTGAGTTTACTTAGAATACATGAATACCAAATAGTGCCGTTTCGATTGTTTCAAATTGAAATTCATGGAATCAGTGGCGTTTTCGCAGTCCAAACTGTCTCTATTGTTTCTCTAAGATCACTGCAGGTTACAACTGGTTAATGGAAATAAAATATCAATGGTATCATTGACGATTTGTTTGAAGGACGGCAACACTTCCATTACATGTAGGATTGCAAATTTATCGAAACTGTTTGGATTTTGCCATTGGAATACATGATATAGAGATTTTTGTTTCATTAAATAAAATGTTATTTACTAAAATAAAGGAATTTTTATCACCAAATTAAAATTGTGTAAAAACCCTAACTGATCAAATCGGACCTAGTGTAATCAAGTACAGTACAGTGAATTCTCGTTAACGCGATCATCTCGTTAACACGAAGCCACATTGCGGTCCCAAACTACAGTATAGGTTTCCCATACATTTTTTTGTTTGTTAACACGAAAGTAAAACTCCGTTAACACGAACTTATTTTGCTTTTCTGAATGAAAAATTGCATATATCGTCGGCGAAAATGTAGAGAAAATCAGTACCAAGAAATAAACGAGACAAAACTCCATTAGAACTAATGATATTTTGTCTCGTTTCTTTTTTGGCATTTTTTTTTCATTGTTAAGAAGGAAACGAGACAAAACTGCATTGGAACTGATGATAATTAGTCTCGTTTCTTTATTAACTTTTTCTCATTGTTAAGAAAGAAACGAAACAAAACTCCATTGAAACTGATGATATTCAGTCTCGTTTCTTTTTTGTAATGTAGAAAATGTAGAGAAAATGTTTCTATAAAAACAAATACAAAATCAATACAGTTTTTGTTGATTTTTATCAAAAATATTTACAATTGCATTGTTTTTTCTGAGATGCATGCATGCATATAAATGCACAAAATGCATAATATTCTGAAATGTAAATTTTGTATCTGTTATGATGTAAATAATGACTCAAATATGATGTAAATAGTGAGTCTACTAGTGAGTCCAATATATATTAGATTTTACATGTGTTCGTTAACACAAAATCCCTTTAACACGAAGAAAAATCTCGGTCTCGTCGACTTCATGTTAACAAGAATCCACTGTACAGTATTTTAAAATTTATATTAATGTTGACATTATTTTTACTTGTAAAATTTCCAAAATAAAGATTTATATTAAGATTCATATTCTTATTTAAATTACGAGACACTTTTGAAAATGCGAAAATTACATGTATTCCCATGTGAAAACTAAACAGTTTATTTTTGAAATAGCTTCTACCTGTATTATTACCTAAGCAAAATTTGGGTGCTGTTTCTAGAAGTGAAAAATTAATAAAAACGATTAAGATATTAATGTCATTTAAGGTACCACTATTGTCCAAATTTTATTTACTTTTTTTTTGGTTTACTTTACATTCTGAATTTTTACGTTTAAAAATAAATCGGGCGATAAAAAACCGTTTAGACAAGCTGGCATTTTCAGGCTACTGATTCCAGGTGACTAAACTTTATTGATAAAATTGTAAAACGATTGGTTTTTGTGTGTGTGTTCTTTATACAGTATATGTGTATGTGGTTTTCTTTTTAAATCCTCAAGATACGACTAAATCTCGATCGCTTGGAACAAAGCTAACGAAAACGATATGGTCGTTATGCGTGGAATGAGGCAAGAACTTTTCAGTTTGTATGATCTGAAGTTAAAGAGTTCAACTTGTGTACAGTATTACTCTCGTTTAAAAGCTTGTCTAACTTTCATCTACTACAGTAGCTTCCTAACGGTCTCCAACTCTTTATTTCAATTTTTTATTTAGCACTCTTTGCCAATCCATCATCAGTGGTACAGAGAGCAAAAGAAACAAAAAAAAAAAGCAGCTCTTTAAACGAGAAAATATTTTTTACACGACTGGAACACAGATCGATCATCAGCCATATTATTCCGTATATGCGATTATGGGGTGGGGCTTTCAGCGACTGGAAATGAGGTGGGTTGTGGGCAGGGGTGGAAATGGTCAAAATGTTTGGTCGTTTGTCGCCAGACCGGAAATTTTTCAATCTTCAACGATTTTATGGGGCTATTTGGTGAAGACTGTACACTGTCTTTCCCATCGTGTGTATTCTCTACTATGTGAGCTCGTATGTGCATATGTTGTACCGATCGAAACAACAACAATGATTTCATCATCGTTTTTTCATCTATATTGCTTTTTTTTTTTTTATTTTAACCGAACCTACCAGAAAACATACCGGCATACAGTGTGTACTGTACAGCATCGTACTCCCTTGTTTTTTTTTTTTTTTTTATCTTAAAAGACATTTTTTAGTAGACATATGTTTCCACTTTTTATTATTCACGCGTGCTTTTCACTCAAACACTTTTGTGTTTCAAAAAGGTTTCTTTCATGTATCTACTTTGTACCCAGTGATTTTCTAATTTGGAACACTTTTGTTTTACAGTGCAAGAAAGAAACGGGAATAATCGCTATTGGAGTTAGTGATATTTAATCTCGTTTCTTTATTGGTATTATAAAGAACAGTTTTATGATTTAGAAAATCACCCGGCTTTGTGTCTACGCTGGTATTATTTGAATTTAGACAAAAAATATATTCTGGTTTCTTTTCCCTGTTATCTAAACTTGCATTTACAGTACTACGTACTTGTCTGAAGAATATAAATGCTTTTCTAAAGGTACTTTTAATTTAAATTCTATAATATTTTAATTATGTACTGTACAGTATGTTGAATTTCAAATGTGCAAGTTCAGTCATTAATTTTTGAATTTTTAAGTGCATTGAAAACCGTTAAAGATTAATGATAGTCTATATTTCATGTCATTTTCAGAAATAATTGAATTTGTAATATTGTAAAAGCGGTTTTAATATACAGCAGTTTGAAAAATCTAAATATGAAATTATGGTTTCTGCACTTTCTATGCATTTGGTGTACTGTTAGTTAAAATTAGAATCATCGATTTGCATGATTGCTTATGTCCCATATGGCAGTGCAATTAACAAACAACCGGCTAATTGGCAAAGGTTTTTTTTATTGTTGTATTGAATAATGTTGTTTATACAATGTTTAAACAAGTAAATTATTATTCGTATTGTTAGCAGTGCACCTGGCACATGTACGGTATAAATGCAGTAGTTACATGGATTTTTAACTAATTACTATGCGCTTTTAATTATTAACAGACTGACAGATTTATTAACCAATTAAATGCTTGGTTCTAACTGAATTTAAACTATACTTTTGAGTGGGACTAAAAATAAAAGCAGAAATTGATGGAACAGGTGGGTTTCGGATACTAAAATCGATATTGAAAAGTGGTAGCTTATCTGTAGCATTGCAATTTGACTTGAAAAAGATTTTAGAGAAAAGCAAAATCGCGTTAACATTTGAATGGATAATTTAGTTTAGTGCATCGAAAGAGCCAATAATACTGTTGTGTTGTATTCAAATTTACGTTGTCAATATACTGTACTATAGTTACTGTAATTGTTACTGTATTGAAACATGGCTTTTACAGGGTAAAATAAACAAAACGGGACTAAATTTCATTAGTTTTAATAAGAATTTGTCTCGTTTTTTTTTCTTCTTGTAAGATATAGAAATTAACAATTAAGAAACGAGAATACATGGTATCTGTTTTAATGGAGATTTTTTTTCGGTTATGTTATTGCCGTAGTAAGAATAAAGTGTCAGTGAGGTAATAATACTGAATGGTATCAGTTTAAATGGCGGTACTGTATTTCTCATTTTTTCTCGCTATGGAAAAAATCACAAAAGTGTTCCAATTTAGAAAATCATCCGTCGTTTTTTGTGTGTAAAAAATATTGTGTAAATTCTAACAATATTTAGTTTTATTTAAGTTGGTCCTATGGGGGTTGTTAGCAGACATACCAGCCATCTGGCAAGTGGCAAGAACAGTACTTGTTTGATAAAAGAGCTTTTCAAGCAATTACACTGCTTTTTGCAGATGCTATCTAGACTCCCTGTTGCTTGAAATTCTTAAGTCATCTGAAAAAAGTGACCATTTGACCATACGTTATTTGATTTGGTGGACATGTTTCGATTTTATTGAAAACAAAGTGTAAAGTTTAAATGCTAAAGTATATTGTCTACATCTACCTTACATTCAAAAAACACAAGTAAACTGTATGTACAGCACATGAGATTTATCAACCAATTCGGTTTGGAAAATTCCTGAAATTTTTATTATGCTGAATGATAATTCTATTGCGTGAAAAGCATTTAGTTCAAATCAATTGCGAATGTTTATACGGTACATGGCCCATTTTAGGGCATGCAACGTTCAATCGTTTTTATTTCTTTATTTTTTATTTTATTTTCATGGAAAATGTTTTTATTTTTGTGGTTGGTTGCTATAGCAATTGAGGTTTCTTATTTTAAATAAATTGAATGCTGTATGAATTTTTTTATGATTTAATTTTTTTTCTTGTAATGTTGTTGCTTACATGATGTACTAGTAAGCATACAGTATTTATTCATGAGGAATGAGCAATTTATTTTTAATCCATGATGAAATCAAATTTGTTATTTATGCGGTGAACTGAGTATTTTAATTAACACTTTTGATTTCTCTTTATTTATTTATTTTTTTTGCTAGTTGCTTATGATTGTCTTTTGGGAATTGTTTCTTTTTTTATTTATGAATTGGGAATTGTTTCTTTTTACTTTTTTATTTATTTTTTTTTTGCTACAGTAAGTTACTCTATATTAGAATTATTATCTTTTATGGCGTTCAAAGGGAAGAATAAAAAGTACAGTACTGGAGGATACAAAGTGAATTATGCGATTGAAGAGACATTTGTTTGGGACCCATTAGCTTAATAGGGCCAACTTTTTATTTTTATTCGACGTTTCGCATATAAATATGGCCTAAGGGTTGGGGAAAGGATTTTGCGAGTACAACTAATTTTATTGATCGGTCTGCCAGCTAAAGCTTTTTTGGCCAAAATTTACTGCTTTTGGTTTCTAACAAGCCAAATATATAACAAATTGGCTAATTAAGTGAAAAATAAAACCACTTAATTTGTTATGTCTGTCTTTAAAAGTCTGCTTGTAGTTGGGTAAATAATTATTTTATTTTAAGTACCGTTAGTTTGGCTGAATCTTTCCAAATAAACGTAATATGTATGGCTATATTGTTATTCAAGTTAGTTTTTTTAAATTTGATAGTGAAATACGAGTAAATAATGATCTCCTACGTAGAAACACACTGAATACAAATTGATAATGATTTTTATTTTATTAATTTTAATGGCTTTTCTTCATAAATGAAGACATAGTGTACAATGAACAAATTAATTATTTTAAATCACTACGCAAATTAGCCAAATTAAAAATACAGCTGTACTCTCGTAAAAAAATGAGACATTTGTTATAAAACAGTTTACTTTTTATTAATTTGTGTTTGAAAGTTGCCAGTTTGGGTGCTTATTAGGTTTTTTGTAACATTCACATGGAGCATCAATCACATTGGCTCATTTTTTGATTAATTTATCTTTGATTAAGTTACATTCCCATAAGTAAAATAATTATTGTTGATAATGTAATTGGATAAATCGTTCATCCATTTTCTCTAAGGTACCGTATACAACATGTACAGTATTTAAAGATACAACTTGTTGAATTATACAAAACTATGAAGTATTGAGTTGTTGTTGCTTAATAGGACTAAGCTAACTATTGAATTCGATAGTACATATGCACAGTAGGCTTTTTCAGAAGAAGAAAAAAAAGTGAGTGAAATGTGTGAATTTGGTATTCATTTTGGCATATTTTTAAAAAAATGTATAAGCGAAGTATTTCTTTCAGGATTGTATTTTCTTTATTGGAGTTTTACACTTAACTTTTGTAAAATATTTAAGAAAAAGACGTCATCTATCATCAAATGTTTGCTTCGACTGTTTCTGACGTTGTACATATTTTGTCGCAACATTTTCATACACTTTTCTATGATTTTTTTTATCTTTTTCTTATTTTTTAAGTAACGTTTCATTCAGCGGTTGTGTTGAGTTGCAAATCGCGTGATTTTGCACATTTTCGCTTGACTAAACTTCGATAAATTTAGGCACGACTTTCAAATTTACGATGAACGAGCAAATTTAAAAAAATAAAAAAAAATAGTTTTAAACTTGGGTAAAAGAGTTTGGGCTATAAAAAATATTCGTAATAAAAAAATGTTGGTGCGAAGAAGATTTTTGAGTGAAAACCTATTGGTAAAGACTGATGGAGCAATTGCTGTTTGTCAAATGGCTCTTTGATCCAATTTTTGCATTGAGAGGAACTACTTCGTCTTCCTCGCATTTTCCAATTTAAATGAAATGTCGTAAAAGCATTTTAAATGCAATAAAGCTTTTTTATGCAATAAAATGTTTGGCTAACCGAATGTGCTTTAAAACATGTGGCATGATGACCAATTACTGTATAATCGTTGTTGTTGTTTTTAAATGTAGTCATGGTGATGGGACAGACAATACAGTATGTACATATTAAAAAGGGGTGATTTGTAATAACTTAGTGGAGGGGGAAACAATGGGGGATCTCAAATTTATGTCTGTGAATTAAATTTGATGTTGCGTGATAAACCAGTATTGAAATAGTAAAGCAAATAAGCTTTATAAGACGTTTCCCAATTACACTACTGTATTGTAGTGTAGTACAGTATATGTTACACTTTAAAATACATTTAAGCATCGTTTTCTATGGCGTACACTAAACTCTACATAAGTATATTGAAAACAATTTGCCAATCGCTTAACATTCATGTATTCACTATTTTCCTTTATTTGCCATTGAAAAGTATTTATGAACTGGAATTAAACTTGAATTGGTTTTTTATTACAAATTAGTTAGAACTAGTAGTCTGTTACTTAAAGTGGAAGTTAAAGGTGTTATACAAGGTGACTTCCTAAATTGAAACGCTTTTTACATTGCCATTAAAGAAACGAGACTAAATGTCATTGGCTGTAATGGTTACTTTTTCCGTTTCTTTCTTGCCATGGAAAAATGTGTTCCAATTCGGAAAATCACCTAGTAGAATGCTATTTAAGTTATATATAGTAAGGTAAAGTATTTTTAAATTGAAGTCTTGAAGTTGAAACATATGATTGTATTTTGTAATGTCTATTAACCAGTAATTGAATTTAAATTAGGTGATTTCAATGTGCCTCGACGTGTTTGACCTTAATTACAGTTAAAATGTTACTTGCGAATGATATTATTCTTACATAAATTTTGGTCATTTTCAATTTCAATACTAAACTTCTTAATACTATGGATAGTTGCTCTTTTATGTTAGAAAAAGCGATGGCTGTTGTTTGAGTTGCATTTGAATGTTTTTATTTAGTTGAGATTTATATTGTAATTTATTTGGAGTTGTATGCCTCTCTAATTAAGTGTTAACTTGATGTCGGCATTATGAGAATGACCTCTTCGCTATTCTGTATGCTTTGCAGACGTTAATTTAATATATTATTAAAAAGGTTAAGTCCGATTAATTAGCTCCCAGTACTGCCAATTTCTTAGGGCCAAACTCTTGTTAATTACACAAATGGAAAGTTATGTATGGCTTGATTATTATACTGCTTTGAAATTCAACGTGCGTTTGAAAAGCATACACTTTAATCAGTACAAATTAAATTAATGATTTTATTTACGGTATGTGAGTCATGATACAGGGAAGCACGTTTACAGCGAAGTCCAAGGGATCAGCAAAATAATTTCACTATAACCGTATTTCTTTTTACATACCGTACTTATTATTAGCAATGAAAAATCCTTTAACAAAATACTGTGCCGGTATACTTTATGGTAACTTAGTTACGATTTAGGTTATATTTTATTTTTACTTAATAAACTTATAAATAAAATAATGTACGGTATTGTTAAATATTTTTAAATACCGGTGCTACAATATTTTAAATCGATTTTAATGAAAATTTCTGTAATTGTACGGTAGATAGACGATTTCTGGTGGATTTAAAAATTAAAAACGAATGGAGTTCTGATAAATCTGAAAATATTCTATGGTACAAACCGTAACTGGGGAAAATCTCATTGCACATACTGCGATTGTTTTTTGATATTGCCATTAAAAACCTCATAGTTACATGACATTTTCCTATGACCAAGAAAAGATTTTTTAAGAAACTGGTTAGAAGCAAAATTTTGTTCTATGTAGATTTGTTGTATTCGAAAATATTTAACATCAATTGAATAGCAAGCTGTCCATTCAATATTTCAACGAATCTTTGTTATTAGCGAAATTTTGTTTCGAGCACGGTCGTTGTAAGCGTGTTTTATTTTTATGATCGTTTTTAATTTTTCCTCTGAATGTACTGTGTAACTACTGTTGATTGGGAGGGTCGCTATTTGTTTTGGTTTGTTTGTGACTCATCCGATGTGAGTGGTTATTCAACACGCGTAGACATATTATCATAGTCATCATCATCATCGACGACATGTAAATCATTGGATCCAGTATCCGTAATACACCCTTTTAACCTCCTCACTTCCTCTTTTCACTCTCTTTTATATCTCTCTTATCTGTCTATAATGCTCATCTACCTGGACTTGCAAGAGAGAATATTGGCCATCTGTGGCGCCAATTTGGCTTCTCCATAACACAAATTGTACTCGGGAGACTGGCTGTATTTTATCCGCCTTTGTTTCATTCGCATACAAGTACACTGTACTATACATACACAGTATATACACACACTTTGAGATTCGTGTGTCGTCAACTGAAGCACGTGAAGAGTTGAAACAAGTGCAATTTACATCATTATGACTAATAGGCTGCTAGTATGACTGTTGAATGCTATGGCAACAAGATCAACTCGTAACGATTATTGTTGTAATGTAGTCTTATTTATTCTTTTTTTTTAAATGTTGACAACCATGAAATTGATTACTCATCTTACATTGGTTTTTCTATATACAATCGTTTACGGTTGTTTTCAAATGTATTTCTAGTAAAGATTATGTCGTAGTGGCTACTGTAAGTTCTGTTTAATATACCGGTTGTTTTTCTAAATTGAAACACTTTCTTCTTCTGATATGAAAATCGTCATTGGAACTGGTGAGATTTTGTCTCGCTTCTTTATTGGCGCTTTTTGTCTCAAAGACAATAAAGAAATGGGACAAAATGGCTAAATAAAACAGTGTTACAATTTATAAAATCATCCGGTATTATGGTTTGTGAGAACGTTACTAGTCAAATTTTCAGGTATAAAATTTAAAACTTAAACAACTTTAGGGTGATGAAGTTATGAAAGAATTCAAATTTTTTTGATATAGTCTAAATCTAAACACAATTTACATATAATCATAATCATTTTTAATTTTACACGTGAAAAATCAAAAACTTTACTTTTATAGGGGATCTGGTTTCTTACACCAAAGGCTATTTCCATGGCTCCATAATTCAATTCTTCAATTATAATTATTTAGCTAAAATCACAATCATCTGATATTTGGGGATGGGTTACCTCAAAGTTTTAATGAGCACTCAAATTTGGTGGACTCTTGGGAATAAGATTACTTAATTTTTGTGACATTTATTTTAAGCGTTAAAAGTTTTATTCAGGCACTAAATTTGGTGCTTGAGGTTACTATATCTGTGGTTCCTATTGCTAAGACTCGTAATTTTACTCGATTTTGGTGACTAATCATAGCAATGACCGGATAACTTCCATAATAAATTTTTTTATTTATCAAAAATGACTTAGAAATGCTTTGTTGGTGTAATACCCAGAATGTCTCCCATAAGACTTGAACCATTACTGCGTTTTCAATTTAACATACTGTACGATATTGTAACAAATTATTGCCTGTGCTATTGAATGCAGTACATAGTTTTGTTTAAATCTAAAAGCTTTTGGTATTTTTCCAAACTTTTCTTTTTTTTTCTTTTTTTTTGGAATTACTGTACATTGGAGTTTCAGCACAAATTTCATCGTTTAAACTGGCTTTTACGTAAGTTTTTATGTTCTTAAAATGTCAGAGTTGTTAACGTTTAATATGAGAAGGCTATGTATTAGGTGAACAGCATTTTGTAGTGGCACACATTGTAATAAAAGTACTGTGGAATGCTCTACGTTATATTATCCATTGAAATAAAGATAGAGGGAGAGTGGGGGAAGAATTTAGTTTGCAGTATTGTTCATTTTATTATGTCTGAATCAGATTGTTGATGTTATCACAACCAGTCCAGCTCATTTTTATGTTTTTTTTTTTTTTGTTAAGTTGTTATTATTTGGATGGTTGGCTTTCGACTAAAAACTTGGGGCTCGGTTTTTAGTGACGACTTCCTGAATGAAAACTGCTTTTTTGAATGAAGACTGAAACTTTATTTGTTAAAAAGAGACGCTTTTTTATATATAAATGTAGTTTTGTATGTGTGTGAATGTCGAATAAAGTAAAAATGTAGTTGAGTTGGTTTTATGGCAGTGTTTCTATTGGTTGATCGAGATGAGATGGGGTTAAATCGATTTGATCTTTTTCATCTGTTGTTGTGATGAGAAAATGAAAGCTTATTCGATATATTCAGTGCGGCCCACATTTTTATGTATTCCTTCCCACATGCAACTATAAGGGCAGGAGAAGGTTTTTTTTTCCAATCTTTTTTTTTTTTTTACTGTAGTGGTGGTTATGTCTTCATGTTCGCTTCGTCAATGCGTTCAAATGCAAAGACGCTTATGGAAACTTTACAAGTGAAGCAAAATCATTTTTTAACGGGCACACTTTTGGTCAGTTGCCATGGACAATAGATGCCACTGACTGTGCTATACGACACTTCTCATAAACACACGTGACTTTTCACTTTGTTGTTAACGATTGACTCTATGTCCACTTTAAAATCGCAGTTGCTCAATATGTTGAATTGTGGGCACATGCGTGTTTATGCCAAATAAAACACAGCAGTCAAAATTACAATAGGTTTTATTTACTTATTTTGACAGTGTTTGCAGGAGTTTTCAATAGGTTTTTGTTACATAAAATTTAAACACATAAAGTTAAAATAAAATGGTTTAAATTAATAGTAATTTGGTATTGTAAGTTTATTTAGCCCTTTTATTCAGTTTTTTTTCATACAGTATACTTACTATAAAGCCATCTTTTGACTTTGCTTAAAACGGTTATTTATGAATTATAACATCTTTTTTCTTATAGGAAATTATCTTTGGGGGGTCTAATGACACAAATCGTTTTTGAAAGTTATACGATTTAATCTCGTTTCTTTATTTGCTTGTTTTTTTATTGAAAGAATAAACGGGAAAGATCTCTATTAGAACTAATTCGAATTAGTCTCTTTTCGTTCTTGGCACTGTAGAAATACCAGTGTATCTTTGTAGGAAACTCTCAGTATGTCATAGCAAGCCAATATCGTTTTTTTATGCGGTACTAAATTTGTTTAATGGTTAAATTAAATGGTGAATTTTCATTGCGATCACTTTGATTTAACTTTTTGCCATTTCAGTGCTTAAACTACTGTACTACGAATTGTTTGAAAATACCGTACTCTAGTCAAATATAGCAACGATAGATTGAAAACAAAACAATTACCGATTTTTTTATGTCTTATTTTCGTTACACCCATAAATATTTAGTACTGTTTTGAGTCCGAGAATTTTAATGTATTTCTGTTAGGCATTAGATTACTTATGAAATTTAATATCTTAATTAAACTGACGTTAAAAAGCGCTACTTAAAGCCTTGTTAGCATTTAGGAAATCTTAATGTTTTTGTTTTGTTGCCTTCAGGGGTTTGAATTATGATTTTATGTGTATTATAAACCCCAATAAAACATCATTGTCAACAGTTTGCTATACAATGTTACATGGGCCATTACGTTACTTTTAACTATTACGATTCCATTATTTTTAAATGTTGTTTTAAAGTTGACTTACTTTTTATTATCCTACACTTTTACGTTGCTTTTGCGAGTCTTTTTCCTAGCGCATCGAAATAATTTTTGTTTTAATCGGTTTTTTTTTCTTTCTTTTAATTAAACCCGAGGTAACTATATCGCTGTCTGCAGACTGAAAATAAAAGCTTTATGCGTGTGTGTAGTTGAGTCTTTAATTTTGGGTATAATGAAAGCAAGAGTAATTAACGAGATGTTTGTCTTGCTTGAAAGTTATGGTTGACCAATCAAATAAATCGGCGGTTTAAGACTGGCTCAAAAGATTCATCCAGGCAAACACCAGCATTTTTATTCGACAGTGTATTTACTTGTGGGGTACGGTGGAACAAATTTTGAAACCGATTCTACATCTCGCTATTTGTCTACGCTGAACTTTCCACATTGTTTCGTTAAACAAACAAAAACATCGACGGCATTATTGTTCGTAATTTGCTGGTCAATGTATTTTTAAATGCCTGCACAGCTAATTGGCAATAAAATTAATCATCAATTTACAACTATTAAGACTTTAAAATAAATTACTTTAGGTATTGTTAGTACAGTTTCAATGACATAAGGTAAAACGCAAAATCTTTTATACCGGTATTTTTTTTGTTAAGATTTAAATTTGGTGTGTTGCAACTCAAAACCACCTGCAAATTCAAATTCACCGCATATTAAAGTTTCAGGATTTTATTTTAATAAAAACAGTTACCTGACACAATTGTATGAAGAAGAAGAATAACTTTTGAGGTGAAAAAAAGTAATGCAAACTTTAAATGTATGTTATGGATCATAATTAATACTGCCAGACGGATAGCACAGGGTGATCATAGGATCAGTGTTCATATACACTGTACATGCTGACAATAAAAAACTATATACAGTATTTTTCTCGTTTCTTTATGGGCAAATATTACCAATAAAAAGCAAAAATAAATGGCATTGCTTAAAATACAATTGCATTTGCATGGCTTATCCAGTTAACATAGGTTTTCTTTTTCGTTTATTTATTAACAGCATGCATATACTGTACCGTATGTGAAGATTAATGTAATTCTATATTATCATTACTTTGTAGGATCATTTACCGTAGTTGAATTTATTCCGAAGTGTCACAAGTGACCATTAGAAATGAATGGAAGTAGAGAGATGATATTTTAAGTTGGTAGTACATTTTTAATGGTTGCACTGAGAATGAATTCAACTGTTATAAATGATTCTACTATCCTTCCTATTAATTTATAGTCGCCCAGTTTGGTCTTAAGTTTTTTTTCTTCAAGAAATTATTACTGAGTTTGGCAACCATTATAGGAATTTGAATCTCCAGGCACATTTAAACTGAAACCAGTTAAATTTAAGTTTTATAAAAAATATTAAGATGCTCTAAACTTTTGGATGTCATTCTATTTTAAGGAAAACCAGTGCAGTATTAAACTCTTGGCTCTAGTTCATGATTAATCAGTAAATTGCGAAATTTTACTTTATTGCTAAATCAACATAACTCTGCGAAATATTTGCTGTAGATCAGGGGTCTCCAAACTTTCCAGCCTTCGGGCCATACTGATTACTCCAGTAAGTTCCGAGGGCCAAAACCATATTATCATTAATTATAATTTGCTATAAAAAATATGTTCGCTAAAAGGCGTTTTCAAGTATGCTAGCTCTCCGCGGGCCGGACAAAATCTGTCCGCGGGCCGGATGTGGCCCTCGGGCCGTAGTTTGGAGACCCCTGCTGTAGATGGCCATTATAATATTAAATCATAAATTCGGAGTGGCTTCTGTTTGTATGACAAATGATGATAAATCGTCATAGCGGTACTCGCGCTGTTTATCACGCTATTTAAGTATCTGGTTTGTAGTTGAATATAAACACTATACTAAAGTCGCTAGATTTACATTCTTGTAAATGTCACTAACTGATATGAAATGGCCGTGTGGCCTGTCACTGCTGTGGAATGGCTGTCTTTCAATTGAAATTCAACATCTCTTCTCAATGCTTGTTTCATCATAAATAACTTAACAGCGTGACACTCATCGTATGTCTCTGTGCCGTACGAGAGTTGTTGGGGTGTTTTGTTGAAAAACTATCAACACATATACGTAAGCACTTTTTTATATATATATATCTTACTTCACCCTGGCCCCTCAAACTCAATTAAGGGGCAAAACTTCTTGGAGGAAAAAATGAGGTCGTCATATTCGATTTGTTTTTCAGTCAACAACTTTTATTGTTTTCATGTATTTCAACTTTATTTATGCATTTTATTTTGTTTGGGAGACGAATGCAATACTGTATGTTGCGAGTACAGTATGTACTGAAAGATACACAGAGTGATGTTAGGAAAACGAGAAAAAAAAAGAAAAGAAAAACTTTGGTTGTTGTACAGAAAAGGGCTTTAAGGGTAAACGAAAGAAAAAGGAGGAAATAAGTCAGTGTGGATGTGTCATCTTGGGTCACGTGATTCAATCCATGAATTGAATCTTTGAAAACGTTGTCAATTTTTGTTTTCAAAAATAAATAAATTTTTTTTTCTTCAAAAGATAAAAATAGATTTTTATTTTATCTTTCAACGTTTTTTCACCCCACCCTTTTCCTATCGCTCTCTTACTCTC
Source organism: Helicorthomorpha holstii (assembly GCA_013389785.1). Taxonomy (NCBI): domain Eukaryota; kingdom Metazoa; phylum Arthropoda; class Diplopoda; order Polydesmida; family Paradoxosomatidae; genus Helicorthomorpha; species Helicorthomorpha holstii. The sequence goes on from JAAFCF010006596.1 coordinate 7,985,377, forward strand.
TTTCTCTCTAAACTCAAACACAACCCTAGTTTTCTGAAAAGTACATGAAGTACCATGTTCCTGACGATGGAATACATGAAGTGGGTGAAAGGGGCACATAATGGGGGTGGTGGAATAAGAAGGATAAAAAGTTTTGATAGATAAATTTAGCTGAATATGGGGGGCACCGAGATGACGTCACTGTACAAATGTAAACGTAAAACTTACTCGAATATATTGAGTGGCTCAAATAAAAAAAATATATGTGGTTTAAAAGAAAACCAACTACATTTAAAAATGCTCGTATTGTAGATATGGTTAACTTGTCGTTTTAATTTATTTATAACGCTCAGCTGTGTGGATGATATGGTTTTTTAAGAGCTTAATTGGTGGTTGCAAATTTTAATTAGACTTATTGTAGTGATAGTGCACGGTATTAACTGTATTTTGTACTGTATACTGTATGTTGCATATTGTGCCATATTCGTATTAATAGCTTTGTTTATGTTGAATTTTATAGAGTTTAGTTTTTCAAATAACAACTGTATTTTATTGATGTTCTGCACTGCTGGAAAGTGAAATAGTCAGTCGTTTTCTTAGCGCCATCTGTTTTATCATTTTTGACCAGTTTTGATAGACATTTACTGTACGTTGTTCTGTGTGGATGCTGGACGTCTACTATCTCATCGAATTTCTTTTTCATTGTTCAACCGAATGGAAAAATCGCAAAATCTGCAGACTCTTCATTCGGCAGCATCTCTGTACATGTATAGTATACACACACATACTGTAGTATGCCTTAGAGAAACTGAGAGGAGTTTGTGTGGATTGGGGTATTTGGGGTGGTCATTGTACAAGGGGCCGGTGGAAGTCTGGGAGAAGAATAAAGATATGTTTACAACGGCCCAATGTATAAATGCATCAAGGAACGACCCTATCGATTAGCTTAAAGATTCTTAGCTGAATAAACTATGCGCATGCGTTGACTATATTATGGCGTGTTGATGGTAAGGTTTTGGGCGAAAAAATAACAAATTTGGCTGAATACTTTTGGCTTAAAAAGCTATCTCTATCATACCAAATTAAATAAATATTATTTTTAAGTTAAATAAACATGGTGCATTATTATTAATTAATTTCAAGCTTATTCTAATCAGCACCAATGAAAAATCTCTCACTTTTGAGTAAATACAGTTCAGTATGACAGGTGATTTTCTAAATTGGAACACTTTTTTGTTATTTTGCCAAGTAAAAAACGGGACAAATTGCCATTAGAACTGTATATTTTTTGTTTTTAACTGTAAGAACTGTATATTTTTT
>JAAFCF010006596.1:7986685-8133655 GCA_013389785.1 Helicorthomorpha holstii
AGAACTGTATATTTTTTGTTTTTAACTGTAAGAACTGTATATTTTTTGTTTTTATTTTTCTTTTTTGACACTTTTATTATTATGGCAATTAATAAATGGGACAATTTGCTATTGGAACTGATATTGTTTAATTTTCTTATTTTATTGAAGTTTAAAAAAAAAAGCATTGTTCAGATTTAGAAAATCTGCCGGTATGTAAAAATGATATTTATTTTTGGTTTAAGGCGATTTATAAACTCTTAAGTTACAATTTTCATTTTTAAATTTGATTCTTAATGCCAGGCAAAATGTATAAACCAAAACATAATCGGAAGTAATTTAGTTGAATTGCATTGTAGAGCTCATGAAGTCATGATGCTTTTAGACCTTTAAGGCTTTTACGGTAGCGTTTTATTTAGTTTACTGTATATATTTTTTCTAAAAAGAAATGATTATTGTGAAAATAGATAATTGATTTTAATTGATAAGGGTAAGGGGTCGTCTAGTGATGGCGTAAGCGCTGTTGAGCTAAGATTGCAAAAGCTGAGTTGTCGGCGGCGGCAGCTGCTGCTGAGCGTTGATTGAGCTCATTTGACAATAGGAGGTCGTGTAGTGCGGTGAGGTCGGTCTATGGTTGCTACTCTACTAGCTGGTCTGTCTCGAGGTATTGCGGCTGCTGCTTTTTTCTTTCGCCGTACTTTCTCTTCCATCGTCGCCGTCAACATCATTGGGCCTAACATCGGTCTCTCACACTCTTATTGTGCCTGTTCATCTTAAAGACATCAATTTAATCGTAAAGATATATCTTTTAAACTAAGAATATATACTTCTTATCCCTCTCTCTGACACATAACCTTTTCAATCTTTGATCTTGGATATTTGTAATCTTTAAACGTGTTTTCATCACTTTTTGCCTGACATTTAATCGCGTTTTTCTTCTAGGGGTCTTGTGTGTCAAATTTGGCAGCGGCGGCATAATATATTAATATTTGGATTACAACTCGACCGGAAGTGAACTTGGGAGATTTAGTTTTGAAAAGTGCTGTCGCGTCGCGTTTTCGTGTTATACATTAAATATTAAGGTGTATGGATTTTAATGGATTTCTTCGGGATTTTGTAGTTATAACTGGTGCCAGTCAACTACATCAGCTGATGACTGGTTGTGAACTACTATAAATTTGTCAATCTGCACTATAAATAACATCAATAATGACGTCAAACAACAGGAATTTATGTTCGGTTCAGTTTAAGTTTTGGCGGATATTTGCCATAACCTTGTTTTGGACCTTATTTCATCATCTGACAGGTAGGATTGTTTTCTGTTATATAACTTTTATTTTCGTTTTCATGCGAAATTTCTTTGCTGCTATAATAAGTCTTTTCAATTTCCGGTATTGTTGAACGATAGTGATACTATTAGTGGACATCGTATTTATTTAGGTATTAGTTGGCTTTTGTGTTTTTTCGTTTTTCTTTTTCATTTGGTGTTGAAATTGCAAGTCTCAATTGGCCATTTATTCACGGGTCAATGTCTGTTTTAACGTCTGTCTTGCTAAGAGTTGGCATTCGGTGCGGTAAATGACAATAAACCTTTGACCAGCAAATTAGTTGGAATTCGAGTTGAAATAAACTGAAGAAAAATACTGTCGTTTCAACTTGAAGTAATGCGTCGTTGCTAAGAGTGGTTTAATTTTATTATTAAAAAGTGTTGATCGGCGTTTTGTGATGTCGACCAAATCGTTTATTTTGCTAGTTTACTCATTTTATTGTTGCAGTCAACAATATGTCTCGGTTTTTTTTCTTTTTAAGACTTGAGTTGTTTCGTTATTTATTTGGAAATGTATTATTTAAAGTAGCGTAGGGTAATGAATGGGGTTGATATGAGAAACACTGTTAGTTTTTTTTTTCTAACTGCCTCGTCTAATTAATGAGGTTTTTCATTAGCATATTTTTGAGCCAGCTTTTTCCACGCAATTTGCTTGCCATTGTAAATTATACATGAAAATTTACCATTTAATTTCGCACACAAGTAAAAATGAATGGCAAATATACAGGTAGATGGATTATATGGGTGGGAAAGATAAAAAAAGAAAGAACTGAAATCACGTAAACAACGTGAATGGTGATTGGTCTGCTTCTGTGTTCCCATAGGAAATAAGCGTGGACATAATGTTAGTTAACGGCATCAGCAAAAGCAAATGCGACGATGAAAACAGGTGTTTGATATTATGCTGTGAGCACACAAACACATACACACAGCTAGAGACACGAATGAAGATGATCAACTGTTGGAAATGATACCTGACTGTATTTGATTACCACTGGGACCAATCTAAGTCAATGACTAACCGAAAAATCCACATGGTTCACGAGACATAGTGGCAGGTGGCGCTATTTAATACTATTTGTATGAGTGAGAAATACGGATCTATATTCGTTGGGAGCTCATTAATCGTGGTGCATATTAATGAATGAGGCAGGTGGGAAATCGAATAATAGGGATGATTCTCATCATTTTTACCAATGTTCATATACAGTACATCCCACCCTCTCCCACATAGTCGTCGTTCAGTATTAGAAAAAATTAAAGGAGCAGTCTTTATTATCAACAACTATTAGCAGGAACAAATTTATACAGTAGCGTTAATTAGACGCCATATGGCGAATAAACGGGGTTGGGGGTGTGAGAAGAGAGAAAAGAGCTATGGGAAAATACTGCAAAGCTTACTGTCACCCTAATTCAATAAGGTAATTCAATAAGTTTCGATCTACAATAAGGGGTGTGACGTTCGAGCAGATATAAACGCATAATAAAAAGCGTTAAATTTATTAAGCAAGCTTATTTAACAGCTGTTTTAATACCAGGGCGTTGAGTTCTTCACTTTGTGGTATGTCATAATCATACTTATCATGCTTTTTATTGTTATTAATGCTGGAGACGTTTGATTATTTCGGTACTAGCGTCAATGTACTACGAGTTGATGAGTTATTATGTAAACAGCGCAAAGTAAGGTTGAGATTTATCTAACAAAAATAACGGTTAAGACTTTTGTAGGTTTTTTAATGTTTGTAGAAGTTAATGCTAAAATTAATCGCTGTTTTTTGATTAGGAAATTCTTTGTATTTTTCGTACAATGTGATTTTCCAAAGGGTGTATATCAGAGGGATTATCGTTAACTAGAAATTAGTCTGAAAAGTTGTTGCTACTAATTTTAAGCTAATTTTAAGATACAGGAATGTTTTTTTTTAGCAAAAGAAAAATTATCAAAATACTTAAATTGCTGATTTTAATTGAATATTATACAGTATATAACTATCAATTTTTTAATAGTGACGAAAAGCTTAAAGTTTTATATACTTCTTTACTGTATGTAGAATTAGATTTTTTAAATTAAGTATTTTATTACAGTATGTTAAAACCAATTCTCTATTCACTTAATCGTATGAGCTGAAATAATAAAGACTCCAATTCCCAGACTAATTTTTAATTTAACATTACCGGTAGTTATTAACTACTAAGCCATCATACTTTTTTTTACTCAACTTCTTTAAAGTCAAAGTTTTTTGGAAACTTAAGAAATTGATTTGTAATTTACTTTAATTGTGTTTGGAAATCCCTTTGACAGTCTGACGTTAGTGTAGATATTTATGTGACAGGTGGCGTCTTTACATTATCAATGTGTTGATAATTTGGTGGATTTATTATAATTTGCCACGCCCATTGCCTCGTCTATCTTTGCAACAGAAGTTGAATTTGATTTTAACTATATCCGTACTGTATTTATTAGAGATGCATTAGATTGTGTTTTTTCTTCCAGTCAAAAACGTCGTTGCTTTCATTTTCTTTATTTCTTTTTGTGTGAATATTACATTGAACTTCACCCCCTCCTCCTCCTTCCCACATTCTCTTATGATGTTGGAATATGCCTTCTTCTCGTCTATTTACTTTGTTTATTTGTAGCCCCCTTCCATCACCTTTCCCTTACCGCACTGCTGTATTTGATAATATATCGTACTATATGATTCTGCTCAAGTTCACGCAGTCGATTGTGGGATCAGGGCCTAAAATGACTTTTTGTTTTTATGTACGTGAACACACATGCACATTGATCGATCTTCATATCAGGATGGAGGTGAAATTGTACAGGAAAGAAAAAAGGGGTGAGTTGGTTGGTTGGATGGATGGATGGATGGGGTGTCTATAAAAGTTGGGTTGGGATTCCCTGCGGATTGTGAAATGAAAAATATTGATTAGGTTTCAACATGTGTTTATATACATACCCTAGATGTGAACTATGACCTCATAACCCAGTCTCGCTCAACACCGATTGGATTTGACAAGCACGTTTTTAGCGAGAAGAATTTCGAGTCGAAACATCAAGATTGAGAGAACTGGAATGACCACGCAGTTTCATAAAAAAACCAAATTTATTTTTATTTCTGCGGTTTTCACCAACAAATTTATTTAAAACAAAATATGAAAACTTTTTTTTTTGCTTTAAAATAAGAATTATAACGTTTTATTAATTGCATCTACACTGCATTCTACGGTATAATGCTAATGTAGTGCGTAAACAAAATTACTCAAATATTATTTCAATTTTAATAATTCAGTTAACGTTAGTTTTATGCTCTGCTTTTATAACTGATACGAGACCAAAAATCATTTAAGAAGTTAGAGCAATTACCTACAGTAAATTCAATAATAAAATAGAAAGTATGGTATTTAAAGTTTAACTAATTGAATGTAACTTAGCCTAAAGAAAAATGACCGTTTTATCGAAGTACTTTAGTAATTAGTGAATAGTGGTTTACTTTTTTCTCTAGACGAAAAAATACAAGTACAATCGATGACAATATTTGGATTTCTATGTAGAAAACTGCTCACGGCTACCAATTTTCTGCAATTAATAGGTAGAAAGATATTTTAGTACTGTATAAAGAATAATATAACGATAGTTTACTTAGGTAAATTAATATTTAATTATAATATTAATGATTACTTTTGAAACAAAAACCTTCTGCAATGTTTGCTTGGCACTTCATGTTATTCAAAATGCACTAACATTAGTTATAATAACACGATAGCATTGCACAGTATAATTACGACTAATAGTTACTGTTTTTATATCGTTAATAGAAACGTGAATTATTTAGTTGAATAGGTTTCTTTGAAGGTTTTTTTTTTATTTAAAGACAATCACGTTTTGGTTCAATTTAATGGAAATTCTGTGAAAAAAAAGTTGCATGTGAGATGTACAGTATGTGTGTGTGTGTGTGTGTGCAAAACTATTGAAATTTTTATAAGGACATTTCCAGTAACAGTCGTATAAACTAGAAAAACACATTCGGCTTGTAGTATTGGAGTTTTTGTTTCCACCACTATGGTACTAAGTCACGCTTTTCTGCGGAATCTGTACGTGTCGAACATGCATTATGATCAAATGGGGATAATAACATCTAACAAAGCTGTGTTCAGAAGGCTTTAATGTTGCCAATCTACTTTTGTTTTATTTAAAATGTGGATTCTTTTTTTTAAATCGCATTGTTGTCAGAAGCAGCAGCGAATAATTATAAATGACAAGAGAAGTTGAAAACAAAGTACAGTACTACTGAAAGTTGCTATAATAGTCTTGTCAATGGTTTATTGAACTTAAGGTTAATACGTACAGTAGGAGCAGCAATTAAATAATAGGAAAAATGGTTAAGATATTAATCTTGGTACTTTTCTTTAGTTCCGCAAAGTGTTTTAAAGCAATGAAAAAAATTAGCAGTTATTTTTGTTGTAATCGTTCGTGTCACCAGCACATTGGAAGGCTGGTTCCAGATTTGATTTTTTTTGTGCCAGTTTTTATCTTGAAATATTTTGAACGAATGTAAAATATTGGAAAAATCCTCATATGGAAATATAGTTTAACAAATTTTGCCATTAAATGCAGATTTTTCATTTTTTAAGTTTTCTTGCTAGCAATTTTTTTCGATGCTCTAGTCTTGCTTAGTGAAATTTTTAAGATTGTTAGGAAGAATTACTAAGGCAATTATTCCATCATTTTTAGAATTTTAAAAGCTACTGGGAATCTTTAATAAATTAGTTCTTTCATTTTATTGTTGCTTCTTGTAATATTGGAAAGCTCTTAACTTGTAATAAGATCTGCTATTTCAATTGATTAACTTTTTTTTTGTTGTTGTTTTCGCCATCTTTCTTCATTGGGTTTCTGGTGGACGTGGAGTTGGAGTGAGCTTAAGACATCATAAGTTGGATAGAAAATGTCTGAATGTTATCCTACGGTATTTACAGTGACCAACATGCTGGAAAAATTTAATATTAGTCAGGACTATTTCAACAAAGAATTTAATCACATTTTACGTTTTATTTTTTTTTCTCTGCCCGACTTTTTCATGTAAAGGGGATTTTTCTTTGATTAATAATAGGTGGCAGCACGGTCGAGGTCATTTAATATCTCTTTCCAGTTCGTTTTTCGGTTTCCTGCCTTTTATACCCAATTTCTATTTGATATACTTTGTGAAAGTAGATCTTTGTGTAGTCTTTTTCCCACCTACATCACTCTCATGCTATTGCTTTGAAACCAATTTCGACTTTACTTTCTCAAACATGCATGTCTATACCTATGTACTTTACCGGGGGATTTTAGAAATTGGAACATTTTGTTTCTTCATGGCTAGAAAGAAACGGGAAAAATCGCCGTTATAATTGATCAGATTTAGTCTCGTTTCTTTTATTGAAACCGTGAAAACGGTTTTAGAAAAGCACAAAGTATGCAGCATACTGTATGTATACCAATGTATACAATCACAATTGTGTGTATATATTCCGACAAACTCTGGCAACCAATCTGGACGCTTATTTTATTGCACTTTTTTTTTAAAGAAAAGTTTGTTTTATTTTCGTCTGTTTTTTATTGGAAAGGAGAATAATCAGAATTTTTTTGAACTCTCCCAATCTTAGTGTATTTCTTTCAAATTTCTTTTAATGGCTTTTCATCGTTTCTGGTTTATGGACAAACAAAACTTTTTTTTTTTAAAGCTATACAAAAACCTTGCAACTAGAGATGTAGGAGTTTCTATAGGAATTTTTTTTGTTGAAAAAAAAAATCTAATATTACCTTTCGACAAAACGCATATATACAATTTAGAAAATAATAAAATATTTTCTTTCTTTAAAAACAATTTTTTTTTGTTTCCATTTGTCGTTCTGGTAATGTGCTTGAAAGTGAATATCAGACAAAAATATCGGGAACAAATCAGATTAAATAAGGAGGGTGTTGAAATGTGATATTTTTTTCTATTGAAAAATTTTGAATTTTTTTTCTCCGTCTTTGTTTGTCTGAGGACGGCTACTTATCGATTTTTTTCTTCTCATTTCTATGAATATTGAAAGCTGCAATTTTTTGCTATATATTTTTTTATGTAATATGTGTAAATATTTAGAGATATGTATACGCGTTTGTATGAAGTTGGTGCTCACGCCTACAACTATAAATGATAAAAAGTGATTTTTCAAATCCCTCTCTCGGTGTAAAGACTATGCTTTTATTCTCCAATCATTCTTTTCTTGTTTTCGTTCATAACCACCTAACCCCACCCACCCGCCCCTCTTTAACTTTACTATTACAGCAATGCATTTCTCTATAGGCAATTTCAACTTTCTCTTAAGTTATTATTTCAACTTTTACCCATTTTTCTTTTAAATGTCACACATGTGCAATTTTCAAAAATGTATTTGTGAACAAACGAAAGAGTAATTATTATCCAGGATAATGAAAAACTAAGTAGCATATTTTATTTTTTTTTTTATTTTAATAGAATCGGATATGTTTTATGTTGTGTGTGAATTAGTGAAAACGAAGACTAATTAGCTCAGACTTGAAATATACTTAGCAAGTAAATGGCTTTACCGTCTTCCGGGTGATTTTCGATATTGGTGACTTTCAGAATTAAGTGATTTTCTCTATGAAAAGAAGGAAGCAGGATCGATAACCATTTGAACTGGTACTGTTTGTGTTCCAATTTAGTTTATAGCCCGGTAGAACCATATAGCGTACATTGCTTGATTACTTTAAAGTTTATGGAATAGACGCAATGCTTAATGTCAACGACGCATCTTCCATTAATGCTAATAAACAAGTAAGTGCATAATGCTAAATTTATGCAAGTTAATCAAATATCAATAAAAAAAATTGTAATTGCTGTAATTTTTGTTACATTTACATCGTTGAATATGCAGCAAAAGTCGACCATTATTAAACTGGAATGGTTGAATTGAAAACGTCTTATAGGATAAAGACGGAATTGGTTTAACTACTTTGTTTCCCATATTAAATTGCTCTGTAGTAACTTAACGTTAGAAGAAGCAGAAGCATAATATTACACAACTGTCTTTTTTTTATCTTTAAATGTCACAAGCAAAATATACACGTTTTAAAAGTATTTTCTATTTCTAAAAATGTATGCAGTTGGCTGAGCGTTGCCAACAAGATAACGAATAAAAATATGTATTCACCGGTTGTGAATAAAATTTCCATTAAAGCATCTATGTGTTTTCGGTTTGAGCAAGAAGACTAAGTACATCAACGTATAAAAAGCTTTTCTTTGCTTCTTCTTATCAGTAAACGCAAAGAAATATGTCCGTGACAAACATGGATGGACTAATGTACTGTAGTTGAGGCGGCTATTTTACTTGGTAATGTGTAATTCTTTATATCGCTGGATTTGGAAGAGAACATCTAATTCTACAATTCGCCAATAAAAAATGAGACTAGGTTATATTGGTTTTAATGCAGTTTTGTCTTGTTTTTTATTATTTTAAAGAATACTGGACATTGGTTCAACTTTCAAAGAAAATTTATTATTTTTATTATTAATTTTAAAAAAACCAGACTAAATAGCATTGGTTTTGACGACTATTTGTCTTGGTTTTTTATTGTTGGGAAAAAACGACGGTAAACTACTTTGGTTTTAATTTGAAATCACAGTGAAACCTCGTTAATACAAATTCGCTTAACACAAAACAACATTGCCGTTTCAACTAAAGAATAGGCTTTTTCATACATTTGTTTTCTGTTAATACGAAACAAAACCCGCTTAATACAAATAAAGTTTGGGTTCTCCAAATGAGAAATTGTATATTATCGCCAGCGAAAATCAAAATTTTTACAAATTTTAAAGTTTTTTTTACAAACAAATACAAAATCAATACATTTTTTATTTGTTTTTATAAAAAGCTAAAATTCTCTTGTTTTTTATTAAATGCATACATGCATAATATTTTGAAATGTTAATTTTATATCTTTTATGACGTAAATAATGAGTCTCTTATGGTGTAAATGTTGAATTTAATATCTACTTTAAAAAATGTTATTTTAGTAAGAATATATACGGTATATGTTTGAATGTTTCGGTTAATAGGGACAAAATTCGTTTAATACGAAAAATCTGGGTTTCGAGCGTTTCGTATTAACAGGGTTACACTGTATTTTAAAGAAACGAGACAAGATTGCATTGCTTTTAATGCAATTTTGTCTCATCTTTTATCATTTTAAAGAAGATGAGACATTGGTTTCAACTTTCAATTAATTTTTTTTTTATTTAAAAACAACTGAGACTAAATTATAGTGGCCTCTAATTCGAGGGTTATCGCGTTTTTATATTGTGAAGAAACGACGCTGAACTACTTTTGTTTTAATGACTTTTTTTTATATTTTAAAGAAACGAGACTAAATTGCATTGGTTTTAATGGCGTTTTGTCTCGTTTTTTAAATAATCTTTAGTTTTGTTAAAGATGTTTTTTGTATGAAGCCAACGATATTCTTCTTTTTATTGAGCTGTATAGCTGTCATACATGAAATACATTCTTTTCTTTTTGCATTTTATAATCTTTTTTGTTTTCTTCTTCGCTTTCTTTTCTTTTTAATTAAATTTTTCTTGCGTTTCAGCGCAAAATGTGTATCGCGTTTCAACGTAATTTTTGGAGATGTTGCAACATGTTTTAATTATTATGGCTAATATTTGGTTTTCATCATTTCATGGTGTTCGTTTTGTTGTGAATCATAGAAAGGGGGATGAAAATGAAGTGGGAGGGGGTAACTTTAGGCTGATATGTAAAGACCTATTCAAGAAAAATGTTGGCAGATTTGCCTTTTATACGAGTAAATATTACGCACTGTGTGTATTTTGAGGGACCATAACCTCTATTATAAAGACAGATATGATGCCAGAAAATGGATGTATATGAACTTCCAATTTTTTTTTGTTTAGTAACGCGAATACTGTATTATATTTTCTCTTTAGATTTAGTATTATCAGTTTCTTTAACGTATAAATCGTATTGTATGCAAATAATAAGGCGTTTTATATCGCCGTCAGCCATTTTGGATATAATTTTTCTTTCCACACACATATACACACAAACACAGTACACTTGCATAATAAAATACTGCATATAACTCTTTTGTATATTTTTGAGATTTCAAATGGTCTTTATTGTGCGTTTTTCTCGGTGCGGAGCCCCCTAGTAGCGCGCACATCTATTTATTTTCCCTCACCAATATCTAACCTAATAAAAAGTAGATTATCTATAAGATTACTTTTTCCTTGCATGTATAAAAAATGTCTCTTTTATACGACATTTCCTATTGTTACTGCAGTACTTTACTTATATCGACACTGTTACACATCTGCTTTAAAAATCCCGGAATCTCGGCTGGTAACGTTAAATTTCATTTGTAGTTACTTGGAAATATTGGCGCGGTGTGCTTTACTATTTAAAAAATAAATAACTGGCAGTAAATGTATTTACTGCCGAGTGATTTATTATTAATGAAACTCGGTAGTCGTTACACTGCATATATTTTTTTAATAATACTTACAATCTGGCAAAAAGTGCCCGGCGTTACTCGGATTTTAAATGGTAACTAAAAACGGTATTACTGTTTTCTGTTGAAAAATGAGCAGGACGTAAATTGTCTGTTGGATTTGACTATTGAAACCAAGTGCTTTTTTGTATTTTAAAGAAAGGGCATGTGACGTATTTACAAGTTTTTTTCTTTTATAAGGGTTTTTTCCCTTATTTCAATAAGCAGCCTGATTAACTGTTATTTTTAATATTACGACAGATTTTTATATATTATCGGTCAATTTAGATCATTTACTTGTTATATTTCACCCAAGTCATTTCATAGCTTAAAGAATTAACTAATATTAAATGTTTCTTAAATTTAATTATGAATATTTAGCAATTGCTGTACTTTGATTTATTATAAGCTTATTAGTGACTATGGAGTCTCTGAAGTGCGAAATGCAATTCGGAGGTCATTTGAAATACTGTGCAACGTGCGACGTAGACCCTTTCGTCACTTATAACGTCGATGTTAGTATAATATTATGACAAGATACAGTATTTTTGTGAGTGGCACCCGGTATTGTTGTAATTTTACTAATTTAGTTGAGCAAAGTATTTGTGATTTGAAGTTACATCTTATGGTATATGAACATCGCCGCATTTCAGTTTTCCAACGATGCCAACAGCTTCTTATGTAAAACTGCAAAATTAAAGTGGCATTGTATTTTATTTTAGGTTGAAAAATAGATATAAAAATTAAAAATGAATGCGGTTATAAAGTTGCGTTAGGGCGTTGTAACGCTGGCGCCAAATGTAACAGATGATAAATGCCACGGCAGCAACCATTTTTAATACTTTGCTGATATCGCGCATCTTCAATTTTTTTTATTTTGTTTGGCGGGTTTGAAGAAATAAAGGAGGCAGAAATAAGGGGTGGAGATGTGGGTGGGGTGGGGTGGGGTGAGGGTAGCGTAGAGTAAAGAGTAGGAAGAAAAAGTTGAAAAGAAAGAAATTTTATCTTATTATTATTTCAAGTGCGATTCGCATACAAATGAATAAAATATTTTTCGTTTACGTTGCTCATCATCCGGGAAGATAGCAAAGTTTTCTCGCTTTCATTTTGCCACTAGCAAATTCATCGTCATAATCGCATGCACGGCTCTCTTATTGCCAATGTAATAAATCACGCTTTCAAATTTACACCTTCATCTCCTATCAGATTAAATTTTAATCTGTCCCATGCTGAATAAACTCAGTATCCAAAACTAATACACGCATGCGCACTTATCAAGGTTAGGTTACTGTTAAATTCAGAAAACTTCAATTCTGAAAATTAGTGCTTAAAATTACTGTTTAGTACGCTTACAGTGAAGTCCTTGGGACCGACTAAATATGCTAAACGAAGATTTTTTAATTTAAAAATGTGGTTTTAATGGTTTATAAGCAATAGTAAAGCTTCAAGTTTTCAAAGTTTTCAAGGTGATGTACTTATGGATACAAATTTTGAAAATACTTTTCATTATTAACAATCAAAATTTGCGAATAAATCATTTAACGCAACATACTGTAAGATATGGTCATTTTAATGCAATTGGAATTGAAATTGTTTTATTTTCATTTGAAATTTATTAATGAGCTTACTAAATTACAAAATTAAAATGCGAAATTAATAAATTATTTTAAAGAAATGATTCGGTAAATGTTAATTGGATATGTAAACTAAAAATGAACCGAGTTGTAATAGCTTTGAATATACATGTACTCGATGGTACCAACCACAGTAGAGAAAAAGACCCAACTTAGATTTGCACATAATTATGGTATTATTTTACCATTGTAAATCTGATATTTACATAACGTTATAGTTAACAGTGATTGAACCTCCAGAATTTTACCACGAACGGTACACCATTTACATTTCACCACAAAGTTAAATTTTCATTTGAAAGTAGAATATCCCAACCAATCAAGTCTAACCGAATTAAAAATAATTTTACACCAAAAACCTCGTTGTAACCAGTAATTTAACTAATTTCACAGAAAATGGTTAAACATTTTTTTGTTATATCCAGGTTTTTTTGTATCCGAAAATATATACTGTAGTAGTAATTTAATCGTTGTTTAACCAAAACCTCAACAAAACTTGGTCATTAACGAGATGTGGTTATAAGCGTGTTTCTATGTATAAAATGCTATATGCGGATTGGCTGTCCATTAAATTAAGCTTGTTACATGTGAATGATGTCTTTGGTTTTTTTAGGTTGTTATAATTGAAAAGCATAATTATTGTTATTGCTTTGATATTCTGTCAAGACGAGTATAAAGTTTAGTTGTAGTTGGGGCTAGACATGATGTTTAGTGTGATTAGTATAAATTAAATGAGGCATACATAATGATGTTTGCTTTTGGATACATAGTGTATGTAAACATGCTATGCAATTAAAGCTCTTCCCACTTTATTTAAGACTTGTTTATGTTAACATTAGTCTACTCTACTGCTATTGTTTAAACTATATTTACTATTGCATTAATTTCTAGTGGCTCAGGCGCACTTTTCTTGGAGTTGCAATTATATTTTCGCTTTTTTAAAGCAAAAAAAAAATTATTTAATGTAATAGCTTATACAGTAAGTAAATAGGTTTTCTTTTTTAAGACACAGATTTATAGCTAAAAGTAATCTCCGGTTTGGTGTCATATCTGAGATTTGAAGTTTGTATTTTATTTTTTTAAGAGGAGATACAATTTATTAACTGATTTATTAAATAAACATAACTTTACTCTGTAGATTACTGTTTCCGATTTTTTTAGGGAGTCTTTTGATTCAATTTTGTTGGTTAAAAGCATGGAATTTGGCCAGAATTGCTTTTTTTGCGTGGGAATTAAATCTTTTAATTTTTAAAAATAGGAAATTAATTTAGCAGTAAATAAATGTCGAAATGTAACGAGTTTATAGCGTGAACATTAAATTTAATTTCATGCTTAAAAATTCGACAACGATTTCTTTTTCATTTTTTTTACTTTAATTTTATTTTTTTTTTTGTTATAAATAAGACATTTGAGGATGTCGGAGCCACAAAAAATTGTCGCTTTGAGGCATCATAGAAGAAATATTATATAGTTTTTATTTAATTATCTGTATAAATTGAAGGGGAAAAAACGCCATGCAACTTGGAAATTGCTTTAGTGTATTGAACTATGCTTTTTACTACTGATCGTATTTTTATAAGTAAAACGCTGTACAGTATGCACTTTTAGCTATCTCATTCTCTTATACAGGGTGAGCATAAGATGTGAAACTACAATTACAGTGGAATCCCGTTAACACGAAGTCGTCAGGACCGAGATTATTCTTCGTGTTAGCGGGGATTTGTGTTAACGAAAACATGCAAAATATAATATAAATTGGTCAAAATGACATTTCTTAAGAGTACATCATATTTAGAATAACTATTTACATCGTAATAGATTCAAAATTTACTTTTTAAAATATTATGCATTTCAGAAAAACAATGCAAGTTTAAATTATTTTTAAAAGCAAATAAATAATGTATTGATATTGTATTTGTTTTGATAAAAACTTTAAAACTTATAAAAATTTCTATTTATTCTAAATTTTTTCAGCGTTATATGCAATTTATCATTCTTAGAAGCAAAATCAGTTCGTGTTAAAGGACAAAAACTGAATGGAAATGCTTATACCTTATCTCGGGACTGCAATGTTGTTTCGTGTTAACGAGATTCCACCGTAATTGTATAGCTAAAAATAGATATTTGTCTTGTTTCTTTATTGGCAAAACTAACCAGCAAAGAAACGGGAGTAAATTGCATAGCTAACTATCGATCTTTATCTCGTTTCTTTATTGCCATGGTGTACATGTGAACACATATCTTATGATTTTTCTGTACAAATGGTCTTCAACTCAACAAAATGGACTTGGAAAAGGAAAAAGAATTGCTTTTTTACATTGTCTCTTTTTTTTCTTGTTTATTTAGTGTGGCATGAACGTAGAAACTGTAATTGTTAGCGTAAGAAACGGGTGAGAAAGAATAAAAACTAATTGGGCGTGGATTATTCTGTGTGGTGCTCTAACCACGTCATTGATATACTGTATACATGTTGGTCCCTAATCTTTACTTTTTGCTGGTTCGCTTTATATGTTATACGCACTTTACATTACATGCCATTTAGATTAGTATTTTTTACTCTGTTAAATGTGATGGTTATGTAATTAATTTAAACTGCCATTCTACATGACAACTTTCATGTCTTATTTTTTTAAATGGGAATAAATGTAACTCTTGTAGGGCTTTCTTGTTACTGGATAAAAAGCATGACTAGCTTTTTTATTATTAAAACTATTTTGTGTAAATTATTTAACTTTTTTGTGTTAATTATTTAACTTTTTTGTGTTAATTTGAGTCGTAACATTTTGCCATAAATTGTCTTGACATTATTGGTTTTTTTAAGGCGATAATTGTTTTGCTGAGATTTTTTTTATTTAAAGATGATTATTTTTTTTTGCCATGTTGATACAAATATGTGGAAGTTGATGGCACCAGTATATTTCTCCACTATCTATTTTCTCAATAGTCATTATCAGCTTGGATCCAAATAAGCCTTCACTTCCGTCATTTTTATTTCCTTTAAATTTTTCTTCTTGCGTTTTTAAATGTCTTGTCTTGAATTCTTAAATTTCATGTTCTTCATTTTTTGTTCCTGCTTTTTTTTCCTTTTCTTTCTGTGTGTGCTTTTTTTGTTGATTGATTAAAAAATACAAACGATTTAACAATTCAATGTACATATTCTCTCTTTTTCTTGATTTGAATTAGATTGTATAATATTCTCTGGCAAATAATTGTTCAGTATCAACAGCGTATTTTCAATGTGACATTAAATGACATCCGTGTTCGTCGTTTTACATTATTAATTTGTTAAAAAGTTTGAGAAGCAAACTATAAAAGTGATAGATTATTTAATTGAGACAATTGCAACGGTGACAACACTGATGATGGAGTTCTTGTATAATCCTCCAGAGTTTTAGAGAGAAAATGCATTAGCGGATTTACTTTAAGGAAATTGGTCTTCTTTTTTTTTCTTCATCTTCTTTTCTAGTTTTCCTAATGACCACCCTGGGGAATGATGCTAATAGCTGGAAGCCACTTGTACCCGTTCACATAGCGGTCACAGTGCTACAATTTTATCAAAAGCATTAGCGTTTTACTCGCGTGCAATGGAGTAGTAATCTCTGGAGTTTATTTAAATGACGTGTTATGCTTTATTTGAATAAAGAGTTGTTAGTAGAGCACTGTACATATACATGCTCATATTTTAGGAAAATATTGGGTAGCTGGTCTCCAGAGCAATCATCATGTCTTTCTCGATCATGTTACACTTTAATTGGCAATCTATCTAAACGTCTACAACGACGTCAAATAGTACAAAATATTCTTAAATATTTGTTTAATCGTTTGATTATTTTAGTAATTGCAATACCCATTGTGTATACAATATTATTGAGTGTGTTTACAATTGACTATTTACCGACAAAAATATCGGGGAAAAAAATACCCTGATGCAAAAATATTTCTTTAGCAATTCGATCTTATTCATTGCAATTAATTCGGATTTTGTGACTCATTTTAAAATCAATTAAAATTTTTTTTTTTAATTTTTTTTACCAGTTTATTTATTTCCGTTATAGTTAAATAAAACAGTTTTTTTAATTAAAACTTTTCGAAACGTTTTCTTGACATTGTTTTTTTTTGTATTGGTATTATTTTTACCAATGAATTTACCGTTGAAATTCGTGGATGTATTGCCTAATACCTATTGTAAAAACAATTATTTATTCGCTTCGGTTTTTTTTATTTATTTTTTTTTTTGTTTTGCTATCCATCGAATCCAATCATGTAGTGGTAGCAAAAATTAAAAGCATCAGTCATTTAAAATCAAATGTAGTGCGGCGTTGTATACTGACACATTCCATCCGTTGCGTGTTACGAATAAGTACAGTTAAAAAACGATTGGTTGCTTAGACTGCATAGTGAAAGTTTGTAGGATGGATTAAAGTTGAGGGTTGGAAGGTTGTGCGCGCAAGAAAATAGGAAGTACATAAGAAAAAAAAAATGTTCAAAAACACCGAAACAAAATCAACCAAGCGTATTTTCACCATCACCACGATTACTCGTGACTTCGATATTGATGGGGTGGGGTGGCTGGGAAAAGCTTTTCTCCATCTTACTCTCTCACCCATCCACCCACTTATCCCTATCCCGCCCACTTCACCATGCATTCACTAATATTCCAAAAGCAAAGAAAAGGAAAAAGATTCTCTAAGGAGTTCATCAAATCGTCGAAATCTCTACTTTTCCAATCAATGTTCTTTTTTGGTTCCTGTTTGCATCTCATGATTTTGGTCGCCATTTTATCACAATCACTATATGTACCTATCTTTTATATAAAGATGGGATTTCTTTCTTTCTTTTTTTTTCTTCTTTTTTTGATGAGCGCTAGTAGCAGCAAATCATCGTTCACTGTATATAGTGTTTTGTAAGATCTTAATGTAGAAATGATGTCAATTGAGAGAAATGGAAAGAGCAAATACGGGTATACGCACTCGTATAACGGAGATTTCTATTATACGAGTATACATATAGTGGATGGATGTGATGACGCTGGCAAAACGTCTTTCATGTACACACTAATTTCATCCCCTAATTGAAGTACAGTACTTTTAATAACCTAAGGTTTTATATTGAATTTATTGCGGAGAGATAGACATCTAAGTAAAAGTCTTAACTTGATTTTTTGATATATATATATAATATTAGAGCGGAAATGAATTATCAGATTAATATTTAATTATTTATTACGAATTGCTGATCACCCTGTACAATGGTACATGTGGCATTACACATCCATTAAGAGTCGACGTCGATCAATCAACTTGCAATGCCTTCAATCACCACAATTTATGGCGCTGTCACCAACTTTGACCCACTAAGCTTCCTCTTTAACGTTTTTTTTTTTTTAATGTGAAAAGAGATTTTTTTTTGGTCTCTGTTTTCATTAAAGAAGAACTTTCGGTTTCAATTTTTGTTTTTGAAAAGTCTTAGAAGTGCATATCGACTGGTTTTCTTAATTGGAACACTGGTTTTTACAGTGGTTTTAACGATTTGGGATTTAATCGTATGAATTACATTGGCCATTTGTTTTTGTTTTTCGTGCAATGAAGAAACGATACTAAATATTACCAGTTGCAATGGCGATTTGTCTATTATTTTGCCATGGGGGAAAAAGTCCCAATTAAGATGAGAGATTAAATTTTGTCAATTTCATTGGTGATTTATCCGGTTTATTTTTTTTGGATAGAGTGGAGAAAGTACCATTAAATAGAGGAAAATCTCATTAATTCAAATTTTAGGTTTGCTGTTTTTTTTTGTTGTTGTTTTTAATTTTATAAAAAATGTGGTTCTAATTTAGAAGATCATTCGGTTTAGTCTTTGCAACCATGCACTATCATAATGCTGAATGTATCTTTCCGAAAATGCATTAAAGTTGAAATACCTGTAATTATAGGTTTTATTATACTAATAAAGGGCATCGTTAGCATTAAATAACAGTATATTGTATTATAGCTGCCATTAGCAATTATCATAATTATAGTTTATGAGTAGTTGATTGCAGTTTATGAATAGTTCATTATATTTGAATTATTAACAACTATGATCATTATATCTTAATGGCTAATATACCAGTATCGTATGTTGTCTAGAAACTTTTATGCAAGATATTCTATACAAACAGATATTCGATATTAACTTTGTATAGTTAAAGATATACTTGCACTGTAAGTTATAAGATGTTTTGTTTTTATTAAGAAGGTTAATCTTCATCTAGTAACATTTTAGCTACTTATTTGGGAGTGCTAAATAAAACAAATTCCCTGTTTCCTAATGAGCTTAAGACACTATCTGATGGCCATTGATGTTTTACCAAAGGGCAATAGTAACATTTTTTTCTTATTGTGCAGTGAAATTCGTTTATAGCGAACTCTTAAAGTAACCGGCAAAATACGTACCGTACGTTATAAACGTATTTTGGTATAACCAATATTTTTTTTAATTTTTAAAATAAAATTTTAATAGTTTATGCACAATATTAAAGCTTTAAAAAATGTTTACAAAGATTTCAGCTTATAGATTACATATTTTAAAACCTTGTTAATATTATAGTAATACCATTGTCTTCTAATATATCGGTACTAAATTGTATTATTGCTTTACTATACAGTATTTGAAATCTCTGGTTATACAGTTGTCATTTATTTCTTATTTTCATTTAAGCATGATTAAAGAACTTACTAAATTACAAAATCAAAATGCGACACTGTTAAATAATTTTAACGAATACAGCAATTTAAATTCTCGTAGATTTTAATGAAAGAGTTTTGTAATCTTTGAATATACAACTAAAAACTTTACATTTTTTTTTACAATCAATAAGTTTTTTTTTTTTAAAAAAAAAAGTAAATGGTTTAAAATGTTTCTCTATATTTTGTTTTATTCCAAACTTTTTATAACATTATTTGAAAAGCTGGCCAACCAAGACCTAAACAGGACTTTGTAATTACTGCGATTTTGTTTTACGCGACATTGCTATAAGCGGTTTTTCACTGTACTTGTATGGCAGTGTTTTCTTGTCTGTGTGGTTGCATTAGCCTTGGTACCGTACTCCATGTGGTATTTGTGAGTTTGTTAATGTGATATTTCTTGTACTCTAAATTGATTAGTTAATACTGCTTGATGTGTAGCTGCCATTCGCATGGGCAACCGCTGTTATTTTATTATTTTAGCGTTTTTGGTACTATAATTCGGAATTGACGCTGGCACTTGATTGATGTAAAAGACTAGTATTAATGTATGAAAGCCGTTTCGCATATCCATATCATTAATAATTGTTATTAACTTAATATTACTCAAACATGACAGTTATTTTGGTCGGCTTTTTATTTCTAAACTGAATTAAAAATTTTGTGTTTTGTAAAAGTGTTTAACTGGACACCTAGAATATTTTTTAGCAAAAGTTTTCGATGCAATTTTGCTGTTTTCATACCCGATATTGAACAACTTTGTTTCCATAAAGTAAAAAGAAAAATGCTATTGAGTTTTGTTTGCAAATCTACTCGTATGTTAATGGAGTATGTATGGTAAATATTTGCGTTTTCTAGTCTACTTCATTTCGATTTTTTTTCTGGTTACATTTTACAGTATATTGATAGATTTCAATAAGTCAGGCTTTTCTGTTTCTCACGCATGCGTAAGGTTGTGAGTATAGATGAAAATTTGTTTGGAGAAAGTTA
The DNA here is from genome assembly GCA_013389785.1 of Helicorthomorpha holstii. Classification (NCBI taxonomy): domain Eukaryota; kingdom Metazoa; phylum Arthropoda; class Diplopoda; order Polydesmida; family Paradoxosomatidae; genus Helicorthomorpha; species Helicorthomorpha holstii. The sequence goes on from JAAFCF010006596.1 coordinate 8,006,885, forward strand.
TTTTTTTTAGTGTTTTCATATTAGATCTTGAAAGATAAAAATATAAATGGCGGAATTTTATTGTCAAAATTTAATGAAATTTTTTATATTGCTTTTTCTGTGTTATTTCATTTCAATGTTAAGAGAAAACAGGTGGGTTTAATTTGGACTCTTTTCTAGTAGTTTATGCTTTTCAATATTTTGACTTTGTTGTTATAGCTTATTTTTATATATTTAAGCATTTTTTTTCTTGGATGCATATTTTTGAGTGTATTTAGAATGAGGAAAAAAATATGGTTTTTGAAGATGTAGTGAGAGATGATGGTCTACAATTCAAAGCAACAAAAAAATAACAAAAGAAACAACCGTATTGATATTATACAGTATTCTGTACACGTGGAAAAATAGCACAGTAAACGCTACATATTTATTGTAATTTTAAAAGATAAACGTCTAAAATAAACTCAATTATGCGATACAAAACAATAAAGATAAGAAAATAAATAACCGGATAACCGTCCATATACTGTAGCGTATGGCTGATGCCTTATTTTTTATATATTAAAAAAATGGAAAATGTTTAACAAATAAGATTCTGTCTAATAAATACTGACGGAATTAGTGAGTACTTGGAATTGTTTTATAGAAAAATAAATCTAGTGAATTAAAATTGTTTAAAGATGAAACTGTAGTATAAAATTGCAAAAGCAGAATGATGGAAATAACTTAAGAAATCGATTATATTATAATATACTGTATTCACATAAAGCTAAGTTTCTGTCCATCTAAGTTAGTAATCATTTGAAAGACATTTTTATAGTTTAAACGTAAAGTAAGTTAGTTTCCAAACGGTTTCAACTAAAATTTCTGCTATATCTATAAAATTGGAATTTGCATTTAAACTATAATATTATCCAATGTTTGCTATAACTGGCAGTTTTTAAACTTTAGTTGTAGTCTCGAAAGTTCATAGAATTGAATTTTTTACAGCTTAGAAATTCTGGGTGTAAATGTAAACCATGCCTAAAATGGCTACTGTAATCGTAATAAAATTGAAAGATAAAAATATTTTGGAGCCGAATTGGGAATTGGGAGCGGTAATATTTCGATTTCTTTTAGAAGCACAAAAATGTAAGTAAAAAATATATATCTATACGAATCCTTATACACGTTTTGTGTGTGTGTGTGTGTGTGTGGAAGCAATTCTTACGTTATTACCACCTCATACATATTGCCACATACACGAAAATTATTTCTTTAGAAGAGTTGGGCAAAAAGTAAAAATAATAATAATAATAAAAAAGAAATAACGGTTTTCGGCCAGTTTCCACCCTCTCAAAACTCTCAACTCATTGAAAGCCTAAGAAATATCCAAAGAAAAGCGCTACTATGTGTTTTATACGGCAGAAACAATGTAAAGGGTCTTTGGTAATAGTTGTAGAGGTGGACGGCTTTTTATAACATCAAAATTGTATTACAACCATGGTATATACCAGTATAGGCAGAAAGTAACAAAAAAAAATTTTTTATCTTTTTTTTTTTACATTTTTTTTGTTAACTTACAATTTTTTTTGTCAAGCAAAAGAATTTAAAGGAAAACGTAGAGAATATCCATATAACAAAAAAAAATATTTTTAGATAAAACTTTTGAAGCATAAATTAAAATTTCATATGCCACTGTGTTTCTATTGTATTCTGTTACAATAAAAAATGGTAATTCTTTATTTAAAAAAGGGCTTAGAGATTCGATGACTAATTACTGGGCGCTGTTAATTTAATTTATAAAATCTTTATGTTGTCATCTTAATTGCACTTGATAACAAATTATTTATCCGCCTTTTAAAAATACTAATTTAAACTCAAGTGCTAATTTTGATGACGCATAGTAAGTGCGTTCTGTATAATATGGATTTAACGATTGTTGTAATTGCAAAATAATTATTGTTTTTAATTTATTCATCTGCTAATTGCATGTATTAGTTCTACTTAAAATTTGTTGGGCGTATTTTTCCTTTTATGAAAATTGACGCAATTAATCATCATACAAATTACAAGTATCACAATATTACTCCCCCACACATTTTAATTAATTTTTATTGTAATTTGTTTAAAAGAAAAACTAACTCTTCGTTTTTTATCGGGCGGATGGGAGGGAGTTTTCTTAACGTGTGTGTGGTAACATTTTTTTAATTTGAAGCTTAAAAAGCAAATTTGGGTGGCTATTGGTTTAGATACATAAATTTTTTTTTTGTTTTTTAAAGACATTGTGGGAGTGAAGATGAAGAACGTTTCCTCATTCTCTAACTTTATGGTCTTATCGAAATGTAATTAAATGTCGTGAAATTTTCTAAATGGGAGGAGCGTGTGTCGTTTGAAGGGGGTGTTGTAAGGGGTGAAGGAGACTATCCAGGTCATAAAATTCCGCTGTGAGAAACCATCGAGATCAAGTGGAATATTTTGTATATGTATTTGTATGGTGTGGTTGCACATGAATCCCTTTCGACAACCAACCCACGACGACCGAGATTTCAGCTGCTTCTTTTTCTTTTTAATACCGAAACGAAGGGGCTTTTTTTCTACGTAAATGTGCGTAGAGAATGGAATGAGTACCAGAATAAGATGCCATGAATTTCATGAGTTTTGAGGGGCTGTCGTTTGGTTTGGTAGGGGAGGAATTGATTTCAAACAAGAAAATTGTCTTGAGTTTCTACTTACATCTGAACTTTTTTCATCCCCCATCTTTTTCCATTCATCCTCTGCGTAATTTTAACAGACATTTATAATTAAACGATATTGACTTAAAAATAAAAAAAAATCGACGAAAGCTTTGAAAAGTGATGGTGTCAGCAGTTAAAAAAAAACTTTCTAGTTATGAACTTGTAAGTAACTTTGACGTGAGAGATGCATTTTGTTGAGAGACTTTGATCGGTTTTACATTGCACATTTTCGTTTTATTATGCAGTATATATTGTACAAGATGATTTTCTAAATAGAAAAGAATTTGTTTTTTAGAAACGAGATTTAATTTCATACGTTACAATGACGATTTGTTATATTATTTTTGTCACGAAAACAAAGTCTAGTAAAGAAACAAGACTAAATCGTATTTGTTTCAATTACGATATTTCCTGTTACTTTTTTGTCAAGAGGAAAGAAATTGCCTATAACTAAATTAGATTAATTCTCATCAGTTATACTGTAGTACATAGAGACATGTTTCACATTTGTTTTACCATGAGAAAATGTTTTAGTGAGACTTAAATCATATCAGTTGAATGAAAATGTATCTCCTTTTTTTACCATAGAGATAAATTGTTTCAATTTTGAAAATCACCCTGAGTAATATGAATAATGTTATGACGTTTTTTAAATGCAATGTTAAGCATAATTCGAATTCAATTTAGAACGGCTGGCTACACAATGTTCAAATGCATCTAATTATGTTAAAAATTTTAAATATATAAAACCGCTATGTAAAATGCGTACAAATATATAACATTGTTTAATTTTAATATTCTGCTAACTCCCATCAACCAGTCCTCCTTTTCTCACCTGTTTGCGTCATTGGATATGTCAAAGCTAAAATTTAATTAAGAAATGGGGCGGTTTTGTATAGTGGGGTTGAACTTTGAAGTAGAAAAGGGTAGAAGGGTGGGGGATGGGAATTAAGCCAAACGGCACGTGATTGGTGTCAAAATAAATACGCTCAGACAAGTGACACCGGTGTTTGTACGTTCAGTAAGCTATTCGTGATATTAAAAGACATTTTTTAAAATATTTAATAGTTGATTGGGAGGGGAACATTATAAGCTCCGAGTATTAAACGTTAAAAAGTTGAAAATAAAAATTAATTGAAAAAGAAAATATCATTTTCAATCTCGTGAATTTTTATTTTGGTTCGTCGCTTTTGATTTTGCACGCTAATTTAGGTGGCGTGTGAAATAACAACTGTGTTCAAAATGATTATTAAGGGAAGAGAGATAGATGGTTAATCCTTCTCATTAACTTTTTAATTGGATAGATAATCTGACGTTACTGATGCTGACTAGAACGATTGCTATTAAATTAGTGTTACTGGTTGCTAACGTCTGCTGGTTAATTTTATCAAATTTATAATTGTAATATAGGAGCAATTAGGAGGTTGTGTGTTTAATCCAATTAAAATAAATGTTTGAAATTAATTATATTTTGTCAGTTTGATGTGCAAAAATTTTTGCATTACAGACTAATTTAATTTTAACCATGTTAATTACTCGGGTACACGATTTGGTCGATCATAATGTAAGGAAAATTATAAGAAATAACATCTGCAATCTCCAGAGTCTATTGACATATTCGATGTTGTAATGTTACACTATAATTGTTCTAAAATGTAGACAAATTAAGTACTCTTTATTTTTGAATGTAGTAAACAGTCAACAAACAAGCATCGAAATTTCATCCAATTAATTTTAATGCTTTACATTTATTTTATTGATCAATTTCTGTTGATTTTTGTTGATTGTGTTTGAAAAACAAACACTTGTACATTTTTGTTTACAAGTTTAAGTTAGATAGCCATTGTTTCCACATTATGTAAACACGGGTGAAGTTATTAAGAATGTTTTGTTTGTATTGTTTGTTTGTTTTGGCCACAATGTTTACCGAAACTTTGAGTTTGTTTATAAATTAGAACATGAAAACAATTTTTTTTATTAAACTGAATTGGTGATTTTGACAAGAGTTCTGTGTAATGCACAGTGCATTTTTTTATTATTTTATCACCCAAAAAAATTGATGAACAGCGATGTACGATCTCTGACCTTAATTTGCATAACAACTTCCAATGCAGTTTGAGATATGTTGGCAGTGAAATGAGGTCATATGTCGCGCACATAACAATGTACATAGTGGAGTAGCAACATTGAAATGGATGGGCCAAAAGAAACAAAACATTCCTTAAAATAATGCATGGAAAGCTACAAAGATTTTGTGTTATCTCTATACGTGCATAATTTCCTAATTATTTCGATTAAAATGAAGCGAAAGACTTTGCTGGAGAAAGGTTTTTCGACCTGTTAAAAAAAGGCTGTGACCTTTGCATTCGCTCCGTTTCCCTAGTCAGCCCTATGACGTCATCTTAGGTTTATAGAGATGGAGAGCGCGAGAGAAAGAGTTGAGGTTAATGAGCACCGCTGGAATGCTAATCAAGCTTTGCGAATGCTCACGCGAGATTGCGTTAATCTTAAACTCTCATTTTGCTGATAACACAGCTTTAATGCGCATGCGTGTTAAGGTGAAATGATTGTTTTCATGCGTGGTTTAATTACACACGTGACTTCAGTGCACGTGAATACCCAACATTATGTGCATTGCTAAGTTATATCATCTTTAAAAAAATATATATATAAACTATGCAGCAACAAAATCGTTCACGCGATTAAATTGAAACGCGCCATAGGGGGCGCTGGGGCTGAGATCTAATTGATTGATGTTATTCACCAGAGTTTTAATCACGATGGAGAAATTTATACATACAGTCAAAATAAAATTTGTTTATTTTATATACAAGAGGAAATGATGGAGATTGGAAGTAGAAAAAAGTTGAAAACCAATTTTGTCTGAGTTGAATAATCGATATGAATGCTAGCTAATCAATAAAAATGTTATCTGGAATGATTTTTATGCATGCATAATTTGACGAGCATTTGTGCACTGAAATTTTATAAAACGGAGTTGGTTTAAAATGTCAAATGTTCAACTTTTTATACCTTTAGCTGAGATTTGCACATCAAATTAATTGGATTTATAGTTGACAGTAACTTGACATAATACAAGTACCGATATCTATTCGTAAAAATATACTCTACGTGCTCTAGTTTAGTTTAAACACTAATTAAGTTCTGTTTCTAAGTAATTTAAAGCTATCACTGATAGATAAGGGGCCATAAACATGGGTTTGTGTAACTTTAAAAAAATGTTGTAACTTTTGCCTTTAAAGTCTTTAATAGCAAAGATGTGATGTTTTGCGTTTAAAAAACGATAACAATGGTGATCTAATGAAGTGCCAGTAGACTGGAAATGTTGTTTTAGTAGTGGCTCCGATTAAACACCATGATAAGGGTCCTGTGGCTTACATTTGGCGTGTCCAAGTCGAATGTTATCGTCGGCTTGTGCGTCACGAAGCGTGAAAACGGTTACAGAACTCCAGACAGTGAAATTGATGTAGGGAGTCTAAAGGCTGTAAATACGACGAAAGGGGTTTTTTTGTGTAGAATAAACGCTTATATCGGTATTGCTTTGGAATTTTAGACTCGTTAAAAAAAAAATTTGAGGAAAAAAAAAGTTATTTTAGTAATCATTTTTAATGACTAAAATAACGATTTTACTATTATTTTTACTTATCAAATTTCAAAAGTTTTAGTTAAATTTGTGATTTTGGTATTTTAACGGTGTGATGAAACGTTTGAGATTGCCATGCAATGCCGCTCTGTTTTGGAATTTTTGTAGATAGATATCAAAGTTCCAAAAATTAGTTTCTTTTCGCTTTTCGTCATAACTTTACTGTTTGCGATTATAGTAATGAGACTAAATTTCATTGGGTTCAATCCAGATTAGTCTCTTTTCGTTAGTTGAAAATAGCTATACTAAATTACATTACTTTTAATTCTCGTTTTTTAAATTGGTAGTTTTATGGAGTTTTGAGGTTTCATGATGAAACCGAGGTTATATTTTGTTAACATTTGATTTGAGATTTCCAATTCTGATGGCTTAACTGTTTTAGTAATTGGCGAACTATGTCATTTAAAAGAGTAAAAAATACGAACATACTGTCAATTATACAAGGAATCTTCAAAAAAAAAAAAATGCTTAAGAAAAAAAAAACAGGGCATGAACAGATCTCCAAATTTTGAGATACACAGCTGCAATTTATAGTTTAATTTGCCTAAGTTATTTTTTATGGAGGGCAATAGTAGCAGGTGGATTTAATCTCAACTTTTCGACTATGTGGTCTGCTTTATGGAATATCTTCACATGTAATCTGCCAAATATACGGCTACTAGATTACTGTATATACCTTACAGATAGCGTTTGACTTTTTTACCGGGTGATATTCTAAATTAAAACATGGTCTCGCCATGGCAAGATAGAAACGGGGAAAATTGCTATTGTAACTGATGAGCTTTAGTCTCATCACATTATTGGTGATTTACCTTTCATGTCAAGAAATAACTGGAAATATCACTATTGGAACTGATGATTGCTAGTCTCGTTTCTCTACTGGTATGGTAAAGAAAGTGTTTCAGTTTACAAAATCACCCGATTTATACGTGACGGCAACTTTTAAACAATCTTAAAAATTGCTTTAAAAAACACTGTTTGTCTCTAATAAATAACGAATATATTGTACGCTATTATGCGATGTTGACGACAAAAATGTGGAGTTCTCGAGGGAAGAGAAAAGACAACAACAAAATGTAAAGATAAAGGGAAGCTATAGCAACGGTTTGTCAATTGGTCGTATTGTCGTAAAAAATCCATTCTTACGACATTTTTGGCGTTTTTATTGGCGTCATTAATCACTGCGATGACACCGTTGTCAAAACAAGTGTTTGACGCATGCGTACTTTCATGCGCAGGCGTCAAACGTTGACGTCAAATTAGCTGCGCCGCCTAAAAAATATACTGTAGTACATAGGTGTGTCAAAATAAATTACGTTTCGACAGCGTTGTCGTCAAAAATGTCGTCCGCAACTTTAGCAATTACAACTGTGATCGCTTGTTGGTGCTGTCATCTTTGTTGTTTTTTTTTCTTCGACGCCGCAAAGCACCACAAGCATTTCTTTTTATTATATAAACGTACACTATATACAGTATACACACATTGTTTTTCCTCTTTACCTTGTTAACTTAGGTCATCACTAGAGGTGTTTGGCGTCATGTATCTTGTCAAAACATTTGATGCCCAAAAATTCCTCCAACGTTATTTATTCACGTACCTAAACACTCCCTTATATGTCGCTGCAGTTATGAAGGTGACGAAATAGTTGCAACAAATGAAAATATATCGGGTGACTTTCTAAATTGGAAAACGTTTTTTATAATGTCAGTATACAGTAGTAACGAGACTAAATTTAACTGTATTAGTTCCAACGGCAATTTTTCCGATTTATTGCTTTCCATCGAATCAATGAAAACAAGCGATACTAAGTCTCATTTGTTTTCACCGGCTATTTTTCCTGCTTTTTTTCGTTTAGCTAATAAAGAAACGAGACTAAATTGTATTAGTTTTAATAGAGACTTGTCTTGTTTTTTGTTGTCACAAGGGAAGAATTTTACAATTTAGAAACACACTCGGTATGCAGTGTAAAGTTTGAGATTTTGAGACCAAAGTACAAGACAAATTAGTGCTTCCGGTTTTTTTTTTGTGTGGCTCGAAATAGGCTTTTTTCAACAAAATAAGATAGGGGTCGCCTTGAAAAATGGGAATTATCTTACTTAACAACAATATGATTCTGTAGTAAATTACATTACTTAACTTTATTTTACTTTTTTCTTTCATTGAAGCGAAATGTATTTGAAATGCATTGCGCTCAATACTATGTTATCTTTTTTAACCAGTATTTTTAGTTTATTTTCACAGCTGAAATTAAGACAGTTTAAATTTTTGGTTATAATAATTATTACTTTTAGTTTACAATGGCTTAATTTTGAAAGAAAAAAAAAAGTTTTATGTTTGTATTGGGTTTAGTGCAACTGTATTGTCTGCACCTCCTGGGTGTTTTGAAACAGCAAAAATTACTTAATGTTATGAGAAACATTTTTATGAAAGTGCTGCTTTTTCATCTTACTAGAGGGCGTGTTTTTATGTCTTTTTATGTCTAATTACACACACATACACTGCCATACCATTGCCATTTACCGAAAAGGAAATGGTAATGAGGCTGATTTTTCTACATAAGATCTTTCCTAATGGAGAAAAAATCCAAATAAATTGTTTTTATACACAACATTTTGTAGGCTATTATATTTAGCTAATTACTTTAAAAAAGAATTTTTTTATTTTGCGTGTATTGTCGATATAATATGTTTATACTACTTGTTAGATGTTTTGACTTGCACATTATCACTGTTGTATTAAGTCATTTACGTATTCGCAATTTCAAAAAAAAAAAATACTCTAAGCAATATAAATATTTTTGAAGTCGTTTGCAAAAACATTGCTTATAAATTGTGGTTTGTCATCATCATTTAATAATCTGCAACTGAGATGTTTGGGTTACAAATACTTTCTAGATCGATTATGTTAATGTCGCTATGAAGCGCACCACATGCACTTCAACTGTATCTACTGAGCAAAATGTTTAATGTTTTTCCAATGATAATGACGGTGACGATTGCAGCGATGATGACAATAACAGTAACATTATCGATTAACCGTACTATTATTATTTTTTTTTTTTTTTTTTTTTGTTTTTGGAAAGAGAAATATGAGTTAACGTCGTTTTGAAAATGCTTATCTGCAGTTCTCTTCTGCAACAACTGAAAACATAACAAACGACAACACCAAAATATACTGTAATTTCCATCCAAAAATCCAAATGAACAAAAAGTATGTTGTCGAGTGTACTTTGTTTTTCAATTCTACTTTAATGTAAAAGCTGTAATAATTTTAACCGAATAACGTAATAGAAATGCTGCGTGGTACTTTCAGCGTCGAATTACGTCGCGTTGTAAGCGCATTTAACATGCACGGGCGTTAGTTTAAATTATTGCAAACCGAAATAATAAAATTGGTTTTGCTGGGAAGGTTTAAAGTAAATGAGAAAGTAATTGAAGTTGAATGTGTTTCGTGCCATTTTTTTTCTTTGGTAGAATTGAAATGGGACGTATTACCATTTGCATCTGTGTTGCTGTACAATTTAGCTGTTTATGGTCACTTGTTACTTCCTTAACTACCTCTCAACTTCCGGTTAAATGCATGCCCGGGTAAAAATGGGCTTTTCATTTGCAGGAAACGGAAACATAAACGTTAAAGGTTCATAAAATTGATTTTTAGTTGTAATACTGAAAATGTTAACCGTCGAGCAAACGCATTCAACTTTATGAAATGCGATTATGAGTGTGTTTATAAGCTTACTGTAAATATAATAATTAACAATTTCACTATATGTTAGTGTAACAAAATCCAGTAGTTTAGTAGTAATAAGGTTTCACGTGTTACGGTAATATATTAATGATTATGAAATTTTAATTGTATGACCCTACGTGTCAACTGACTCTTAAAAGTCCAACAATTAAAAAAACAATTTTTTAATTTCAAGATAAATAGTGAAAGGAACAACAGTAATTATCTAAATATTTCCACATTTTCAAAAGTTACTGGGAATTTCTAATAAATTTATTTGGTTAAATTTATTGGACCTTGTAAGTTGCATGTTTAAAAAATTATTTTTACTTTTTGTTGTTGTGGATTTCTTTTTTTTTAAGAGAGTTTTTGATTTGGACCAATAATTGATCCCATGCTCAGAATATAAGTTGTAGATTTTGTTGGCTGTATTTGAAAGGAAATGGCATAATTTGTGACTTGTTAACGCATGCGTAAACGTCGATGATGCATAGTACTCTCAATTCATTTACTGTGCAAGTAGTAAGCAAATGACTATGTATTGGTGCACTTGAAATTGCTGTGATTGAAGGAGGAAAATGATGTTTTGAAAAGTGGGTGGAAGGTTATTTGAGGTGTAAGTGTGGGTGGATGATGAGGGTTAATAAAAATAATCGACAGATGTCGCTGTTTTTCTCTCTCTCTCTCTTTCTATCACTTGTGCTTTCATTCATGTGAATGCCAAGTGTAAGTAATAAAGATGTCGAATCGATTTCCTAGCACACAACTCATTCCAAGACAATTGAAAAATATTTTCCACTTGTATGATATATAACCGTATAATAGGTCACATTCGTGATGGCGTTAGAAGAGTGTAATATTAAACTATTTATTTATAGGCCCTTGTTCACCTGATGCGACTGTAAAGAAAATTGAGAACTAATATCGGTAGTCAGTTTCCTAACGTTAATTTCACTTAAGAAATAATTGTTAACAAATAGTTTGTTTTTGCTATCTTTCTCTTTGATGTTAGTGTTGTTTTAAATCTACATGTAGCTATAATCATTCATTTTTCGTACCGTACTTAGTTTATCAATTTCATTCAATTCCTGTATATGAAGTGCTATTTTTATCTCTTAATTCACTACAATGTTTATTAATTCTAATTAAATAACACTTCTATTTTTGTTTAAACTCTGAATACTAATCTAATTTTTTAATGCACAAAAATCTCATTTAAAAAATTATTTCACATTTTTTAATCGGAATCTTTTGCTTATTTTCAAAATTATATTGGAATAACTTAATATATGTTTATGCTTAATATCTATAGTTTTTGGTAATAAATAATTTTTTGACTAAACGAATATTACAGTATTATGGTAAATGTTAATGGATGGCACACTACTGTACAATCTCAAATTGTTATTTCTTTTATTGCAAAAATAAAATCAAATCACTGGGGTTTTTTTTTAGCATACTGTACTGTATGTAAAGATGGTGGTTTTACTGATTTTTGTTTTGGAAAATGGGATTAAAATTCAAAGCATGCCGCTATTGCCAAAGATGCATTTTTACTACCGTTTATTTTATTTTATGCAAATGTTTACCTTTTCAATATTGTATTGTTATAGCAACTTATATGATATTGATTTTTCCATTTAGCTACGATTTGTCATCTAAATGTATACTTACACAACATTAAACAATAATATAATAAATATTGAAATGTTTCATTTTAGTATTCTTAAAACTTTAAAAGAAAAACTAGCTTTTATACTTTGTTTAGTTTAATATGCTCCAGTTAAAATTATTATAGCGTCGTTTTTAACTGGTTTTGACCCCCATTGAGATTTCACGGCTAGAAACGGTGATTCCTTTATACAGGGTGATCATAAGATATGTATCAAGTGTTCATGTATTACTGGCCAGAAAGAAACGGGAATCAATTGCATTGCTCACAATTCATATGTGTTTGGTTTCTTTATCGAATTTACCAATAAAGAAACGGTAATAAATTGCATTGCTCACAATCAATATTTGCCTCTTTTATTTATAAATATTACCAATAAAGAAATAAGAATGAATTTCATTGCTCACAACATACAGTATATTTTTTTAGTTTCTTTATTAAAAGTACACGGGAATAAGTTGCATGTCTGACCATAAAAACGTAAGGAACATGTATCTTCTGATCAGCCTGCATACGTGATTTTTTATTGCTATATATTTTGTTGTTGATTTGCAATGCTGCGATGCACGAATGGGATTAAGAAGTGGAAAAAGGGGTAAAAATATATAATCAAAAGTCTATTTGTTTGGCCGAGTGATTGATTGCATTATGAGTAGACGTTGTGCCTATACTGTACGTTGTTGCGTCGATTGTCCTTCAACTATTCATTTATCTATCACGTTCACCATCTTTTATGATCAAAAAGCAAAAAAAAAAAGATATGTAATAGCGACACTAGGTAGAGTGAAAAAGAGCTACTGGCACTTAGTGCAAAAGAAGCTTGCTATTGTTTGAACATTTTTTTTGTCGGCTGTTCTTTGCTTTCTTTGTTGTATTGTGTAAAACTCTCTATGTCTTTCAATACATGTACGATGTCGCAGCAGCGTGTATGTGACATTGCACATCCCATGATCCCAATATGTACACCATTGGATCTGGATTCTTTAGTGTTTTGTATTAATACCGGGGTAGTAGACTCATTTATATCTCCTCACTTTAGTTGTTTGTTGTTATGCCTAACTTTATGTTGATGTTAAAGCTGATACGAGACTGGAATGGATCATTAAGCTACACAAGGCGACGGATATGCACTAAAACATAGCCTCAATTTAATGACTTAAAAAATTAGATTTAGCTGTAAAACCATCGTATAAAGCTCAATCTCTCAAACGTTTGTGGCCTACCATAGCTCTTTCGTATACATTTTCATAATTGTATTGTAAGTTACTTGTTAGAAGTAAATGTTTTTTTTATTTCTCCAAATTATTGCGCTTTAGCCATGTCTTTAGATTTCTACTGGAATTAACCAAATATTTAGTATTTTGCACACCGTGTTAGTTTATTTTGTAGTCTGAAGAAAATTTTGCTCTTTTTTTGCTTTATTTTTAACTTAATTTTAAAACTACATTAAAACGTTGCAAAATTTTAGTTATACTAAAATAATTAATCACATTTAAATTCACAGTATTTTATTCACATTTAAAATAACTTTTGCAATATTTTAATTACAGTTATATTAAAATTTAATTTCTCTAACAAGTTAGTTGCATCTAAACATTTGCAACATTATAGTTGCTTTACATTGATTAATTCTTGCAATATTTTAGTTATTTTAAAGCGATTAAGTTTTGCAATATTTCAGTCAATTAACATTAATTCTTGCAGCATTTTAGTTGCATTAAAATGTATGAATAGATATTAACATAACGTTTAATAAATATTTGATTAATATTCTACCTGAAACGCTTTTTTAATTGACCACCCGTCTTATTTCTACAGATCATTAATTTTTTGCGCGTAAAGATTTCCCAGGGCGCCAATTGCTTCTAAATCCGGCTTTGCTTTTGATTCTGCTCTGAAAAGCCAAAAGATTTTGTAATCTTAATCTCAGTGTGACTCTTGATATGGTGAATAGCAGCGTGTTCATTAAGTTGATAATCAAATTATTCTCTTAAATAAAAATTTGTTTGAATGAGTGCCATTTCCATACTTACACGTTAAATGCACAGTATTTAAGCCAGGATATAAAATTTATCTCATTAAATCACTTTAAATTTAAAAGTTTTTGAGTTCGTTAAAATCGGATTTAGATTTGGCTGTGCGAAATAAGAAAAGGAATGGAAGCAAAGAAGAAGATCGAGAGTAAAGAAGCATGTAAAATGATCAAACCGGTGAAGCGTAAATATCGTCAGCTACTTTTTCGTATTTGTTAACACATTTTTGTAAATTACATGCTAACAAATAGCAGAAGCAAAGGACAAGACAGGCGGGGTTGGGCATTGGTAAATACACAGTATGTTAAGCGATGCGAAGCCACAAAACTCATCGAAATGTTTTCACTTCCAGCAACAAACCTTAGTGCAACATGCTACTTGATTAACAACATATCTATCACTGTGTTTTCTTCTTCTGCTTACGTAGTTTTTTTATTTTGTTTTTTTGGCACGGATTCAATTCTTTTTTTTTCCTTTTTGGCTGTAAATAAAGGCTGCTTGCTGTACTGAACGCATGCGACCAACGTTGTAATTTGCTATTAAAACAACCATACAGTAGCTCCGGGTATATACAGTCATACAAATAAAGAGCTTGGGGAGTCGAAATTTATTTCTATTCTCTCTTCTCTACCCACTTAGTCAGCAAAATTAACCGAAAAGAATTATGAGTGATATAAAAATTGAACCCAATATCTATTCGTTTGCCACCACTATAAAATAACGTCAAACTGAATGTGAATTGGAGTTTTACTTCTGGCTGTGTGCGTAGCAACATTTAAGAAAGATGTGCAGTGCAGTTTAACTTAAATCGGTTTAATTCTAATGTGAAATTGGATCAAGTTTGGTTAAATCGGTGCTTAAACGGTACTGAAACGCTATTATATAAATATATTATCATTTATCAGGAATTGATTCGATTTTCAGCTAAAGAAGTTAATAGTGGATTGTGGTGTTGAAACTTGTTTGTGTATTTTTTAAACAGCTGTTAAGATGCACAAATTCATGTTTTTTGATCATTTTTAAATAATGTGAAAGTGTAAATACGTTGCTTGTATTTATTAGTTTTTGCCTAATTATGTTTAAATGAATGGCTTCTATTTTGGTTGTGGTTATTTAACTATTAATAGAGTTAACCATTTGGTTTTCGTCGGTTTAAAAACATTATCAGTAATGAAAGGATATTATATAATGGAATCCGTTTAACACAAATCAACATTGCGACGTCCCTAACTAAAGTATAGGCATTTCCATACATTCGTTTCCTGTTAATACGAAATAAAACCCGCTTAACACAAAAACATTTCTTTTTTCCGAATGAAAAATTGAATAAACCGCAAGCGAAAATGTTAAGAAAATCAAAGTTTTTATAAGTTTTAAAAGTTTTTATATAAACAAATACCAAATCAATACATTTTTTGCTTGCTTTTATATATAAAAAAAATGTAAAATTCCATTGGTTTTTTTTTAACTACATAATATTTCGACATTTAAATTTTGTATCTATTATGATGTAACTAATGATTCTAATGTGATATCCTCTTAAGTTTTTGTATGTTCCGTTTAAGACAAAATTCGTTTAACAGTGAGAAATGTCTCAGTCCCGGCCACTTTATGTTAAACGAATTCCACTGTATGTTGATTTTTGCCAGCTCTCTTTTCAACACTAAAATATTTTTCGTTACTTTTTGGGCTCCCTCTTGTGCATTACCGAATATTGACATTTCACTGGAACCAAAATTGGTATATGCATTAACTTTTCTGCTTCTATTCTAGAAAAAAAAAGGTTAAATTGTCGTTAATTCAGAAAAGACGAGACTATCTTATTTGTATTTTTAATTGCGTACATAATTGTAATTAGTGTAAAGAGCATTTTAATTAGCACAACAGTCGAAACAGCAAATTTATCAGCAGAAACAAATGTTGAAATGTTGATACCCGCTTTTTTCAACATGATTTAATTTTTTTTTTGGTTTTTGTTGTTCATTTCGAGTGTTTTTTAAATTTTTTAATGAATGGCTTCTAAAACGAAGGTGGAGCGCTTCAATTAAATTCTCATTAGCAAGTGCAAGTGTCGAATTTTTATCTCATCTCTCACTAATTTTGGGAGGCTTTTTCTTCTTCCAAATCTTTCTCCGTTTCAGCATAACTTTTGGAAAACAACGGGAATTGATCCGTCGCCTTGTGTAATTATAAGCTGTTCTCTGTCTAATTAATATGTCGTTGAAAGCCTTATACTAATTAACCAAATGGGGAAGGATTTTTTTGTCAGAAGGGCTAGAATTTTACTTCTTTACTATATACTACTGTAGTACGAGTATATCTCATCATCATAATGTCTTAGAAAATGATTTGACTATAGCAATTGAATTTGGCACAAATATATTATAGGATCTAAAGTAATGAGCAACAATTAGGGAGATTCGTGTTACCAAGCAATTATAGCGTTTGTTCAACGTTGGGCTCTGTCATTGACTTTTTTTTTTTACTTTTACATTTACGCAAATATTTATCTAATGTCGTTACTTTTTATCATACACACTATCTTAGCTTTTTAGATGTGTAAATGATCTTTTGGCTTTTATTTGCCGTGGGTGAGAGAGAGGAGAGAAAGGGGAGGATGAAAAAGAAGAAAAAAACGATAAGGAAATGTGACAGAGAAAATAGAGGGATATTGAAAGGTAATAATCATTGTTGGCTATAGTCGACATCACATGGCAGATCAAAAGATCAGACTAATTATTAAAGAATTAAAAGAAATAAACCTTCTTGATACAAGTCGATTGGAAAGTGTTGAGTCTTGTGAGAAGATTATGGAGTTGGCGTTGCAAAGTAGATATAAGATGAAGTAGATTGCTTATGGGGTTGGGTTAAGGGTAAAGAGTGTGTATGTCTAAAACAAGAGGGGTGGGTTGCAGTCTATACCGGGGGATTTTAGAAATTGGAACACTTTTAAAAGCTAGTTTAACAACAAGGCGATTTATTTTATCATTTAATTGCAATAATTCTAATCAGTTCCAATAGCAATTTGTCGTATATATTTCTTGCCACATATCAAGTAGTTCCTAGAAATATGAAAGACAAAATGTTATCATTTCCAATGTCTGTTTTCTCATATCTTTCTTGCCATGTTCAAAGTTGTTCCTAAAAAGAAACGAGACTATTTCTTAACCGTTTCCATGGCGATCTTTCTTGTTTATTTCTTGCTGTGTTAAAAAAAGGGTTCAAATTTGGGAAATCACCCGATTTACTGTATACGTGAATGAATGGGGTGGGAAGGAGAGAGGGAGATAAGTTTAAGGATGAACAATAAGGAAGGTGGTGTTGGAGGATAAAGAAGGGCTAATGTCGACGTATCGTCACAATTTCTGCCAAATCGTATTATCTTCTCATGGATGAACTCTTAAATTTAACTCCATTTACTCCTCCCACTTTCTCTTCCAATGATTACGATTTTAAGCAACTTACGAGCTCGTCTTTCTATTATTATACTACTCAGATTAAATTGGAATGAGAAAGATGTGAAGGGAAAACGAAGGAAGAAAAAGAGATCAAAAATCATCGTCGTCTTTATGTGTTCTTATCTATCATTCATCCGTGCTTTTCCTACCAAATTTGCAGTCACAAAATTTGATGACTGAAAAATAAATTTGATTTAGTTTTGACCTGACGTCTTAAACGTGACTGACATTTATTTTCTTTTTAAACTTTTAAAGATGATGTTTAAATTAAGCATTGATCGAGGTATTACTTCTGATTTTTGTTGACTGTATTTCGTTTAAATTTGATGATTTGCGATCGTGCAAAACCCATAAGCAAACACCTGATTGTGAAGAAAGTTAGCAAATCTGTAATGAAATTTCAATGTTTACGAAAGATAACTTCTTTTTTTACAAAAACGATGAAGGTTTTTTTTTTTTTTTAAATAAAAAGTTTGTTGCGCTTGTTTTTTATTGGTAACATTATTTTTAATGATTTCTTCAGCACCGAGTTGAATGTCAACTAATCAGTTTTTGTGGCGCACTTAATTTAATTCCGTTTAGAAATAAACCACTTAAGTGCTGAATTTGATCGTTTTAAACAATATCATGTCTCTGAAAATGAAAAAAAAATGAAGTCCCAAACAGAGCTTGACGTCAAATTCACTATAAAAGTTTGAACATAAAAAGCATAATTAAATTAACATGGATAGCAGCGTGTTTAAGTTGAATCTCGTTCACTTTTTGAGTCTTTGAGATCTCACAGCCAAGTATCAAACGCAGACGCAATATTATTGTGAGGACAACTAACGAATGTTTGGTGCTAATCAGTTTATAGGTGCCAACTAATGATGTCAAGTTTGCAATTAATGACGGAGGAAGTTGCTTGGATGACGTTGACAGCCAGTCAATTAAATTGTAGCAATAAACTGGACAACAAACAACGTTGCAATCGTTTGATCGACCTTAAAAGAAGCGCTCCAATCGTGTCTTGTCTGTATTAGCTATCAAAACGAAACAAATGCGTGTAAGTTAATTCCCGACATAAAAGAACAGAGCTACAGTCATTAAGTTTAGGACTTCAATAATCATTGACACTACTCTAACAGTTCAACAGTTAAGACTGTATTTATAAAACTCTCAAGTGTACACTGGACACGTTTTCAAATTGCTTTTATTTAAGTTTGGTCTTAACTTAAAACAGCTAAGTACTGTATAATATTGAAATTTGTTCATAAGGATGATCTTTGGCTATGTCGACTAGGAGCTATTTTCACCTTTGTATAAAACAGTGAGATTAATGAAACTGTTTGATTAGATTATATTTTTAATTTTTAACCTGTGAATTTGGTAAGGTTTTAAGCTTATCTATAACTAAGAGATAAATGGGCGTTTAACGATATAGTTTGTGTGAATACTGTAGTTATTTGGAAATTTACTAAGTTGTGTTCGTTTGAATTGTCATGATGACAGAGAAGCAAATAAAATTAGCGTTTAATTGTCGAATCTCTCAAGCTATTTGTGCCGGAAGTGTCTTTGAGTGAATTTATCTTGTACAGTATTTTTGAATTTAACATACTGGACTATGTTATTTATCAGTTAGTTTAGTGGTTATGCGATCAGATACTCGGTCTTAACTAAATCTGTATTTGCCATTGAAGAATTAGATTTTGATTTGAAATTGGAAGATAACTAAAAGTCATTGATTTTGCGGCTGTTGCTCAATGATCATTTGTTACTTAATGGATCTCGTAAACATTCTTAACGATTAGTACAGTACTAATAAATGGTATTATTTTATAGCCACGTATTAGGTCGATGTTAGACAGAATGATGCTTATGTCAAATGAATTGCTTATAAAGACACTTTAATATGGCAGCTGATTATGTAAGCCATAAAAAACTGTTTTTCACAATTAACAAAATTATTTTTTTTTTTGAATTAACCAAATTAATTCAGCATTAACCAGAGTTTTAATTCGTAACTAAAGTGGTGATAATAAATTTTATCTGAAAAACTACTGTATATAATACGGTTATTTACTTTTAAGTTGATTTTATAGACACCAATTTGAAAATTTGCTTTTTATTAGCTTTTAGGATATGTAATTTAACATTAAAAACGGTAAATTAACCACTTAACGTTATCTAATATGGTAATTAAAACGGCGAGATTTACTTTTTAAAAAAGTTGTTTTTTTTTTATTCTTTCTTTTGTATTATCAATTTGAGTGGTTTTGTAAATCAATCATTTCTATCAAAAACTATAAATGCGAATGTTTAAATTAAATTTTTTTGACTTCAAATTGGAGTAAAATACTCAAATGTAATTTTGCTTTTCTTAACGTTTAGTTTAATCCGCTATTCTGATGTGATCATTAATAATTTTATCTTTAAACATCAATACAATATTCAGTTTTATGTTTTTAAAATACATACGTACAGAATATTGAGTAAGTCGTGTATGTTATTATGTGGCTCATTTATTTAGCGTTTGTTATTTGTTTCTCATCTGCTCTTCCTACCTACATACTCATTTTAGTTTCAAGTTTTTCATTTGATATTTTGTATTCATTAGCTTTTTCTTAAGTGGAGTTTTCCAATTATTTTTCTCAGTCGTTGTGCCTGTTTATAATGCTTAAATGGTTATTGTGGAAGGTACTTACAAAATATTATTAATATAACGACTAGATCCTTCTTGCTTCAGTTCTGCTTACAAATCGATGTTGTTTTTTTCTGTTTTGTTTTCGAAAGTGGCCTCTGTTGGGCTATTTTGACTCGAAATTAACTTTTTATTTTTTTTAATAGAAAAGTGGAGGGGGTTGTGTACACTTAATGCAGGCTACTAAGAAAATAACAGTAAATTTTATCTTAATGAAATTGAGCGATTTTTTTTCTTCCCACATAAAAATGCTATTTATAATAATGAAAAACTAGTTGATTTCGATGAGAACATGAATAATCCTTGCGCATCTCCAAGGAATATATATATAGAAAGAAAAGTTGATTTGATGTAATTGGATCTTATAGACTGGTATAATTAAAGCACACTTGTATAATGTTTTCAGAGAAAATATCTTCAAAAACAAGCCAATAAGGTCTTTTTTTTATAGATTGTGATTTCTAAGATTAGCTTGCTCATATTAAAGACTGTAAATTATATTTCAATGAAATTTTAAGTACCTGATTTTACTTTAGTTTAGATAAACCTTTACAATTTTATTTTTTTAGAATAAACCATTAGTAAATTATTTGTCTAAAACTTAATGACGTACTTGTAAGTTATGTGCATCTGATACATAAAAGATGCTGATTTGTTGATGTTGTGAGTTTATTGCTCTGAAGCAAAAGTGGCGAAGGAGCTCCTTATTAAGTTATATAATTGCCACATAGATGAAATTAGTACTTAGTGACGTAACCTGTATGCGCTAGAGCGTCGCATTGAAACGTCATCGACCGACCTTTGAACTTCGCCAATCGACGACGATGCAAAATTGGCACGCCCTTTCTACACTGTTAATTCTTTCTTCATCATCCCAGCATCTCAACTTCCAGATCGATACATTCGGTATAAAAGCCTTCAAGGCATACTGCACTTTTTACATTATTATTTCCCCTTGATCCTAATACAAGTTCAGTATCATTGAAATTCTCTCCAATAGTAGGAACAAAATAGACATTGTAAAGTTAATAAGATATTTTTAGTTTTGTGACATTATACATATTACAGTGGCATCAACTTAATTGAGATGCAATTCTTGTTTCCATTGTAAACAAAGAATCGAGACCGTTAGATATTGAAACTGATACAATTTTGTCTGGTTAGTTTAAGAGCAATAAAGAATTTAAACGAGACAAACTGACATTGAAACTTACACGGTATAGTCTTTTCATAACGTAACGATATACAGTAATTAGCCATTGAAATAATGTAATTGATTATCATTATCATTTCTTTAAAATTATAGAGTAACGAGCAATCTTGTTACTATAAGAATAATACAGGATTCATTTGAGACAAGTATCCATTGATACTAGTATAATCTAGTCTCTTTTATTGATTGGCGATTTATAAAGTTTCTAGGTTTTATTATGAAGTCTATCGGATAACTTAATTAATTGAATTTACTAAAATAAAGTAAGCGAATTTAGTTTTACAAACTGAATGGTTTTACCAGAACATGTAAATTTACTTTATAGGGAAATTTCAATTTTGTTAAAGCTTATTAAAAATGTTGAATGTCAAACTATAAAGTCGATTTCTCTACTTAATAAAAAAATGTTTCGTGTTTATCAAACTATCCTATCAAAAGCAAATTTTTTTCTTAGTATAAAGTAATTTCAGAAGTTGCCAAAAAAATGTTTTTTCTCAGCGTTAAACTGTGCATCTCTTTATCTTCATCTCCAAACAATTCATTATATTCACAGCAGTATATCAACGGCATCAGACGCAATTAGTCTCGCTTTTGGCTTTTTCTTTTTCTTTTCTCTTAAACTTTTGGGCTTTTCTTAGCTGAACTATGAGACGGAAATTAAAGCAAACAACGAATGACGTCGTTGTAGTCCGTTGAATATGTTAGTGTGTGTGTATATTGAGAGACAAGCATTGTAAGACGTTTATATTATCTTTTATTGAAATCTATTGATTTTTCCGACGTATTTATCAGCAGTAGCAGCAACAGTGTATGCATATATGTAACTATTATATGCATGTTCCTTTACTAGAGAGTAAGAGATGGATGGGGATAAGATCTTTCTAAGAGTTAAAATATTAAATTATTGTCTACAAGGCTAGCATGAAATTTAAAATTAGATTTTCACTGAAAATGGCATTTGAACTTATCTATTATTTGAAACTTCTTATTTGAATTGTGAATTACGTTTGACGTTGCAACTGTACATGTTGAGCATTATTTTGCAAGATTGAATTTTGTATTACAAGTAGTAAATGTACTTGTATGAGTCATGAAAATATATTTTTTTGGATGAAATGGCGAAATCAAAGCATACGTGATGTGATTTTGTGACTTTGAGTCTTGTCACACTTTAAAAATTAAGTTGGATGTAAAATATTTGGCATTGGCGTTAAAGGAAAGGGTTTAGACGTTGACACGTGTTATCGCTAAAAAATAAAAATAAAAAAAGAGAAACGGGATGGAAGGATGCTGGGAAGATTTAAAAGGAACTACCCACCCACTCATCTGATTTCTCCTTCACCTTCTTATATCCTTTACTTTTTCCTTTTACCTTATCTTTCTCGAATCGCCTTCGATATCGATTTTCAATTGCATTTCTTTCGAGCACACATGCCTATCTTTCTCATAGAAATAGTTCAGTTTTGGCTGGAAACTTTTTTTTTCTTGTAAAAAAACATTTACTGTATATAAGGCTGAATATCATGTGACCTTTAATTCCACTGAATATATACAGTAAAGGGAATATATGGCCTGATCGTTTGATGTTCCTACAAAGCAAAAATTACCAATAAATTGCATTGCTTAACAATAGTATTTGTCTCGTTTCTTTATTGGCTAAAATAATCAGAAAATTAACGGGAATAAACTGCATTTTTTTTGCCATAAGTTATGCCATATATATTTATCCGGTTGCTTTATTTGCAAAATTTATTTTTAGAGAAATCGGAATAAGTTTTAAAGTATTTTGTCTCGTTTCTTACATTGTAAAATTGTCAATAAAGAAACGGGAATAAACTGAATTACTTTCTCCTAATATTTGTCTCAGTTTTTTAATTTCTGTACGTACTTTTCATAGGTGAGCACATATCTTATGATAACCTTGTATAAGCTTATTTACAAAATAATTGTTGTGCTCAATTTCAGATGCAACGACACATTTTACAACACTTTGAAACATTTATAATTGAGCAATAAATGCCTCATTACATATTCAAGTAGAATCATCCTTTCTTTGTTGTTGTTGATATTTTCTAATGGACACTTAACAGAAAAGCGCATTAAGATTTAATTTTTGAGGCTGTTATATTGTTACGGTTGCGCGTTTATGTGATTGTTTGTATTGCTGAATGCTTTTCTGAGTTGTAAGAATGTTAAAGACATGTCTTACTTTTTTTAAAAAAAAAAAATGAAAACACTCTTGCTTTGCTGTCAAGTCTTGCTCTGTTTTTAAGTCTTATTTAGGCATGCACAAGTGTTTGTTTGGTCAAGTGCTGCTCAGACGTCAGACGCAGTCGTTAGCTACCGTACTACTGCACTATGCATAGAGTGGCATAGAGCACACAGTCAACGTCTTAAGTTATAATGTTGGTTTACACAGCGAGCAACGTCTAAAGATTTTTGTAAAGCTTTAGTGTATATATGCATGCTTACATGTTATTTTTAAATAAGCTGATTTATGTAGCCCTTGTGCTTTGGCGTACGTCGTACATAACCTACTGTAAATACATAAAACATTTTATATACGGTATGTACCGGTACACTATACTTCACGAATCACGAATGAAAGTCTTTTAAGTACTGAAAGCCTTTTAAGTTAGAAATAAATTTTTGGTTAACAACAGTTAACGACTTAACGTTGTCTAATGGAAAATGTTAAAAATGTAAACAGAATAGCAAAACTATTTTAAAAAGAAAATATGGCGAGTTTTTCTTTTTAAAGAAACTTTTTAAGATGCTATTGAGTGAAATATGTAGGTCGACTCAAAAGGATTTTAACTTGAAACTTTGAAGCGTATATTTTGAATTATTTACCAAAAGAGTAATAATTTTTGTATTGGTTTTGATCATTTTGATGGTGCGTGAATAATAAGGTTATTTGCTGAAATTGCTGTTTAAATCAAACTTGTTTAGAAGTTTTTGCTTTTTTTAAATTTGTAAACGTAATTTTTGTCCAGTCACTTTTTCGAATGGATTTTCAATTTCATCGTCATTTAAAACTTCAAGCAATTATTTTGTTGTCAAAAACTGATGTGATTTTTACTGTGTTTTAATGCGATTTATTTTAATCATATCTGCCATTTACATCTGTTCTCGCTTCATTTTGCAAAAGGGAATTTTTAATATCAATATATACAGTATATACACACAAATAACACATTTACTTTTTTTTTTTTTTTGGTGTATAAACATTAAGTAATATTTTTGCTATGGAAATTCATTCAACATTTCTTTTTATTAGAAGGAAATCAACCAATTTTTTTTAATTTTATTTATTTTTTTTTTTTTAAACAGAAAACATCCGATTAAATTCCTATATATGAAGAGCCGTAATTTGGTATCATCAACCCACTCTTCTTTTTCATTTTTTTTCTCCTACCTCACTTCCTCTCCCATTTTCATCTCCTTCACCCATCACCATCACCCTTCTCCAGCATCCTCATCCACGACGTGTTCTCTCTTCATCTTCTCTTTTCGTCTCGTTCACCCGCAGCGTTGCGGAATAAATGATGGAAATTCCATTTGGCGCCCTTTCAGCAGTTATAGT
The DNA here is from genome assembly GCA_013389785.1 of Helicorthomorpha holstii. Classification (NCBI taxonomy): domain Eukaryota; kingdom Metazoa; phylum Arthropoda; class Diplopoda; order Polydesmida; family Paradoxosomatidae; genus Helicorthomorpha; species Helicorthomorpha holstii. Next base: position 8,031,614 of record JAAFCF010006596.1, read on the forward strand.
TGTTGAGTGAGGAGTTTGTGTGGGTGAATATGTGGGTGGTTCCTATCAAAACATTGATCCCATTCGTCGATATTTACATTCCACAAATTCTCTTTCCTTTTTACTTTTTCTTTTGCACTTCATGTCATTTCTGTCTGTAATTATTACCAACTCCACATTATATGCGCTTACATTTACTCGTTTTTTCTGTTTTTTTGGTTTTTTTTTCTTCGTATTTTGCTTTGCTGTTGTTTCTATAGTTTAATCTAACTCTTCTATCACACTATACCTTTCCTAGAAAAAGTGTCTTAGTCGGCACTTTTATTTTTTCTCATTTTTCACTGGACAGCTATGATGGTGGCGATAAGTAAATTAAAGTAAATAAATAAAGATTTTAATTAAATTGGCTGTTGTATTTTATTGGGGTGGATTAAAGTTTGCCACGTCAGCACTTTATCTTAGTCTTTACTCTTTAAGTTGCAGCCTTATACTGTATTTACTATAGTCGTGTACAGAACAAAGGTGATCGTAAGATATCTTCACACAGAAGCAATAAAGCAACGAGATAAATATAACATCTATTGTAAAAAATGCGATTTATTTCTATTTTATTTATAATATTTGCTAATAAAGATACGAGACAAATATCTACGTTCAAAATAACGAGACAAAAATAGGTTGTTATCTATGCAATTTATTCCCGTTTCTTTATTGTATCTGCAAACCTATCTTATGATAACCCTGCATTTTTTAGCATCGAGTTGCAAGTTGAAACAATACTCTGTTCAGTGTACGATTCCAATACCGCCACTGTTTTGAATTCTTGGCAATGTAAAAGTAGCCAATTACCAAAATACATTTGTTTTTGTATGGCTGTGGTTAGTCGATCGGGCTTCCCAAAGGGTTATCTAATCTTATCAATAGATTTACTAAGTGCTTACCTTTTCTTTGTGTAATGAACGGGTGGCAGGATGAAAACGCGGTGCAGATGGAATAGAATTAGCTAGAGGTTAATACTAAGGGGAAATAAGAAGCCGATGGAAGAAGATGAAGAAGAAAAGATGCTAGGATAAGAGAAAGAAGCGAATGATTTAGGTTTACCGCACTTGGTCTTGAAATAATTACTGCTCTTCCTTAATATAAGCCGCAGATACACTTAAATTTACACTTCCATTTACTTGTCTTTACATATTTATCTCCCTCCATTGCTAAACGAGTATTTTAAAAATTTAATTATGTTTGTTGAATAAGTTTGTTTGAATGACGGTTTTTTCTGCTGCTTAACATTTCAAATGAAATTAAAGTTTTGCAAATTTTTGACTTATTTAATGAGTCTAGCCGATAATTTAATTTGGGCGACTGTTGTCGGCGAATATACAGTCAATGTCACGGTGTGACTTTTCACTCTTGACGGTGTCTAGACATGATGCTTGGCTAGAATTTTTTTTAACATACCACTTGTCATAATCGGGACCAGTATTAAATTTTGTTATGTAATGTTGACTGATTTTTTTTCCAACTATCTTATTAACGTTTCGCAGTTTCTGAAATCGGCGAGCATTTTACGCTACGCTTTTTTAATTTACAACCTAACCAACCAAACTTAACTTATTTAAATTTATTTAATAATTTTCTGTATAGTCACTTTAAATGAGTCAATGGAGCGCAATATATTAAATTCCATAAATATACAAAGGCAAAAGTGCATAGTTTACATAGATATTTGTTTCGTTTTTTATTATTTTTTAAAAATACATTGCTTTTTTTAAACTTTCAGTACTTTTAAAATACTAGATACTGTATACATGCATACTTATTGAGAATTAATTGATAACTGGACTAATGGTCTCAGGGAAATGTACTAAAAAATACGTACTGAAAGTGAAAGCAAAAGCTGCACAAACGTTTCCATAGTTTGATTAAATTTAGTAATGGATTGTTTCTGGTTTCGTTTCGTGTTACGACTGTATAAACATATATTTTGGTTGGAAAATAAGGAGAGAAAAAAAAACTTCTGCCAAATTGCATTGTACATGTAGTGTATTCTACTAAATTATGTTGCATGCTTAGTGAGAGTATATCATTTGGGCTTTGGCGTAACATCGAGTAGACTAAACATGTGATATGACATCCATCTACAGTTTGTTACGTATAATTAATATTGGGGAAAAGAGAATGCACTATATCAGGATTGCTAGATACATTTTAGTAACAAAAAATAGGAAAGAAAAAGAAAACGAGTGTCATTTCGTTGAGATGAAGATGATGACTATGTGTGTGTGTGTACAGTATGTGCGTAATAATATTTGGCGCTAGCTGTTCGTCGCTATAATTTGCAAAATGCAATGCCATTATTTGTGGCATAGGTGCTGCTATTGCTATTTGCTAGCTGATACAAATGTAAATGGTCTAAGTACATAATATAAACAGCAGGAATATGGTTGGGAAGAGCAATAACATGTAATGAGAGGCGGACAAAGGCTATTAACACTTTGTCGACAAGTGGGTGGGGATGGGTGTGATAAGAAAAGATAGCGATGGCGCAGTTGAGATGCAATATGGTGTGCTGTGTGCTGCATAATTATTTTTCACCAAATGCGCATGCTCAGTAACTAAAATTTTCTCTACATTGTTGCATTCCTAATTGCTTGCTGTGTCTAATTCATAGCAACAATGCCGTGCATTTTTCTTTTTAAAAACAATTTCATATGCGCGCGCGATTAAATTAGTAAACCAAACGCAAAGTGATCAATTAAATTTCATGTTTAATTAGTTTTTGCCGTGTTATTAACTTTTATTTTTAGTTTATGATCGTACTATAACTTCCAGTATGTGCATATTTTGGATAATAAAACTTGTTATATCGTTAAATAAATTCGGAATAGTTTGCATATTGGTGCTGGCAATACCGCATAATGTGTGTTTTCGTTCAGTATTTATTTTTTTGGTTTATTTGCTTTATTTTTATGTTTGATTTTTATTTTTTTTACGTTTGTTTAAATTTTATTGTTGCTTATTATATTTACCATAAATGTTTAGAAGTTGTAAGCTTATACTATACATACGGTACTTAACTATAATAGGTGTCTAGACTTACGTGAACTTATGAAAATATGAACGGATTAAAACATGTGTTGACCCCAAAAGTTCGCACTATATGATGTCTCAAGTGGAAGTGAACGATTTTAAAAAGACAATTTTATGGGGGATTGAAAACAGGAACAATCTCTTTAGTATTCGGTTGGAATTTAGGTCTTTCAGCACATTTTGTTGTTTCCTGACGGCGAATTTGCTTTACTACAGTATATACTCCGTAGAAGCTTTTTTATGCGTGGGAAAACACGAGATGCTTTTTTTATTTATTTATTTAACAAAATAATTTTTTGGAGGTATTTGGAATGTGAAAACCTAACATCAAATTTCTTTCACACTCAAGTTGTCGAAATTCAATTTCAGGTGATAGTTGTTTATTTTTTTCTTCAACGATGAAAGTGAATAGCAAGAATGAATGCGAATCACAAACTGGATCATGCTGCATCATTCCAACTTTCGATAACTTAATATTGCATTTGTACAAGTGTAGAATCTGCTATAAAAGTACTAGTAGCTGAAAAATTAATATAGATTACAAAGTATTACTGAATTTGGAAATCAAATACGTTAGAAAAATATATAGTCTAATTTATGATTTAAGGTTGTGCACAAGTTTAGACGAGATTTTAAAAACGTATAAAAGTTGCTTTTGTGAAATATATTGGATGATTTTATTAATGCGAGCACTTTTTTTTAGCTTCTCAAGAAAAGAAAAAAACGAGTCAAATTGCCATTGGAACTAATTAAATCTTGTCTCGTTTATTTCTTGGCATTGTGAGTAGCAACGTACCAGTTTTGAAAATCACCTTGCATAGTTTTAACCATATGGAATTTTTTACATTCAAACATTTGTATTTTCAAAAATAAGATAATAACGACGGGTTCTTATATTAATATGTTGGTGTCTGAACGAGTCTTATTTTAGAAGTTACTTTAGATTTAGTTTATTTGAAAAAGAAATTGGTTTGAATTTTTTATCTTACTAATTATGTCTAAGCGGAAACTACTGAATAAGACATTTAATATATAGAATTTACCTATCATTATGTTGAAATTGCATTTAAAAGGGTCGATGTTATGAAAATAAACTTAATACATGTAGTAGTTTTCTTTCTTGCTTAAAATTCATTTTTTATATTGACACACATTACGATATTATTAAATATCTAAAATGTTTTCATTATATTATTTATTATTTTTTGGTTACTGAATTTAAACGACTGCATTTCGTTTATGAGTATACTGATTGAAATTATTAAAGCAAAAAAAATATTGTACTGTATATTTCTGCATGGAAACATAGCAACAAAGAAAAATTCTAATAGACTCAAAACCAACAGTAAAATAAATTGCTTTAGCGAAAGTTGAAGTGTAAAATAAACATAGAAAATTGTATTTTATATATATAAAAAAAATAAATTAAGGAAATCTTTTATTTATTTTTTTTAAAAATAATTTTTTTATTTCTAATTTTAATGCACTGTATTTTGATTGCATTTTACGAAAACAACCCTTTTAACGAATTGTAAATATTTTCATTACATGGCTTTAATGTTGGCAGTGATTGCTTGCTTACCAGAGAGCATTCTCTTGAGGGGTGAGGGGAGAAGAAAGGGGCGGTTAGCTTTTGCTGTCATCACTTTGTTAAGTATGTAACTGAGGAATTTCATCACCTCCTCGTTAACACGACGACATAACAATGAGAAATACATTTAAATAACAATACGAGTTTTGGATTTTTCTTCAGTAAAAAAAATATGGTTATACATTCTTTTGCATAAAGTAATTTAAAATAGCAAACAAGATGAGAAAGTAGCACAAAAATAATTTCAGCGTTTAGATGGAAAATATTGTTTTCTTTTTCTTTTCTTTTTTTTAGTTAAACGTAAAACACTATGGTAGCATGTACTTACGTCCTTCTGGCAATTTTACATGTACACTTTTGCAAAACTAAAACTAAGCGATAAAAACATGTTTGGAATAAATTTTGGGCAAAATATATATTTTTACGCCAAATTTACTATGTTTCCTGCGAGTGATCGTACATTATAAACAGAATGTAAATGTCAAGAAAAAAATTTAAAAAATGTATATTTTCATGTAAATAAGACATCACTTTGTCACTGTTGTTTTTAACGTTGTTGGATTATTTTTGAGTAAGACAATAAAGTCTGTGGAGAATTGCTTATCACTACATACAGTACACAAAATAATTCTTATCACGTTTTATATGCTCTTATATTTAACATAAAATTTTAAATTGACAAAAGAGCAATTATTCTATACATATGACAGTCATGACATTTCAAAAACTTTTATACGACTGTAGCATTTATCAAACGGAACATTTATTACATTGAGTGACAAATCAGTTCAGTCAAAGGAAAAAAAAAAGAAAAAAAAGATAGTAATTGAAGTCAAATATCAAAGTGTGGAGCTGTTTTTGCAGTGTAGCTAATCGAATCCCTTTGGAAATTGGAAATCAGAAACTTGTTTGTTCTGGTTCTCTAATCGAGTAGATGGCTCTGATGGAAATCGAATTTGGAAGTTGATATTCTCTACCATTGCAGTTTAGTTTTTGTTATTTTGTGTCACTCCCTCTCAATATTAGTGTAATGTCATTATTTACAGATGGCGTGACCTCATCTAATATTATGGGAAGTTTGTTTTTTTTTTACTTCATGTTCTGGCTTTTAAAATGTATCAGAAAGAAACTTTTATTTGGAGCAATTCGATTGTAAAATATTGTAAATGAGTGACGTAGTTGTACTGTTTTGAGTTTAAACATTTTTCTTTTACGTTTGTATACTACTGTAGTAGTGCTGTATATTGAGACTTTCTCTCTTCAACCTGAATTATTTAGGCGCGGGTAGTGTAGGAAAAAGCACGGAAAATGTGTTTAAACCTCCATTTCCTACCCATTTTCATTTCCACTCTATCCTTTTATTCTTTAGCACCACCTTAACCAGCCTTTTCCTCATTCCTCGACTTTAAACAACTTACTTCAGGCATAACAGCAGCCCATAAAAACACCTTTATGCCTTTTTCAAAACATTTTACTCCATTTTTACACTTCCTAAATGTAGGGGAGTCGTTTTTGTGTATTTGGCACATTTTCCAAATGCGTGTGGGAGGAGTAAGGGAGTCAGGATGAATAGTGGAAAAGATAAGGGTGGTGCGTAGTGGTGAAAAACTGAAGAAGCTGGCTACCCTTCTCAAAATGCTAAGCTAAGTTAAAAAGAGTGTAGAAAAAGATGAAACTATAGCTGGGTGTGTGGGCATCCTTAAGATGAAAAGGGGTTGAAGAGACACAATGATGTTGCCAGTGATGATGATGATGATTATGATAGAGGCGAAAGATGGGGAAGGAGGTGAAAAAGAAAAGGGTATAGTAGGGGTATTTTAGCCCCATTATCACAGCTTCTAATGGTATCACATTGGGACCTTAGGAGAACACAGTTTGGTTTTCCAAGTCACGTTCGGCCAACAATCATTTATGGCGATGGAGGAATTTTATGGCAAGTTTGCGCTACATTCAATGTAACAGAAGGGAGCTCTCACTGTTGTGGTCCGTACAAAAGAGTAATGAAACTCTATACGTTTTGTAGAAATTGGCCAGTGGCTGATGTTTGGCGAAAATCTCGGTTTAAGGAGTAGGGCGTGGAGTCGAAGGAAAAAGGAATGGCATGATAAATGTCTTCACATTGTTTTTAAAGATTAATCTTTTTTCAGAATTTACAGGAAGAAGAGGAAATAGCCTTGAATTCCGGTGCAGACAAATTTATCCTCAGAAACATTTCTCACTTGTATTTTTTTTTCCTGACAGTGTTTAGAAGCCAAATTTTAAACCATGGTTGACATCATTAATCAAAGTTGATGAACTTTACTTCATTTAATTTTTTTGTGAATAAATTTACTCTCAAAATTACAGGGTGATCATAAAATATACGCTAGTAACATACAGTACTTGCAATAAAGTTATGAGACAAATATCAATTGCAAGAAATGCAATTAATTCCCGTTTCTTTTTTACCACGTTATTTTTAGAACGTTAATGTATTTTTTTGTGTGTTACATCGCTGCAAAAATCTCGACATGCAATTTTTAAATTTACAAGTATGTTTATAAAAATTTTAATATACTGTAGTATTGTTTATGTTTATTACTTTGGCAAAGTCGCATTAATAATTTAAGTATGAGCTAGCACAAGTACTGCCAGTTACTTCTTGACGGTTCCGTCACTGAATATGCAAATGATACACTACCACCAAGTATAGATTTTTTTATTTTACTTGTTTAAGATGAATTATTGGATTGAGGAGTAAGATAAGAATAGAAACCGTAGTATAAGTGGTAGGATGTATTCTTGAGCCAACATAATTTTTATTTTTATGTCGGTCCTAGGGGAATGAGTGAGAGGAAAAAGCCATTAAGGAAGGTGATGGCGTGGAAGGCACTTAATTCGCTCGCTTTCTATCGATAAAACTTTTTTTCCTCTGAAAAAACATTTTTTTTTCGTCTTCTTTATCCTTTGCTTTTCATTTTTTCTTAGCAACTTTTTCGCTTCCATAAAGTTTTTCTGCTGGGTTTTTGAATCTACATTTTTATTTGTTGTTGGTTGCATGCATTGTGTGTAAGGATATGAAGAGTGAATTTTTATTATATTTCTTTTTTTCTGAAGATCCATTACGCATAGGTGCAGAGATGATGATGATGGTGGTTGTGAAATGATAAAAAAAAAACACAAGACAGATGACTTACAGTAGTTGTAAATAGAACTCTTCACTGAATTACTACTTGATAAATTTAGATGTGAAATTGCGATGCTTTTGTCCAGATAATTAATTATATTATTGACTCCAAAATAATACGAATTGCATTGGGAATTAATTTTCAGGCATTCTGCAACTTTCAATTATCTACTGAGTTTTATGTTATTTGTATACTTTAATACTACACAGCAGTTTCGTCGTTGAATTAATTATTTTAGTGTTGTTTAATGGTTATTCTGTTTTGTGATCCTTTTTAAAAACGGCATTTTTCACATTTTCTTTGTTCAGATATGTCGTGACCATTTAAACGTGTCTAGACAACAATTAAATGACTGTGAAGCATCTTACAAGGGGGCATATGTGTTCTGAATGTCAAAGTTCATTGCTAGCTATGTTGCAGGTCGTTACTGTAAGAGTGACCCAGTAAGAGAAAGTTAAAGTAAAAATGATGCACCGAGCTAGATGAAGTTATTTATGTGCTCGTAATTGAATACATAAAATGTTGTTGATGGATTGTACTGGGTTAAAAGTGAAACCAACTGTTGTCAACTTATTTATAACACACATAAATGTTTTTTTACAAAAAAGTGTAGCTACTTTAAGACAGTTAAAACAGATCCAACCAGACCAATGCTTTAAGACAGTTAACACAGTTCCAACCAGAAAACGTTTTAACTTGGCGAATAGAGTTGTTAGAAAAATGTACGCATGATGATACTAAATCTTTTAGTTATTGAAAATGAGTTTGTAATGAATAAAGTGACAATAACCACTTGAATCTGTTAACAGCGCATAAAGTTTGGAGGAAACGTCATGGGTGGTCTTTTTTTTTCTTGTGATTTAAAAAATGCGCCTAACAAACTATGTTTTTATTTCTTGATTATTTGGTTGAATAAGTCAACTTGTATAGCAGTACTTAACGTCTTCAAGCATATTAGTCTTTCAACATTTTGTTTTCAATGAAAACTTTTTTAAAGCGAAAATCTATAATGATCCAATCGCAAAATGGCAAACATCAATTTATAAAAAAAACCATACAAAGTAGCTCGTGTATGTCTTTAGATTCTTTTCAATTATTGCAAATGAACGTTTTTTGTAATTAATGTTAAAGCAAACAATTTACGCTTTGAAATCAGCATTTTTAATAAAATTGTGCAGCTCAAAACTAACTTAAAATTTAAAATAATCGCATCAAAATAAGGTACGTTAATTAACAAATGCTAATTTATTTTAATTAAAAAATTAAATGATAGAAAAACTGATAAACGCTTGAAAAAAAATATAATTTAAAAATATGAGTGGAAGCTTCATTTTACTTTATTGCTAATGTTGATTTAAAATTGCTTGCAAAGTTAATTAGTGTGGTATACCGTGTATTACTATTCAATGTTTAGATTTATGAGTTATTGAAATATTTTATTGAAATTTGAATGGTCTTATTGAAACTATTTTTAAATGGTTTCAGTTCTTTTGACTAAAAAAGTTATGCAGTATTTAATTCTGAGCATAACCCAGTCATTCTTAGACGTTTTCATCATCTTATTGCCATACAAGTTTTAACTACTTTTAACGACATTTACTGTATTATTCACTGAGTATTAACTTTAAAATGTTGCCATGAAAGCTTCAATCTTTTTTTCTGTAAATATTGATTTATTTGTCAAGAATTATTTTATCGTTAAAATAATACAGGGTGATTATAAGTTACGTGTTCACATGAGATGCAAGCTGGCAAGAAAGAAACACTACAAATCCCTATTCGTGGAAGTTATTTTTGTTTCTTTATTGGCAAAAATTATAAAGAAACAGGAATTGATTGCATAGCTCACAATAGATAAACTTAGTTGTCTTGTTTAGTCATTGGTAGTATGTACAGTATGGACGTGTATGTGAAGTGTGATCCATATCTGATGATCACCTTGTACTAAGCTTTTAGACGTAAAAGTTTACTATAGCTTCTTTGATTAAAAATGCCATTTTAAGGAGCATCCGAGAAAAAAAAATGTTTTCATAAAATGTTGAATGCGTTCATTTTAAGTTAAAGAAACTGAATCTAAAGCTTAAGTAACAAACATCAAATTTCCGCTGTTTATTTTTTCAAGTAGCAACCTACAGTACTGTTTGCTCTGAAATTATTCAAATTACTTCAGTAATGTTTCCCTTTAAAGTCGATTTTTAGTTTAGCCCTTATCTGAAGAATCAAAACATTTTCGTCTTTTTTATTTGATTTTTTTGTTATAAATTGCGTGTATATTTGGTGACTGCACAAACTTTAAAATAATGGACATAGAGGTATAACAGTTTGAAAATGCAATATTTTTGTTGAGAATCTCTTCACAGGCGATCAATCCCTAGACAATTTGTATTGGGAAATGTTTAATCGCGTATAAAGGAATGACGTTATATATGCCATTGACTCGGTTTGATCTAACTTGCTAGTTTTTTTTTTACAGTTTTCTTTTATGTACGTGTATGTGTATTGACAACTAATCAAATTATTTTTAAAATCGATTTGGCGCCTGGAAGCTGAGAGAGCGGCGTTATTTTTGAGTTTTATTCTTTGCTGTTGTAATGTATTCACCCTTCGTTAAAGCTGTCTGCTAGCGCTTTAATGTTCTTACGTCATCATGTTTAATGTTGCGGATGTAAATGTCGTCAATCTCTTCCATCCAACCACCCATTTAACTTGTACATTGACTTTTTTTTTTTTTTTGTTAAATATTCAGTATCAAACCGAAATGCAATTTTCAAGTTTTCAAATTGTAAGGTCGGCAACCATTTTTTTTTTTTTTTTTTTTTTGCGACGTTGCGTCGATTTTAGTTTGCATGGAGAGAGATAACGCCACCAAAAATTTTGAAATTGTGGTTTGAAAGTGGTGGGAAGTTGTTTAAATGGCCAAAACGTCATAAAAATGGTGAAGTGATGGTGCAATTGTGGTTTTACCACTTTTCCACCGTTAAAGCCTTTGTCATTGTGATGGGAACTCGTTTTTTTATCTTCAGACTTCTTGTATTTCTGTCTCTGACTTTTCTTTTTTTTTATTTCTTCGTCATTTTCTATATACTCTGGATTTAGCAGACGACCGATCGATGTAATTTTAAACAGTTGAACATTTTACCTATGATTTATTTTGTCGTATAAATTTATTTTGTTTTTTTTCTCTCTCTCTCTTCCTTTTCTACGTTGCTATAATATTATGTTCACCATAATTTCAAGTAATTTTATGGTTGCAATGAGCTTTGTTGCTTTAAATTTCTCTTCCAGGAACGGAGACAAACTTTTCTTTCAAAATGAAATGCGACATTTTTGTCTTTCATCTTGTTTCGTGATTTATTTATTTTTTTGATTTTTTTGTAACAAATGGAACTGAAAATAGCGACGATAGCACAACAATAATATATATTTTTTATAACCGTAGAGTCCCCATTACTTTGCTAGCATCAAACTAATGTTGATTAAACGTTCATTGAAATGTGATACATTTTTAAAGAGGAAAGTCATTTGTGTTGTGACTTCACTTTGTTGATTGTCGTCTTGTCGATTGCAAGTGACGCCCAATAACAGTGATGATCTGAAAATAAACAATGCTTTTTAACTGACGTTAATTTGACAGTTTTTTTTTGAACTGTATTTTTCCTTGAAGAAAAAAATTTACTGACTTAACAATTTTATTACCTATTGTTATCGCAAATAACTGGCATTGTACACCCTGTCATTAGATTATTATTAGACAGTACAGTAAATAAAACAGCTTATTTCAAATTAGTGTTATTTTTTTTGATCGTATCGCCATTTTAGGCGTTAGCAACAGTGTTTGACCGTGAATAAGTTTCAAAAAAATTTACTTTTTTTAAAATTTAGTATATACTGTATAGTCAGCTATATCTGAAATTTGCTATTTACCAATAAAGAGACGAAGACTTGATACCAATCTTAAAGTAATGAGACTGTAGTGCATTGGTTGTCGTCGCAATTTGTCTCGTTTATTAATGGATTTCTTATGACGTCGACAATATAGTACTCAATTAGTTATAAGATGTTCTTACGAAAATTCTGAATTGTGTATTAAAAATGTACATTGTTTATAAGAAAATTTCGTAGCTTAACTTTTCGCCAATAAAGAAACGAGACTAGATTGCATCGCTTTCAATGCAGATTCGTCTCGTTTCTTTATTGTTCTTAAAGTAATGGTACTGTAGTACATTGTTTCAATTTTGAATTGTCTGTGTTTCTTAATGGATTATAATTGATGGTATTAGGAATCTGACAATATAGTACTCAATTAGGTATAATAGATGGACTTCCGGAAATTCCAAATTGCCCATCATTTCTTTTTGCAACATCTTTTAACGGTTTCTATTCATTTCGATGTTGTATTTACTGGCACAGTATTGTACTTGTATAATGTAATTTATTTAAATACAGCATGTCATGGGACGTTGTCTATCTGCAAGAATGCGATTGATCATTGAGTGAAGCTAAATGAAAAGAAAAAAAAAGATTGCCTGGTTTGATAATAGGGAGAAAAACTAGCCGTCAAAATAAGCTCTCTCCGTTTCAATGCATTCATTTTTATTTATTTTTTTAGTTATTGTTGGGGAATGTATTTTGATAAGAAAAGCCAATATAAACTATCGTAGTGTATTGTTATGGGTGGAAAAAAGGGGCTGCATATGTTATCCCAGGAGAAATAGACCAAGCAGAATGAATTTCTCAAACCACTCAATACAGTTACATAGAGGGACCTCACACACACACATAAAAATATTGAAAGCCCCCGTCGTAGACTGATGTTTTGAGGTGAAATTGTTAGCAATACATTTTGTATGAAAGTGGATGAAGAATTATGGACAGCTTGATTGCATGTCAAAAATGTTATTCGCGTGTTGAGGCAGTGAATGACGTGTTTATATTGGTCTGACAGCACTGTTAAACGGCTCCTTCATCGTCTGAAAAAAAAATTAAAAAACTTTTCTTTTTTTTTTGTTTTAATGTTTACAACACACGCGAGCGTTTGACGTTTAGTTTACATTGGCGTAATTAATGTTTGCATTTATTTTTATGCATCGATATAAAATTGGAATAAGAATGCCACCCGTGGAATTTTCTTCATTAAAATCAAAAGAAATATTTTAGCTTACGAGATATACAAAATAACGAAAAGTATTTAATTTATTTATTTTTAAAAAAGAAAGCATTATATATACTGTATATATATATATTTTTTTGGGGCTGTTTTATTTGCGACGCGTTAAAAGCATCGTCTGTGACTGTAGGAAAGCCATTAGTAAAAAGTAGAAACGCCTGTAGCGCCATCTAACATTACTTAATATTGATTGGCCACAAATTGTAAACACCTTTTTGTATCGATTTATACATTTTATAAATTTATAACTTTGTATTTTTTATTTTATGTGTTATGACGACGAAATACAAGCTTTATCTTTACGTCAATAAAAATAAGATTGAAGAAGTATGAAAAAAAAAATGAAAATGTTTGATCTGATTTTCATATAAAAACTTGAAGATTGCGAGATCATCGAGTATGTGCAAGATGATGGGGTGAACATATAGTGCAAACCTCTTTGAGAAAATATTTTAAGAGGGGCATATACCGGGTGATTTTCAAAATTGAAACATTGCGTTTTTTTTTACAGCGCCAAAAAAAAAAAAAGAAATGAGACTAAATCACATCAGTTCCAATTGTGAATTTTCTTGCTATTTTATGCTTGAGAAATGAGACTAAATTATATCCGCTTTAATGACGATTTGTTCAATTTCTTTATTGTCGTGAGGGAAAAGAGTGTTTCATTGTAGAGTATCACCCTTTATACACTATTGCATATTGTTGGGAAAATAAGTTCTTTGATCCCATTTCATTTTAAACATGGAACAGAAATAATCTGCCAACATGAGAATATTAAACTTTTAATCAATTTCAACAAATTAAACTCAATTTAAACAATGTGCACTCCCACTAAATGTTAAAGTTTACTTTTTTTCTAGTAAGTTTATCTTAAACTGAAATACGGTTAGTAAAATTAGGCGCCTTAGTTAATTTGTATGCACGTTTTATATGAGCATGCGACGTTTTTAACAGGCCATTTGGTATTCAGAAGTGTTGTGAAATGTGGCATCTTTATATTCTTTATTTAAAGACGTTGCTATCGACAGTATTTCTTTTAGTTGTTTGATAAAACCAAAATCGAAATGACAAATATTGGATTATACATAGTAGATCGAACGACATCTTTTTTATACAAAAAAAAAACTTGTATATAAAAACTTAAGTTCTTTTTAAGATTTCCCCCTTTTATTATTTATATAGATTTTCGCATAAAATCGTCTAAATCGGATGACAGAGAAATAGAAAACTCGGTCCATTATGGGGGACTTTTATGTCTAACACAAGTACAGTTCTATTTATTATACATGGATTTTGGATTTTTTTTATATTGAAATGATTTCCACTTTTGCGTGAATATATCGTTGAGTGTGTTTTGATAATTTTATTTCCAGTGATAAAAATCTGCGCATATAAAAAATGCAAGCAAAGAAATTTCCAAACTTACAAATTTGATTGCGTGCTTAAATCTACACTAAATTCTGTTGTTTAATTCATTTTTTTATGTTTTATTTTTCAGGTAAGAAAATGACGTCTATATTATTGGGGAGGGGGGGGAGGTGGAATAAAACGAAAACGAGCTTGGTGGGCGTCTGAATTGATGGGCGAGAGCGGGTGACAGGAAGATTTCTCTCAATAATATTTTCCTATTCAAAACCCATCTTAAAAAAAAGAAGCGACATCTGGTATTTTGATCCAAATGTTCTTGAAAGGTAAAAATGCTGTTTATATTATCATAATCTTCGCTGATTCAATGCTGAAAACTTTTTCTAAACAAAGTTTGTTTACGTTGCTTGAGAATTTGTAAAAGCGTTTGGTGCGCGGCGTTTCCGACACTATAATATACCAAAGCCGATTTACATGCCTTTGACATTTGAGCCCCCTTCTCAATTTAAAAGCAAGAATGATAAAATTAAGTAAATACCTTTTGATAGATATATTGTGCCATTTAATATTAGAAAGTGCTTCAAAGATGATGCAAAGAGAGAGAGAGAGGGGGAAACGGAGCTGCGGTTCTATGTAAAAATCTTATAAAGCATTTGAGATAGAGAGCGATTTACCGTCCCCTGAAGTATTCACGTACATTGTAGCTGTGTAAATACAAGACTTTTGCTTTTCGATGCATATTAATGGGGCGATGACGTGTGATTTAGGGTGGGGCACGGGTGGATGGGAATATTATGTCGCTCATTAGGATAATAGTTGAAATTAATGAGTGAATAAACGGTTTTTCACGCTTGCTGGCATCGTTTTATTAGTTGGGAAGAGAGAGGAGGGTTGGGGGAGGGGGAGAAAAGTGAAGTAGGGGGAGAAAAATGGAGTTGAAAAGGAAAAAAAAATTTAGGGCTCAACTTTCTCTATCTAACCCCTTTATTGTTGATGTCGGTGTTTACTTAACTGAGTCGTCATTTCCTGTTTGATTTTGATAGTATAATGTAGTCAATTGTAAGAAAGGGTCACCACAGGGGGTGCTGCTTTTAATATGCAAATGGAGTTTGTGACTTGAAACGATGAGCATGGGAATTAGAGAGGAAGCTCCTCCTCTCAGTCAAGTCCCTTTCATCCCCTCCCCCCACTTCTCCTCATTTCAGCTCTTCGTGATATCCATATAGCAATCTGTATGGGTAAGGTCATGTCGTGGCTATGACTCAGCCTAAAATGATTTCATCTTCCGACTTCCGGTCGTTTAAGGCTTTTAGCAGGGCGTCTTTTGTCGTCTTGATTTTCATATTTAATGTTAAAAGTGAAAGTTGTATCTTTGTGATTTATTTATGCCGCCAGTGGGATTAGCGCTTATCTCAATCTAACATCAGTTTAATGCTCATTTCTTTGATACTTTAAAGGTATAACTCGGCGTATCAAATTATTATGCGTTTCAAATCGCTTTAGTACCGTATAGCAGCACGAGTTTCTTTTTTTATTGTGCTGGTATGTTTACAATGGAGTGACAATTAACTGGTAGCCGTTAAAGTGTGAATGATAGATCACTTGTTTAGCTTACCATAATGCGATTTATGACACAATTTAATTTATTAATGCATTGGTTATAATAAAAGTATGTGGTGCGCCACACTAATGTATCGTTTTTAAAACTGTTGTGACTGCAATCAAAAATCAATTGTTTTATTAGTAAAAAAATCATTTGTTAATAGCTTAAAACCATTGTGTAGTCGGTGGACAGCTTTATTAAATTGCTTAATGTGTGCACTGGCAGATCAAGGGTAGTGGGGCCTTATGTGTTAGGGGCCTCTTAAAATTCTAAAATAAAACAGCTACTCCGTGAGGCGTCGCAAATGTTTATTTTAAAAGTTTGATAACTACTGCTTCATTGTATCGGTTATTATTAACCTAATTACATACTGCAATGTCCAACTTATTTATTAACGAGTAGGATAGTTATACTGTACAATTGGTTATACTTTTTTATTTTTTGTAACATGGAGGCATTTTTAGTTCTTCGTTGTGAGACCTTGTATTCAATTTAGCGGAAGATGTCAAAACATTTACTATTTTGATGTAAGTTAGACTTTAAGGACTCCTTGTGTTGGCTTACTGTGGGCTTTGCTCTTGTCTGTCGCAATAATAGTTCTTCTTATCACATTTTTCGCTGAACTCGACAGTAGTTTATTTCGGTTATCAAAGATTATAAGAAAAAATTTCGAGGATGATTTTCTTTACCGTCAATTGCCGTATAAATAACAAATGCATCGTTTCTTGGAATTATTTTGGATCGGCAAATAAAATGCACGTCTATTTGTATCCATTACCATTAATTTTTTATCTTTAAGGAAAAAAAAAACACACACACACGGTGTATTATTAAGTATGCCGAGCACAACGTTGCTTTATCAAACATTCACATGAAATTAATCAAAAATCTCTTGGAACGCACACTGATGAAAATCTATCATCTCATTTGTGGGCGTAGACTCCAATTCGTCAGTCAATCTTATTCTTACTCACCGACACTGGAGTTACAAATATCCACCTACACTGCTTTTTTATCGGAAAAATTCCCTACATCATGTTACGTCGTTTCCCATTACGTTTTTGCTCGATACCAGAACAAGATATTCAACACGAATAACCGTAAGTTTTTATTTCTTTTTGAGAGGGTAAATATCGTTCTCCCGACTTATCCTACTACGGTTCTACCCTGCCCTTACTAACTTTGGGTTCCTGCTCCATTTCTTCCCACCACTATTCTTTTTAATATCCTTGTAGCTCTCCTATTTTCTCTCTCATCTCTCTGAAATCGATCAAAACTAAAATTCCGGAAGTGCAAAGAAAAATCCGAGTGGAAATTTTCCCTGGTATCGCTTTTCTCTCTACATCCATTACCGAAACTGCATTTTCAGGCGGAAGTGCGCAGTAGGGGCACCGAGAAGGGTGGATTGTTTACTCATACACATTACATACACACATACTGGCACTCAGCATTGGCAAAATTGCAGACTATTTTAAAGTTAAGCGGATTTGCGTTTAAGTAAATTTATTTAAGATTTATACAAGAAAGTATTCAATTTCTAATTTAGATTAGAGAAAGCAAAAAGAAAAAAAAATTCTTTTTTAAATGGGATTATTTTTATTAGTTGTATGTGAAGTTATTAAATTTTACTTTTTTTTTTAAAGGCAATTTAACTTGGTGCATTTGAAATCCTTAAAAAATATTTTATTCAATTCGACTTAATCCCGTGCCTTAAGATGTAACTAAGTTTAACGTTAAGTATTAATATTTCATTGTTGTCGATGAAAATTCTAATTAAGCTTATGTGCAGATAAAAGTGGATCGATTTGGTGGTTGAAAAATGTTTGTGCAAGCATATCTTAAGTTATATACAGTATATATGTGTGTGTATATTTTTCTAGATGAGTATATTGCGCCATCTAATACTAATAAATATTTGAAAATGTTTGTGATGAATTTTTAATCTCTTCTAAATACACAAACCGTGTTGGGAATTGCAAAGTTAAACATCGATCTAAAATAAAAGAAATTTATTACCGTAAGGGATGAAGGTAAAAAAAATCGATTTATAATCGTAGTACATTATTTTGGGATGGATAAAAAATACTTTATAAAAATATATAATACGAATATAGAACTCTAATTAAAACTGCAATCATGCATTTGAACATTTGCAGAGAAGCTACAATTAAATACTGAATTGAAAACCTAGAGATGTTACTTCAGTTGTATGATAATCGATGGACACACGGCTATTGCTTTAATATGAAAAGAGCTAAACATACTATAGTAGCAATGGTCGCTTGAAATTTATTAAATGCCTTTATCGGTATTATCAACCGGTCAACGACACATCAATTATCTTACACACAAACACCAAACCGCTCAAAATCGTCAAATGTTGGTTTCCGCCTCCGCCCTCTATTTGCTGATGACGTCATTGGCAAATAAACCCAATCGATTCGTTTGACCTCTACTGTACGTCCTATTCTCTGTCGGCGCTTCTCGCATATCTAATGCTTGCAAACCAGTTGTAACAAAACTGGACAATAGTAATTATTATTATTGATGTTAACTTATCGACAAATGAAGGAAATTATCACCAAATCGATTACACAGTATTCTATAGTTATTGGAAATTAATTTGAATTATTATTGAAATTTATAAAAGAAAATGTTTGCTATAAAGTCTGTGCCGTGGAAAACACGAACGTAGCCGGCAGAAAACAATAACATGTTCTGCTTAATTTCTTATTGAGATTATAAGAAATTAAAAAAATCAATCTATTATCATTTAAATATTTTAGTAGTTTTTTTAAGTTGGCATGTGTTTTTATCATTTTAAACTTATAAAATTCACTGATCAACTTATAAAATTTATGCCGTGAAAGGTACGAACGCAATCGGCAGAAAACAAAAGCGTTAAATACTGCATTATTTTTTTATGTAAATTACACGTATTTGCTGCCTCGGTAATTCATTCTTAAAAGAAAAGAAACGAACTTTTAAGACAGCCCTATAGTAGAACTCAAACATTTTTCAGAAAAATTTGATTTGTAATTTCACTTAGCTATTGATTGTGGATGAGAGAAACGCTGATAAAAATAAATTTTCACACGAAAAGAAAATAATTGGCAATTGTGATTTTTTTCAGAATTTTTGGTTTTTCTATTGAGTGTTTTTGACGAAACACTGATAAATTGCGTACTTGAATGTAAATAGCAGTTATTGGTTTATTGTCAGTACACAAAAGTAAATTGAACGATAAATATCAATAAGAAGTTCAATATCTAAAGTAAAAAAAGTGTGCATTTAGTAATTATTGTTTGTTGCGCTTGATTACTTGAAATTTAATATTTTTCGAGCATAATGTTTGTTTGGCTTAATTAGCATATTACAATCGTCGAACATCCGTTAATTTATGTTAATTATAAAAGTAGTTTTATGACCGTCTCAACATTTTCAAGTGGCGGTAATTAATATTTACTAAATTTACGCAACCATGCACACACATTTTGTTGTAACGTAAATTGTGAGAAGTAAATAGCGGGTTGTTGCTTTCTTCTCCATCTTCATCGTATACATTGGGCTAAGAAGTGCACGCGAATTTTGATACTTTATGCAAATGTATTTCTCTGTGAGCCTTGGCTCTGGTAGCAATTAGGATCATCATATTTAAGGACATTAATGTCGCTGCTGCTGCTTCTGCTGGTGATGGTGATGGTGGTGGTGGTAGTTGTGTTGCTGCAGAAAGACCGGGCGTTTAGGACAGAAAATGGCGGTTGAAAGCGGAAGAGAGAAGCGAGTTTATTTACTCATGAAGAAATTTTTCCACTTTTAATACGTTTTAACGTTAATTCTGGTCGACTTTTATGCGCCCACAGCTCCCAAATAAAAGTCGTCCAAGCGAACACAGCCATCACAATTTAGGAGACTGCTTTTCATATTGGATATATACTGCAGAGGGTTTCACATTATATAGATGTGCAATGATTCAGTTGTACTGTGTAAGTAAAAGTGAAGGGTGGGTACGTGGGTGGATGGTTGGGGTGGAGGAGGAAAGAGGTTACAGAAATAGAGAGAATAGTGTCACAATTAAAGCCAATACGCTATAAAGAGAGTACTATGGATTGTCCATCCTTCTTAAGAAAATAAGCTTATATCGGTATTCTAACTAGTACAGCTTAAGAAATCAACAGTTATAATGCATTTGATTGCAAAATTTGTTTTCTTAACAGTAATATGGACCAAAATAGTTAACTTCTGAACTGTCTAAACTATGGTCTGTGAGTCTGTGTTAGCTTTCGAAGTACTTTTATTGATTTCCGATTAGATTTTGAAAACCTATTTTTTATTTTGGATCATCTTTGAAACAAATTAGCAAATTTTATGTGTGAAAAACAAGTTTTTTAAGGCTTTTTAAAGAAGAAATAGTGTGGCCCTATACCAGGAACTCTTGCTTGGGTTTCACTTTAGACTTCAGCGTGAAAGTTCTTAACTGTAAGATGCATATAAATCTCTGAGGTGTGCTTTACCGTAAACATATGTTGCTGGTTTATGATGGAATGTGAATTTCTAAACCTGATATACTGTAAACTTATTAGCAAAACAATTTGACGTCTTATTCATATTTTTGTTCGTATGATAAATTATTTGATATGACAAATCATAATACCAGAACCTAAAGTGTTGATTCTGAGAGTTTTAAACGGAAACTAGTACCTATTCTGCATTTCTTAAAATTTGTAATGGTTTATTAAAGGATTAAGTGAATTGATGGTTGAAAGTTGATTTGTAATCATGTTTTGAATGAAATACTTTAAATGAAACTTGCAAGTAATCGACTTGCAATGATATTATTGTTAAAATGTTTAATTATCTTTAGTAATGATAAAACTGACTTTTTTTCTGCTGGAGATTATCATAGTATTCAATACTAGAAATCGTCTAGAAATTTAAATTGAAAATTCATTGAGATGAGCTTATCTTTTTCAACTTTTTAATCATTTCCTATTAATAAATGTTTGCTATCTGACCTGAGTTTGTCACAAGAAACATTTTCTATTATCTCGATGATGTTATTTTAAATTGAAATTGCAGTGTAAACAAATCTGCTTGGCAACCGTATTTTCTTATAATAATTATATATCAAAATTTGAGTGGCCTTATTTTAATATATGGTTTATTACTGAAAAAAAATGTTTTATGATAATAATTGTTTAGTGTAGTTATGGCAACACGACGGTACTCCTTGGTGATTAACTAGCTCATTAGTTAATCAATAAAACTTTTTTTTTTAATTTTAAATTGATGGTAGAAAAGAAATTTAGGCAAATTGCCGTTAAAATATTGTCGTTAAAATATTGGATAGCATTAATGTTTACTTTTACGTATCGTTTTTTTTTAAGTGGTATTTTTATTTATAAAATGGTTTTAGTATAAAAATGAAAAAATTGACGACATCGATCGATATGGGCGCTTTTTATTTATTTTTTTGTTTTGTTGAAAGTGGCACTTTTATTTGGGTTATCAGTTGTCTAAATGCGATGTGCCAGCTGTTTGGAGACATTTGAATAATTAATAAGCGGTAATTGAATTACGTTGGTTTGGTCATCCAATGGGCGTCATGGTAAAGTTACTTAAATATAAAAAATATTTATCGGCTTTATGGCTTTTATCAAAAGCAGCGTTTGCAAACGTCGTTTACCAACATTGTTTACATTGGGCTAAGCGTTATTTTAAACGTTAATTAATGTCTTCATGTCAATACACGTTTTTGTTATCTGATACTAATTATTATATCGATAAAATTAACAAATTTTATTAAAGTTTTATTTAACTTAATAGGATTTCTAAGTAAGTTTAGTGTTCAAATTGAAGTACTGTACAGGCTTTTATTTTACATTTTTTTAGTTTTTAAACTTTTAGCAAGTTTGTGTATAAATGATAAAATCTGATAAAATTTTGTCTTGGGAAAGATGGCCCTTAAAGTTGGCCGTCCGGTCTGTTTATGTGGCCTGCAGCTGCCGCCATCGGTCGATAATAATTTGATATTGTCAACATAAACATAGATCGGCTATGACATCTTGTGTTTAGTCAGGCACCTAGTTGAATTTTATTGGCGGAGCGCAAATTTAGGCCCAAAAACAGAAACCGTTTGGCTCGGTTATTTTTAACGACATTTTGTCTATTTTATTTTTTTTCGTAGTTAGTAATAAATGTTCGTCGCATCATTAATTGAACATTTTATGAGCAAGTTATAAAACAAGGGCTTTTGGAGAATTAGTGTCTTGAGATGTTTTTCGATTCAAGTAAAGAGATTGCCATTTAGGCGGTGTGGGAGGGAGAGAATGAGGGGTGTCGCGCGTAAAATTAATTTTTGGGCTAAGTTATTTATATTTACAGCTGGATTAGGTATAAATTTTTACCCACACTTAATACATTGATGCTGAATTAAAATGAGTGTCACGCGTGTCGTCTGCTTCACTGCACATTTTCATTTTTTGTACATAATATCTAATCTAATAGAGATTTAATTTAGTTGAGAGAATTATGAATGAGGGATGGGCGAGGGGGGTTAAAGACAACATAAATTTTGCGGCAACATACATGTAATCTATGCTAATGAAAATTGTTATAGTTTAAAACTATCAATAAATACTTTAAATTAAC
Organism: Helicorthomorpha holstii; assembly: GCA_013389785.1. Taxonomy (NCBI): domain Eukaryota; kingdom Metazoa; phylum Arthropoda; class Diplopoda; order Polydesmida; family Paradoxosomatidae; genus Helicorthomorpha; species Helicorthomorpha holstii. The sequence continues at coordinate 8,054,224 of JAAFCF010006596.1, forward strand.
GACACGTACACTTTAATGAGGCCTGAAGCACACTGATAGGAGACCCGATACCAGTGACCAAACTAATTTCCATCAATTACTTTTTAATTTTTTTACATTGCTGATATTAGATTAATAGCGCTAGCGTTGTCAAACAATGTTAATTCAGTGATCGATTTTATTTGCGACTCGAACTGGTGATTCTCAAGCAATGCTCTTGTGATCTTGTATTCGTATAAATGTACCACCGCTTGAGAATCAGTGTTAACTTGCACACCATTAAATTTTATTACTAGAACTAGGAAGTTCTCAAAGCCGCTTTGAGTTCCAAACAGGAGCATACATAATAACATTAAATGTTTAAAAATAATATAGAATTTAAATTAAGAAAAATACAGTTACCATGGCAATCCCAGATATCATTTTAAGACTAATAAGTTATTTAAGCACATGAATTTTAGTTACTATATTAAATTAGATTATCTTGTTTAACTTCCGCTGCCTTAATTTTTTAATATATTTCACGGGATTTTCTAAACAGAATTGTTTTTATTTTCATGGCAAAAAAGAAACTGGACAAACGGCCATTGTAACTAGTAAGATTTAGTCTCGTTTCTTTACTGCCACTGTCATAATCCGTGTTCCAGCTTAGAAAATCACTTAATGTATGTATGGTAGCTTAAATAAAACTTCTGAAGTATAAGAATATAAATTCATGTTGCATATTATGATTTAATCTAATGCCGTATGATTAATTTGATTTGTCTCAATACGATGCATTAGTAAATGTATTTAATTTATTTATCTTCTAGGCTTAACTATACTCGTATGTTATTAAAGTAAATGATTATGTATTGAATGCGGTTGACAAAAAATGTTATTAATATTTGTCTCGTAAAAGGATCCCAGCTTACATATTATGCATACAGTATATACAGTACAGTAGTTGAGTTTGTGCAATATGAGTGGAATTTTGTTTGCTAAGCGGATTCATAAATCGCAGACTGGGGCTTTTCATCTCCAAAGTATTGTAAGAGTGCAGTTGAAATGGATGTATTTGCATTCCAACTCACGTTTTGTATTAATCTGATAGGCGTTTTGCTTCAATTAAGGTCTTTTTGACATTAAATCATATTGAATGCAGCTGTCTGCTCTGTAGTAATGTTGCTTTTGATAATATTATGTACTCGTATATAATATTATGCTTAAATAGCAAATAGCAGTTGCATTTATTTTTATTAAAACTCGAGCGCGTTTGGTTGCATAACAAAAGCTGGAAAAAGGGACAATCAAAAAGTGTGATAAATTTTTAAATATTTTCTTGGAATGCACTTGCTGTGGGCATGCAACTTGTATATATACAGTATTATATTACCAGTACTTGCAAATTGTATTTTTTTCCTTCAATATTCATCACATATTTCATTTTCCAAAGTCGACTATTTTGTGTATTGGTTGATATGATTAAGTTTTTATTGTAATGTTATAAAAATAAAGCTGCAGAGCCGTTTGTTTGGCATAACTTTGATTTTTACGTATACGAATTGTACACTTAAGATTAACTGGTTGTGAAAGTATAGCGTATACTGTATAAATCAAAGCAGAGAAGAAGATGGCAAACTTTTATGAAAGAAAACTCTTAAAGAATGCTTTCCGCTAACATTTATAGTTTGCCAACTATTAAAATATTTTTGCCACCCACTATTTTTCCTTAAACTTTCAGAACAATCTGCTTTCAAGCTTTTATACATGTATGAATATATATATATATAGATTTTATATGTTTTGCTATAAAGAAAGTAAAGAGGGAGGGGTTGAAAGTGGGAGGAATAAAAAAGCTTTTTCATCTTCCAAAATGGCAAGCTTATGACGATATAAAATATCTTGTAGTTTAGTGTAGCGTGAAAACGTCATATTCGATGTTATTTTTTCCATTTTTTTTTATATAAAAATGGCGAGTTTACTGTTGTGTACTGTATATATTCATTTATGAACCAAACGTTTTTGTTACTGTATGAAATGTACATTGAAAGTGTTTATATAAGTCAGCTTTGATATTTTTTATATATAAGAAACAAAATTTGCATAGCCGTCTTCTTATACCGGGTGATTTTCTAAATTGAAACACTGATTTCGACAACGCCAATAACAAAATTTATTAGAACTACATCTTATTAGTTACAATGACGATTTGTCTCTTTTATTTCTGCTCATAGGAGTTGTTCCGTTGACTTTTTTCTCTGGAGAAACAATTGCCTATAAAGACATGGAACTACATCTTATGAGCTCCGAAGTGTTCAATAATAAAGATTTGAGACTAAATACTATCCGTTCCTATGACCATTTGTCTCCTTTATTTCTTAGCTTAGCCATGGGAGATAAAAATGGTGTTTCATTTTAGGAAATACAGTAACCCGGTTTTGTAAATAGGTCAAAGCAAAGGTTGATAGTAAAGTGTAGTTAAATATTGCAATTGAAACTTGTTACGTTGACATTACGTTATTGAAGGATGGTTTGCTACGGGAAAATAACTGATTGGAATTTTGGGATGGCATCCAAAAATGTTAATATTAATCAAAGTTTCAGTGCACAGTTTTATTTTGTCTTTATTTCGAAAATCACACGATGATTTTGGAAAGTATCCAATGCCAGCGGAGTAAACAACATACTACGCTGACACTGCTTAAGCTTAGCAGAAAATTTATTTTTACTTTATTTATTACTCGTTGTAATTGCTGTTACTTTGGCGTGACACGAAATGAGATTGCAGCTATTTTCTCTCATTTTGTCTCTATACGTGCTCAGTGACTATAATGACTGTGTGTAACCAAATATAAACTTAATCACTAATGTTAACGCTGCAGTTAAAACACGATGAATATTAGCGATTTAATGTACGTAATATTATAAAAGCGCTGCATTTTTACTTTTAATTTGCATTTACGTACGCACTGCATTCAAATGTCTTGTTTTTCGTGGATACTGATGAAACTTTTGCCATATTCTAATTTACTTCTACGTACCAGGTATATTACATTTTTGTCTTTGTTAAACTACTTGCTTACATTTTGGAGCAAAAATGTTATTGTTGAATAATTATTGTACTTAATTAGTGCGACGGATTTAGTTTTTACTTATTGGCGTAACGTAAGTTTAATGTTTTTAATACTAGTTGTAATTTATAGCATTCTTAAAAGCGCGTTTTTATGAGATAAACAGTCATAAATCAAATTAAATTGAATTTTAGGTTTTGATGTTATGTTTATTATTATTAGATTACGTTGCGGTATTTTTTAACCAACGTTATTGAGTAGCTGCACGTTACTTAAGCTAATAGTAAAATTAACTATTAACATAACTTGGAAATATTACTGCATAATACACAATACATTTAAACAAAAATTAGAAATGTTTCAAATTTTTTATTATTATTTGCACCACTAATTCACAAATAAAATAATTCACGTTACAAAAATTATCAGGCTATCGAAATTAATTTTACAAATCTGCATATTTTCATTTTCTATTCCATAAAAATAACCTGGCAACTCGATTATACTATCAATTAACAAGCTAGACAATGTAATTTGGTCTCATTTATTTATTGTTATTAACGATAATAATTATTTTGGTTTAAAACAAGATCAGTTCATTTGTTTCTAATGAAATTTTAATACAAGACTAAATTACATGCATTTACAGTATATGGCTATTTGTTTTGTTTCTTAATATATTTCCATGTTTTCTTATGAGGGTGACTATACTATATATTCGTAAAGAGACTTTAACAAACAAACAAATGAGGTCGAGAGTGATGGCGAACTCATTGACGTATTTGTCATTTAGATTTAAATTTGCTATGAAAATGTCTTAAGAAATGGCAAGCTACTATGTCGTAAAGTGGAGCCAGATAGATGTCCGATCACCACAAGAAAATTCGCCTTTAGAACCTTAGAACTTAGATTAAAATGTTCTGGTAAACACTGAATATCCAATAAGAGTTTCTTTAAAGTTGACATGCAATTCTTAGCGCTGGCTTGATGTTTAACTTTAAGGGCTTAAGCCACACATGCATTAAGTTTGATGTTTATTCTTAAAATAACATTTTAACCTTATTTGACTTTGTCATTTTCCATTTGTAGCCTTTTTCAACTAAATTACTGCGTTTATGTGGTCATTATTTGACGCTATGCAAGAAAGAAAGAAAGCGAGAGTATAACGAATGTAATCGGATGATGAACGTTAATTGCTAAAGCATACGCCACTTTCTAAGAAACTGCACATGTTTATAATATGTATATCTTATACGAGTAGGTGAAGTAAGATGCAAGCGAACACGGAGAGACATTGATATTTTGCTATCTAATTCTTACTATACCATACTCAGACTGTATGACCTGAGGCGAACTTAATTGTGGTCAGATCGACAGCTTATGAGCAGTACACTATACAACACTGTACGATGTACACACACGACATCTAAAGCGACTCATCTATAATAGATATGTGACAACTTCGATGGAGACCTTTCGTCGATCTCTAAGAAAAATAGCTTTGTCTTCTAATAAATGAGTACCGGTACTAATAATTAAGTAAGCCGTACGTTGAACTATAAATTAGGCATTTCCCAATTATGATGATCAACGTTAACAGAATTATTACCGGTATTCGGGTTACTTTGATAGCGATTCTTGTTATTATATTGGGTTTTTTGATTGATTTATTGCGAGTCAACAATTGATAAATAATGCACAGGATCTTGCTAACGAAAGTAGTTAAGCTCTCTAACTAAGTTTAGTACCGGTAACTGTCGCCAGTTACCAGATAAAGTTGTCAGTTTAAGTTAGTCGTCTTATTAGTCAATTTATGGAATTACTATTAATAATTAAGTATTCAGTCGTGTTAGTCCAATGAATATGATCCTTAGTGATGCAAGGTGATCAAAAGATAAGCGTTTATATTTTTGTTTGCCAATAAATAAACGGAAATAAGTTTATATGGTACTGCTTAAAATAAATATCCGTCTCGTTTTCTTATTAGCAAAATTAACAGTAATTAAGCGGGAATAAATTTCATTGCTTACAATGGATATTTGTCTCGTCTATTTATCGGAATTACCAATAAAAATGGTAATAAATGATACTTATCACAATACATATTTATTAATTGTCTAGCTTACAGATCAAAATTACTAGTAAAAGACTGGGATAAATTGTACGGTTTTATCATAGTTATTTTTGATGTCCAGTCTTATGCATAATATATGCTAAACATATATCTTATGATCATCTTTTGCTATCGATATTATAACCGACAATGCGTTGTTTTTAACGAAAGAAAAAAAAATAATAACCATACGATATATTTCTTAAAATTTCATACTAATGCACTAAATTGATGTTGATGGATAATTCATGTTATAAGTACAAGTAAAGCTCGAAATTTTTTATTTTTATTATTTTTTAAGGCTTGTTTTAAAGTGTGTTTTATAATGAATGTCAAGAAAACATGTACTCTTTCCCATACAGCTATTTAGCTAACATAACATACGGTCGCTTTTATTTATATTTGGGAAAAACTTTTGTGTGCAAGTTTTTAGCCTGGATAAGAGTTAAAAGAACTAAAGGGATATTTGACCCTTGAGTAAGTTAGTAATCTAGTCTTGGTTTTTATGACATTGCTTCTCGCTTAGATGGAAAGCTGGCTATTACTTTTCCAGAACAAAAACCCGAGTCTATTATTATCTGCTACATACTCGTATAAGCCACATAAACCAGGTGATTTTCTATATTGGACCACTGTTTATTACAGTACCAATAAAGAAACGAGACTAATTCTTATCATTTCCAATGGTAATTTGTCCCGTTTCTTTTTTGCTATTAAGGTTTTCAATAAAGAAACGAGACTAATTCTGAATTGTTCCAAAGGCAATTGGTATCTATATCGTACTAAGCGTTCATAAAGAAAGTTTAAGAAACGAGACTAAACGTTATTATCTTCAATGGCGTTTCTTTCCGTTTATTTTTATTCCATGTAGAAATTTTGTTCAAATATTGAAAATCACCCGGTTATAATGTACCGTGCAGTACATGTACACACCAATAGTACTATCATACATAATTTGAAATATAACTCTGCTGCTGCTGCACTTAAAGCGGCTTTTTGTGTACAGTATGGTATAGACTGAATTTAAATTTAATAAAGCAAAATATTGACTCACTATGATATTTATAATTGGCTTTACTCTTAAATGTTTACTTAATAGGCTTTCTCAATATTTGTTATTGAATTAGGATCGTTTAGAATTTTAGATGTAGGAATTATTTATTGCAGGTGATGTGTAATTTTCTAAATGCGGTGAATATCTTGTGATGTGGCGTAATTAAAATTGAAAAGTAATATTAAAAAAAAATGTTTATTTGATTAAATTTATATTGACGTTTGCTGTTGCAATTGGAGTTCATTTTGTGCTATTCAGTCGAACTTATCAAACAAATGGCTCGAGTCCGTTTGACCTTTAGTATAACCTTAACCCTCCCAAATGCTACATAAAATGGCGTTTATTGATCCCAACAGTGTCGATGAGAAAACATGTTATTTCTCGGTTTGCAACGGAGTGTGTTGTTGCTTTTATTTACTTTTTTTTCCTTTCTACTGTTTCCTTTAACATCTGATAAACACAGCAGATGCTGAGGGTTGTTTTAAGGAAATAAAAGGAATGTTGGCATTTTCACGTGACATTTTGTATGATTAGATAGGAAATTACAGGTTTGATTTTAAGATGCGACAATCCAGCTTAAATAATGGAAATGGAAAAGAGGGAGAAAAACAATATTTACCGGTGCTTTAGAAAATTGAATGATTGATTATTTTTGTTTTGTTTAGATTGGCTTTTATTACTAGACTATGTCGTTCAGTGGAGTAACTTATATGCACCTGTAAACGTTATAAGACCTGGAAGAGCTTAATGCAAGACCTTGTTTGTCGTTAACATCTTATGATGTCTACAGAGATTAATTTACACCCCAAGTTGTAATATTGGCTTTTGGCTTTTTATACTGCAGCAAAGACATTATTGCGCTGACTGAAGAGTCATAATAGGTGAAGTGTAAAGGGTCAATCGTATTTTGGTAGTAACGACCATTTGATGTGTAACTGCAATATCACGATATAACTTAGATACTGTGGATGTGTAAAAGGGCATCGTTAAAGAAAAGTTAACCGAAAATGGACATTATTTTAGCGGTAACATCTGTTTTGTGTGTTTGTTGATGGGAGTGGGAGTGGGGAGGTGCAACTTTATTAATTCAAGGTAATCATTGGTCAAATGTGCATGAAAACTGTCGTTTTCAAAGTACCCATCAATTATTTTGCCAACATGCAATAAACTCAACAGTGCCTTTTCTTGTGATTATATAACTTTATATACTGGGTGATTCTCTAAATTGGAATTTTTTTTTAAAGAAACGGGACACATTTCTATTGAAATTAATAAGATTTAGTCTCGTACATTTACTGACACAATTATCAGTTTTAGTGGAGATTTTTCCGTTATTTTTTTTTTACCATAAGAAAGAGTGAACCAGCTTAGACAATCACCTGGAGCATATTATAACGGTAAAAAGTGACTTATTTAGTCACATGTAATACTGTACTGCAAAATTACTGAATGATAAATGAAATCCAAGTTGTAATCAATGCTAAGTTATGTTATAACTACACGAAATAACGTTGGAATTATATTGCATTAAAATTTGTGCAGGCAAATGAATCTGTTATAGTAATAATTGCATTGAAATCACTAATGACAAAGCGTGTTAGTATGCCATAAAATATTAAGTACAATTATGCAGTTTAGATTAAATAATAAAAACGACTATTAAAGCTTGTTTGGAAACACATTCTGACTTTTCTCCCCTTTCAAGATTATCATGAAAATGCTGCAATAATGCTGATCTCTATTATAATAATTATTATTATTATGGGTTATGTAAATTTTTTCATCGTGACGGACGGGCAGCGGGAATTTCATGCAACTAAATTATTATTAGTCTTGTTATTCTCTACTATATACAGTAATATTATACAGATTATTTAGCTTTGCATCATGTATTATTATACCGGGTGATTTTTGAAATTTTAACATTTGTTTTTCAGTACAAGGAAAGAAATGTGACATTTTGTCATAAAACTGATAAATTACAGTCTCGTTTCGTTATTGACCTTTTTATTCAATTACAATAAAGAAACGGAAAACATTGGCGCTGTAAATCATAAGATTTAGTCTCATTTCTATTGACACTGTAGAAAAAATTCCATTTTAGATAATAACCCTGTATATAGTTTTTTTGTTAGGTTATTGGCAGTTCAATGCCACTCGCTTTTTAATCATTAAATAATAATTTGTCGAGCAATTAATGAAGTATTTTCAACAAACAAAATGCAGATTTTTTAAATTTGAAATTACTTTTTTGTGTCGTCAAACCGTATTTAAAATAATATTATAAGGAGATAGGAATTATTTTAATGTTGTAAACTAATCTGAATTTTTAAATTATATTAAATTAAATGTTTGATGAAATGTTCTGACACAGATGTTTTATGCATTTTGTAAGCTGGCACAAAATTGAAATGGAATAAATTAATGTAAGTGGGTTCTCTATACACATTCTACAATCCTATATGATTGAAAATCAGCTCTGAAATTTATAAATGAAGCTTTTTATTAAGTTTTATATTATTTGATCGTGCAGAACAGCTATACATAAAATTGATTGTCAGAAGTTGCAAACGCGTACGTAAAGTACAAGCAGAGCAATGTTATTAAATTGAATTTGGCAAACGATTGTCATTAGTATTGGACTGAACGTTTTCCACCCCTCAAAAGTAATTTTATCATTAGTATTTTTTGGCGAGTAGCATTCCACCGTCGATATGTAGATACGGATTCAACAATATAAAACATGTGTGCTGAATTAAATACTTCTGATTTGTGATTGACGTTCTTTTGTCTTTTGTTTATTTGGAAGAGGGAAATTAATTTCGACTTTACAACAATAAGTATGAGTTGAAGTAGGGTTGAGGGAGGATAATATAAGGAGGAACCGATTTTTGACATGCGTCATTTTTAATTTACAAATCTCAAGATGCAATTTTCTATTTTGAAAGAATTTGAGGTGAATGGGAAACATAACTTAGCTAGCTCAACTTGGCTGCTTTCATTTACTAATAACTAATTTCGATTTTTATGCTTTCACACTCATCATTCAATCAGCATTATGCAATTCAAAGGTTACTTCAATCCTTTGCTTACTCGTAAAAAAATATCTTTTTTATTTTTCGTTTTCTAAAACAGATGATATCCATTGGGGCAAATTTATTTAGGTCAGTTTTATTGTTCTTTGTCGCGTATTCATGTAAAATCAGCTCACGTTTTTCGATTGAAATTGGATTTTTCTATCTATTTTTTAATTCAGTATTGTGTGTGCTATCTTTTGTAAAATTTATAGCATTTCAACAAAGGTACTTGTCACCAAAATAATGATCTTTTAAATCTCTTTGGAAATTCTTGCTTTTTTGACTTTATATGAAACACTATGTTACACTTTTGATGTAGATGATTGTTTTCAGGTTAATATTTAACTTTTCTGGTACCAGTATTATAAAAATTATTAAATTTGTTGGTTGTTGATTTTTAATAACTGCTGAACTCAAATGTAATAGTCTGCATTACGAGTTTTGCATATCGTGAATTTCAGGTTGTCTGTTGACAAACAAAATTATTTAGAGAACTTAAACAGACTTTTTCTTCACAAATTTCCTCCTCAATTTTCAGCTGCACACCTAGCTTAAATTTCTTATTGTTTGGTGTATGTGTTATTTTGTTGGGGCGGAGGATGGGGGGATGGAAGGGTGAGGGGGTGAAGGGGAACCTGTTCGTAAATAGAAACGCGATCCTCCATCTTTCATTCTTAGTTTGTTCGTCTGCGAAGGAAGTGGGGTGGGTTGGTTGGTTGGTTGTATGTTTTGCTGTGATTGAAATTCAGGCAAATATGGTGAAGTGCTTGCATGAATAGCAATGAGCTAATTTTCAAGCTCCAACTTTGAAACGGAAGGAAATCTCACTTGCTGTTTCGTCGTAGTAGTCGTAGTATGGTGGTGGTAGTAGTAGTCGACGTCGTTCCATATATTGAATTCTATATTGAATTCCATATATGTATATACCGTATATGTCGTTTACAAGCGAAACCATCTGTCGACGCATTACCTAAGCTTACTTACGCATACCAAAAACGTTTCTATCTTAGGACTAAACAAAAATGGCGCTTCAAAACACGCTCATTTGATATGCCAAGTGGGAATTGTAAAGCAGGAAAATATTACCTGCATAATTAAGCTGAAAGATAGAGGCATTAAAACTTTGCATTGTCTTTATATCAGTGGATTTGTATTAAATATGTGCACTTTTATCAAATGTCATTTAAATAGCAAGAATTCGTAAGTTATGCTATGGAATGTTTTTGGTCTAATGTGCAGCTCACTCTGACCAAAATTGTGTCGAGTTTCATTTTGACATCGAATTGCATACTTGACTGTTTTTTTCTTATTTTATTATTTATTTGGGTATTTGTAAAGATATTAAAAATATATTTAAAAGAGACTTTAAAAAACAATGAACACCGTTTAACATCAAACGGAGGGGACTGAAGCCAAATCTTTTTGTGTTAACCGATTTTTCATCTTAAGAGATTTTTTATTGAATGCACTTTACTGTACTTGGAGATTTGGACTAATACAAAGAATTTGGGCTTTTATTTTTTTTTTAAAAAAGTTATTTTATTATTATAAAATTGTTTTAGTTCTTCTATACTTAGTTAACACTACTACATTATCCATAGTGTTCCTAAGATACAGGAAAATTATTTTCACTTATGGCAAACTACAGTATGTAATTTATTTCGTTTCTTTAATAGTAATTTGGTCAGTAAAGAAACGAGATAAAAATAAGTTGTAAGCAATGCATTATATTCCCGTTTCTTTTGTATGTCAGCATAGTTTGACCGATTTATCATATGAACTTGCATATTTTGGATATTTTACAGCTTATTTTGCCACTTTTGGTAGCATATTAATTAGGGCATAACTTTTCCATCAGTAGTAAAATCATCATGACGTCGATTTTTAATGTAGCAGCTAGGAATAAGTTATATTTAGTGCTTTCTTAATTGTGTCACATCTAGCTTAGCTTTGGCTTCTAACGAGTTGATTTATATGGTTGTTTGGGAAGTTACTCAAAAGGTTAATTGCTGTGACATTTTCTCTCATCTCGATGTTTGCCTTTCCATATACATTTATAAGCCCATTCACTTTTTTCACACACACACACACATACAGTACACGGAATCCTATTCGTCAGTGTAGACCTTGGCGTATACAGGCTTTAACACAATTCAGCAAGCAAATATTATGGATTCGTGTTTTGGGTATAAATTCCAGAATTTTTCTAGTCGACTGTATGTATAATGAAACCTTTGCATGAACAAAATTCTATTATAAAATACATTCAGCTTTGGCGGCAATGCACTCGTGTAGTACAAGCACTCTTTAACATAACGTAAAAGTGCTTGTCGATTTCTTTAAAAACGAATTTTTTCTACGTTTGACACTCAAATACTCGTACAATGTTTTATTGCACCGAAATTTGCACTTTATGCTGTTGTAAGAGATTGGAACTTAAGTTCCAATATAAATGCCTCTCGATATCATTTGGTGCATGTCAATTTTGTGCATAGTAACCGACATTTCTAACATTGACCCAGTGGTTTTTCAATGTTTGTTGTAAATTTGAAACTGTCACAAAAAGCTCTAGTTTTGCCATTTTAATAAATTCATAGAAAGATAAACTTACTGAATAATAATTGCAATTTTAGCAGTTAATGATTAGGTTTTTTGTCTCACTTTTAAAACGATTTTTTATTGAAAGTTATCTTTTTTTTGTAGTGTTGTTGCAATTTATAGCGTGATATGTTTTCGTTAAGATAGTCCAAGCAGTTTTATTTTTTTGTACACTTAAATTCGGTGTTTCTAGTTAGCATTGTGTTGTTACAAAGAAGATTTATGTGGTGAAAGACGGTAATACGTAAAGGTAAAATTGAAAAGAATAATGGTTGTGGTTGTGCTGGAATAAATATATAGAAAATGGCAGCTGAACAGAAATAATTGTCCTTTTCCGCTCGAAGGAAATGTAAATTGGTGCTGTAGTCACTGGTTGGACGGCTAACCAGCCATTCAAGCAGCAGACGCCTGGCAAACAAAGCGGTGGACCGATCCATCACTTAAAATGGCCGTGGAAAAGAGTGCGAGTGGAATTGGTTGCTATAGTAACGTTTCCAAATCAACTAAGGCATCATTCTGGATGAAGAGCGACTGAGACAGATAAGTTCTACTCAAGGAAAGAGATTGAAGAAAACGAAAGTGGTTCCGTACATATATACAGTATATATATACGAGTCAAGGGAGTGGTTGACGGGTGGGGTGGGGGTCAGACAGGGGAGGTAGAGAGTAAGGGGGTGGGGAAAATAAAAAAAAAAAGTGGGAGAAAGAAACGAACCGGGATCGTATATAGTTTAGTAAAAAAGTGAAAAACGCCAGTCGTGAATTCGTGATTAGATTTCAAGCAAAAGAAGTAGGGAAAGTGAAAAGGAAAAAAAAAAACATGCTAAAGAAACGTGGAAGTCTGCGAAGTCAATTTCACGCCAAAACAGATTTCAACTATTTTTTACTGCTGGTTGAGAACGATCACAGCGCCACCTTACCCTGCCCATCGTAGAAAAATATACCTAGCACTCAATCTCATCAAATAATAATGGTTTGGCGCAGTTACTTAGAATTTTTTCTAAAGATTGTTATGGGTTTACCAAGATGTAAATTGAAATAAGTTAAAAAGAAGTTGAAATCAAGTTATCGGTTTCGATTTTAAATTTTTTAAAGTTAAAATCGAATTTTCTTAATGTGGAGATTTCGTTCTGTCAGTTTCTTATTCTTTTTTTTTTTTTTGTTGTTGTTGTTTAATGTAGACATTCATTGAATCTAATTGGCTCACATTTCACCGATTCGCTAGCAGATGTTATTAAATGTTTAACAATTAATTCGATTTGATATTGCGGCTATTAAATATTAATAAAAATCATTTCCGAGACAAACATTGCTGGGATTTCTTAACCTCAAGTAATTTTGTTGTTAAACGTGAAACGAATATAAGTTGTGCTTGACATTGATTCATCGTTTGTATTGAAAACAACTTTTTTTCATGTTACAGATGGCAAATAGCGTCGAAGAAATCAATATTTTTCAGTATTTAATAAACTCTTAAAAAAATAAAAAAAATAAACGAATGGGCTTGAGCGAGGCGGCGAAATGTTTAGGGAAGAGGACACGGGGATGAAAAATTAAAAATAGTGGGATTTAAAGTTGGATTTGACAGAATGATGGGTAGAACCTCTGCTTTCAAACATATTGTTATTCGAAGAAGAATCAGGCGTTTGCTTTTAGGTGAAGAAAAAAAAATCCACTTTTGAACGCACAGTATACACAGACTGCATGGGTGTGTGTATATTTTCTTGCGACAAAAGATGTTAACAAAAGTGGATCCGCAAGTCACGCAAACGACGCAAATTTATATGGGTATATAGGCGATATATATTTCCCGGGTGATGTTCTACATTGGAGTGCTTTTTATTCTCATGTCAAGAAAGAAACAGGAAAACACGTTATCGTTTCTTTATTGGCACTTCTTCATTTCTTTATGGCAAGAAACTACCAAAACAAGTGAGATTTAGTCCCGTTTTTCTTATCAGCATTTTGTGTTTTTATTGCAAGAAAGGGGCAAATACGCCTTTGGAGCTTGTACAATTCAGTCTCTTTTCTTAATTGGCAGTTTTTATTCTTATGACAAGAATGAAACGATACAATTTGATGTTGGGACTGACAATATTTAGCCTTAATGCTTTACTGGTTTCCATGACTTGAAAGAACCGGGACAGATAACAGAACGGTTAATATTTAGTCTTATTTATTTATTGGCAATTTATTTTTTAAGACAAGAAATTATCGAAACAATGACGTGAGGTTTAGTCCCGTTTTTTATTGGCATTTTTTTGTTTTTAACAACATGAAAAGAAACGGGAAAACACGTCATTAGAACTCATAATATTTAGTCTCGTTTCTTTATTGTAATTGTAAGAAACGCTGTTCCAATTTTGAAAATCGTTCTATATAGGCTGTAAATACAGTATATTGTATATAAATTATAAAAGCACTGATGTTGCGTCTTTGAACTTGAGCAGAGAGAAAAAAATGTATCAAAAAAGAAAACAATAAATAAGCTGAAGAAATGACTTGTATATGTTGCTTTCTACACTTTGAAAGAGCTACAAATACCGAGCAAAATGGTTATAATGGGTGATGATGAGGTTGTTCATAGAGTTTTGGACTTCACTGATCATTTGCGATAACATAATAAGGCCATTGGCAGCTCTTAATGGTACGTTGATTTCTTTTAATTACTTTTTGTTTACTCCATCGCATTCAGTATAAATATTGGACTATTTAATGGAGTTAGGTTTCTATTGAATTATTATTAGTAACTTTCTTTGTATTTGCTGAGTTGTCTGGCCTTAAATATCTGGATTTAAAAAAAACAAAAACTCTTTTGTTAATTGTTAATACTGTTTATGTTATTTTTCTGTACAATTACAGAAATAGCTGTCTGGAAAACGTTTGTTTGATCGATTAAGTTTAAATAATTCTAACCGCTTTAATTTGGTTAGATTTACAAGTTTAAGAAATGAATTGATCGGTGATGCATCGTGCTTTAACATGCTTGGATTAGCGAATGTCTTTGGGTTTTGTCAACTGAAACAAGTTAATTGCATTTGGAAAGTCTAAACAAATGACTTTAAATAACTTAAATCGATGGCGCTGATTTCATCAGAGTGTATTTTACTGTGAATGTGTTAATGTGGATTGCTTTTTATTTTTTTTCTGTGCAGTACCTACTGTACATTGGCAGGTGGTTGTGTTTCGTGATTAAACAATTCATTTCGCAGGTTTTAATTATTTAAAACAAAATTCGAAGATTTTTTTCTTCTTTATAAAATGTGCATCCAATAAATGAAGATGTATTTTCCTTTTTAAACCATAAATTTATTGAGAAATTGCGCGACAATATTGAGACAAGTGAAGAATTGAAAACCAAAAAGTGAAAAGTTAAATCGAAATACATGACAAGGCAATTTACACGGATACCGGTGCTGGTTTATTGTTAGACTGAGAACAAAAAAAAAAGCACAACATAGGTATCCATTCGACCGGAAGTGTCTTATGACGAAACGTTGACTGCTATCTTTTCAACGGCAACAACAAAAAATTGGTTAGCTGGAGAATGAGAAGGAAACGTTAGACGTTGAAAACCTTTTAAATTCTATCTTTAGATAACGTCAGCAATAGAAAAAAAGCATTTATTGATAAATAGCCCTTCGGTGTATCCATTTTGTATTTGAAAAGCTATGTATTATATATGTGAGTTTAGACATCCATCAAAACATCGCAACCGAAAACGATGCTTCGAGTTCGGTGTAATGTATACGTCTATCTTTCTTCATTTTTCCTTCTCGAATTTATTTTTCTGATTTGGGTGTCCATCAGCTAGACTGACGACCAATTTATGCAGAAGATAAAATGCTAAAATGGCTTGACAGAAAAGAAGACAAGGGGATTTATTTGCATATCAAATTTCGATATGAAAAGTAGAAAGTATACTGAATATACGGCTTAACGTATTAGAAGCTATTCATCTTAAATTAAGACATTTCTAAGCATGATTTTGTCTATTGCTGCTATGGATCCATGGTAATACTAATGTTGTAATGGGGGGAAGAACTAAGTTTAATAAAAGATAAGCCCACAGTATCATTTTCTAAATGAAGATGGACTATACGCATTATTCTATACATAATCAATATTGGATTCTGGTTTGGACGAATGAAGAAAACAAATTGTGAATAATTTAGCATCTATAATGGCAAAATACTGTTACCCGTTCCAACTTCCCCTACAACCCTCTCCACTATAAAGCCGTCATTAAATTTTCTTTATTTTTTTAAATAAGTTATTAAATCTTTTATTTATAAGCAAGTTGATTTTTTTGTGGGATTATTTGATAAATGTCACGAAGATACTTGCTGTTTAGTTTAATATGAATCTCGTTGAATTTTATCTTTTTTTAAAATCGAATTCAGAACTGACTTGCATGCTGTACTAACTTACAGTATATGGGAAATATTTTGATGGAAAAAATGTGATTTCGATGTAATCATTTTGAATTCATGTTTTGGTCGCTTACATAAGCTGCCATTTTATTGTTTTTGTTGATAAAAACTAATTAATATTTCATAAAAGTAGTTTAATTACGAGTATTTCATTTGATTAAAATTAATAAGATACCGATATATTCTAATGGTTTTTTAACTCTGGAAATAATTCAGATGGCGTTTTAGTATATCGCATGACTGTCTTAAATTATGACTTTTGAGAGAATGTCGTTAATTAAATTGCTTAAGAGTACTGTACTTTGTTTTACATCTGTTGATGTTTTTGTTATTTTAATTTTTGCCAATTTTATGCTATTAGTATGATTTTAAACTTCTTTGTTATCTCAAAATAAACTGCGGTCATGCCATACATAATAAAAAAAAAGATTAAATTTAGCGATTGTGCTTAGATAGATTTAAACTTAAGAAATATTTATCATAGTTTGGTTTTTTAACTATGGCATTTTACAATTACATGTATAGTTGAAATCGTGCTTTCTAGGAGGCTTTCTACAAAGTTCTGTAGTCAATGACTTCATTTAGAAAAAAAATAATTTATTATACTGTACGTACAACTATTACCATAGTCAAAACAGTTTAACTTCGATGCTACTCGTTTGTTTTCTTTTCCATTTCCTCTTCTTCTGCCTTTTTTTTTTTAACAACGGAATGGAGAGATTGAACGAAGACAAAGTTTGACGTCGCATTCGGATAAAAAACTCTTCGAACATTAGCATTGTTTGTTGAGTGGATTTTTCAAAGTAGTGCAAATTGAGTCAAATTAAGACGGATTACTATTGATTAAACATAGAAAAGCGGCTGAAATTTGGTTGGAGCGACATATATTTGTATATCCGTCACTTTATATAACTTCCGCTTCTTTACAATGTGTGCATATTTTATTACTTTAACGGCTTGTCTACACAAGAAAAACTTTGATAATGAAGAAAGTTGCATTTTCACTGTGTTTAGCTTGCGATTAAGCCACACTCTTCTGCTACTTGCTATCTTTTTTGATTGATATTGGAGGAAGCTTAGCTATGATTGGGAAAAATTTTAACAAGAAAAACTAAGACTTTTTGAATGGAAATTGTCAAATAGTGACTTGGCTAATATAACATATCACATAATAAATTGACGGAGGGGAACATTGTTATTTACTAATTCAACGACGGATTCAAAATTCGCAACATACTGTATAATATTAAGAAAAATTGCAAGCCAATATTATAAGTCAAAAAAATGTACAGGGTGGTCATAAGATACATATTTATCATACACAACTGATTTTCGTTTTTTATTGGTAACTTCGATAAAGAAACGAGACACATATGTACTGTGAGCAATGCAATTTATTCCCATTTCTTTATTGGTTAATGTTATTAAGAAACGAGACAAATATGCATTATGAATCATACTATTTATTCCCGTGTTATTGCTAGTAATTGTGATAAAGAAACGAGACTAATATGTACTGTGAGCAATGAAATATTTTCCCTTTTCTTTATTCGTAAATTTGTTAATCAAAGGAAATATTTTGAGAAATGCCACTTGTTCCCTTTTTTTCTTACCAGCAATAGATGAACACTGGAAACATATCTTATGATCATCCTGTTTATTGGTCCTTCAATAATTTTTTCCCCTAAAGTGATGGAAAATTCAATATTTACTTGGAAAGTTTTTTTTATATGTTGACATAGCGGCTCAGAATAAATGTAATCTATTTATATTTGGGCTGAGTGTGTTTTTGAGCAAGACAGAAAACGAGGCTGTGATTAATCATATAAAAATGAAAATTATCTAACTAATAAAAAAAATAGCTTAAAAAGTTGTATGCTCTTTCTCCGTGCCATGCGTTTAAAATTTGGTTTGCTTTCAACCATACATTTGTCATCTATTAAATTATGAATGTCTGGTCCAATTAAGGCTAATCGATAATTGGTATCTGCTCCGATGAATATCAATATTTAAATATGCCACCTGTCATTTTCTCCTACTAAATTTTGATCTGTTTTATGTCTAATATGCATATACTTTTTAACCAACTGGAAAATATCCGACATTTTGATTCAATTCAATTACACGCTTTAGTTGCGCGCATTCTTTTAATTCTTTATTTTCTTCCCAGTATTCTTATTTTTACTTTGAAAGCCTTGGTAATAAAAATAATTTATAACATCTATGTTGTTTACGGGTAAAGCTGCAATAGTAGTGCTGCTGTTTTTGCTGGGGTTTTTTATGTAGAAAAGTTGCTTTTATCTTTTTTAACGAATGGATAAAATTTTTTTGGCAACTTATATTGGAAAGATAGTAAAAGGAAGTGTGGAAAAAAGTTGATAGGGAAAAGAGTAGGAATCTGCATACATCAAAGAATTCCACCGAGGCGTCATCAACTTTATCAACTTCATCATTAAATCACGCCTAAGCCAACATCACCGAATACATTAAACCCTGCTACAATATATAGTACTATAGAGAAAATATCTTTTTACTTTTTAGCTTTACATTTCATATTGTTGGTTTTAAAGGTTTTTTAAACACAGTAATCCATCGATTCGTTGACTTGTCAAGATATTTTTTCAAATCGCTTGCGCAGTAATAAGCACCTTTTTAAGAAAAAACTCAAGAATTCTGCTGTAATTTTTGAGTACACCCTAGTATAGTCTATAAATATCTGAGAATTTGACCTGTTTTTAAAATAGTATTAATCAGTAAATTGTTATTGCTGACAAACGTTTACTGATATGATTGACGATTCTAATTAATATATTGGAAATCTTAACTATTACTTAGCTCATGTGACTGTTATTTGACAAATGTTACTTTGCAGTTTTGACTATTATTTGACAATTATGGCAATTATTGTTCAACTGTTTTTCGTTATTTAACTTAATTAGCATTCGGTTTAACGATTTGGGGCATGTGATTGCCCAAACGAAAACCGTTTCATCGTATGATTAAAAAGACTTTTTTAAATTGATATTAATGAATAATGATGATGAAAGTTTTTCTATTAAATACCGGTAACGATAATTCCATGTGAATGTGAAATTATACATGGATTAGCAATCGAAAGGTTGGTTTATGGAAAATGTGGATTTAAATAAAGCTATAAAACAGAACAAAAATTTAAGAGTACTGCCTATATTTACGTCTGATTTTCTACAAAATACAGTGAATACACTGGCATGACTTTGTTATGATGCTTTAAATTTTGTTTGACCGAAATTTGACTTGGAAGTGAAGGCATTCATATAATATGTGCGAAGACCAGAAAGTTATCTGCACAAACAACGTATTTTAATCGGTGCCTTAGGCTAGTAAATTTTTATGTTTATGTAAAATATTTTTCCCTGAAATTTATATCGATAACTTCAATAAAACGTCTGCATTTTTATGTTAATTTTTATGAGAAATGGAAACTGCGTAGCAAATAACATTAACTTATGCTCTGATTTACATCTATATGTAAACTTTTATGATGGGGTCTCTCTCGAACTCACATTTTTCTATAGCCTTTCACCCTTAATTCCATTTATTTTTACAATATTCATTTTTACAGGGAGCATGTCAATTCCTGTTTATAATTTGTTTTACATTTCACGTTACAATTGGGTATTAAGTAGCGTAAAATTAAAGATTGAAATTGCATTTTTCAAATTAAGCTATCTTATATTATGTTTTTGAAAATTTCAATCTACCTTCAACTTTTAATTTTTATATATTAACAATTCATTCAGTAGTTTTCTGTTATAAGTAACTTCAAAATTTTCAGCTATAATGAATTGTCTCAAGTATAGCTTTTTAACGAGAGATGAAACTAGTTAAGTTAGTCAAATTTAAGGATACGAATTACTGTACAGTATATTATAAGATTAAAGTTATGTCGTTTTTAATATTATAAAAGCTTAATACTCTCCCTGTATTTTTGCTTCGACTTTTGTAGTATAACAATAATGTCAGAAACAGCTCGTAAATATTTTTGTGGGTGTTTTGAGGGAGAGATTACATTGGATTTGACATTTTTTTTTCCTTCAAAAAATAAAATACAGATGAGGTGAAGTGAGAAACTTCAGTCGTCGTGTCGTGGCCCTATGCTTAATCTCTATTTAAAGTTTAGGGCGGAGCGTAAAATGCAAAAACAAAGTGAACTAACAGTGTTACTTCAGCCAATGGGATTTTTCCTTAAATTTATTTTTCTATAACAACAAAAATTAATACATTTTTGTACTATTTTATTTTTAACTGAAAATTGTAAGGCATTGTGGGCGGATTTACCGTGCTCTTTTTAACGACGAGAAATTGATTCTTAAAAAAAAATTAACAAAATTTGAATGCGTGTTTATAATGTTAATATTTTTAAAGTTATATCAATTATAATGCATTCTGAATGATGTTCAATGTTGCGTATATATTGTATATTACTTTAAAAAAAACTAAAAGGAAAATGCTGAACTTTTAAAAAGGGACATTTGAAAAAAATAGTTAATAATAAATTCAATTTGTCGTATGTGAATCGTGAAATTTCATGTTTATTTTTAATGACTTGTTTTGTAATATGCTTTCCATTAATTTGAGTCTGGATGCACATCCTTTAAAAAAATAAAAAGCTCTTTGATGTCGGAATACTTCTTAAGGTTGCTATGGTTACTTGTAGCTGTAAATATAGTACAGTAGTAAGATTGAGTGTAAAATTACTTTTTTTATTATTAAAGCCCGACTATTTTATTGACTATATCGGAAATAAAAAAAACTAAAATAACCAAAACTTTTTCGATTGTTAGAATGAATGTTCTTTCGTGGAGTTAGATCAATGTAAAAATGGATGAGGAAAATTTTTAATCTACCTAATGAAAAATACAGCTTTTATTCTAGTTTTCTTAAAACATGCAGTTTAAAGCGTAGTTGCAATACGAAGATGAAACTGAAAACAAACTGCTTTTCTTATAGCATATTTATGCATATTACGATGGAAATACATAAATTTTAATTTTGAAAACAGATAAAGAAAAGTACTTTGGAAATGTTTTTAAAAGGAATTCCAAATACGACTTCCAATTATTTGAATGAAAGAAAAATATCAGCAAAAACAACGATGGAAATTTAGGATTATTTTTTTTTTCAAGTTGTTTGGCATGAATATCAATGAATTTAATATGTAAACGTTAGCAGTAATAATATCAATTATAGTTGTCCTTCTAGTAGCGAACAGTTTTCCAGTGTCCATTAAATTAAATAATGTTGTTAACTTAAGAGTCTCTTTCAGTTTAAGAAGTTAGTGGGCATCCATGGAACGAAACGATTTTTTAATGTCATTGAAAATGAATTGCTCTCCAATGACTTTATTTTTGTAATATGAATAAGATTACATATCGTCCCTTATTACAGAACTCCCGCAATTAGATTATACGTCAATTTTGTATTAACACATGGTAAATAAGTATTAAACTTTCGCACAATTAGCAATTTCGCAAACCCTCTAGCAAAATCGACATACATGTAAATTAATATACAAGACAAATGTACATTGAAACGTGGGTCGTTTAGTCTCGCATTTTTAAAATGAAACTGGGCAAAATGGCATTGAAAAATATGCAATGAAATATCATTTGTTTCAAGCAAACAAACCGGCATTGAACTCTTTAGTTTTATTCCTATATTGACGAATAGTGAAGTTAATGCGGTTTTCTTATAAAGTCCATATGCAGCTTGTATGTTGGCAATAAAGAAACGAAAAACATTTCATGACTTAACATTGATATTGTTTCGTGTTTTTATGGATAATATACGAGTATGTACGAGTTTGAACAAATGCATATTAATGCTAATTATCAATTAGTATATTTCAGATAATTGAAATTTTTTACCACCAAAGTTACCACACATTATTCTTATGTGCTTAATGTATGGTAACTTCATAATTTCTGGGTTGATATATTTTTGATGGCCAAAATTTATTTAAAACTGCATTGCACTTTGAGTTGCCAATACTTTAAAATTCATAATAGATGTACTCTTCGTGTTAAAAAATCCAATAATATTGTTGTTTAAATAAACCGCATTAAATTACTGTCAGTTTTACGAAGTTTAAAAGGGTCAATTATGATGTAACGCGTGAGTAGAAATTCTAGATTTGAATATGTATACTGTATAGCTTGCAATTTAGGAAAAAAATGAATTATATGGTAGACCAAAAGACAGCGTTTGCCTTTGGGATCTGTTGTCGACAGAGCAAAGAAATGCCACTTTTCAACATCCAACATTAATATTAAATGGGGTGTATGTTCTTTTAGACAGGAAGTTTCCATACATTACATAAAAGTTTTACCTGTTGGTTTGTCGAATGTCGATCTACAGTATCTCCATTTAATTTTTGATCTACTGTAGTCGAACTTAAGAGTATATTCTTCGTTTATCAATGATAGCTTAATTGTTTTGTGTTTCACTATTTAAATACAGTATCTCTCTTAACTTTTGCATTGGATTGTAAAGCTGAACGACATGCCCATTACTTTTTATCTGGCGTATTTAAAATGATGATTGCTGTTCTCATGCTCTGCTGGATGTACCATCCATTTACACATGTTAGCTATAAAATTCCTAGAAGCTGTTTGAAATTGAGATTCAAAATTTTCGCAGAAATTTGCTAGCGTGTTTAATGTATTTGTATTGTCTTATTGCTTCTACTAGTATATACAGTTATACCGAGTGTATTATATGGAGAAAAATGTTAAATTCAAATCATCTAGCTATTACAAAACGACAGATTATGATTAAGTGTTCGTTTAGTAATATTTATCGGTTTTACAAGAAACGAAATTCTTTTGTGTAAAGCGGGTTTTGTTTCGTGTTAACAGAAAACAAATTTATAGCAATGTCTATTATTTAGTTCAAGACCGCATTGTTATTTTGTGTTAACTAATTTTTGTTTTAAGCAATTTCGCGTTAATTTGTTTCTAAAAACACCTCATTTATTATTTTTAGGCAAACATTTAACTAACTTACAGTATGTTTTCTATCAATAGCTACCAATGTTGCATTTAAACGTTTTTGGTAAACATTGCCATTTACCCAAATTAAAATTTTACCCGGTAAAACCTATGCTCATAAGTTAGATTAATTATCACACTGTATGTAGTTTTGTCTCTAAACTCTTTTGCAATCGATTACTAGGAAAACATCCAAAAACAATTCCCAATACTTTGTCACTCTGTTCTTCTCCAGCGTAAACGAAAATGTCACTAAAGCTTCAAAACCATATGTGAAATCGTAACTTTTAAATTATGTTCTGCCATTGTCATTTTAATATCGGAAGCTTCAAAATCAATTGAACAAATATATCCATTTTACAAAATGTGAAACCTTTTATTACGATGATAATTCTACGCTGTATTGTACCAATTGAGAACGGTTGCCCTCTTTTACCGTACACTGTACATCGTTTTTTGTAGTATTATTATTTTGCTTTTTGTTTAAAATTGGAATTTTGAAGTGGATTATTTCTGTTTTTGTTTATGCGGTTTAAGTGGAATGCGAATACTCGCCATTAAAACGCATTGAAATACGATGAGAAAACAAAGCGTTGTTCAATAGGCTTTTCTTTCGATGCCGACCAATGACGGTGATGTAGTGGTCAACGGTCATCCGGTTGGTATAGTAAACAAACTCTTTTCTCCATCTCTACCCCCACTCCTACCTTTCAATTTTATATCGCTTTCTAGCCAAATAATACAGCCCGTTTATTGTCTATGATAAAAGTCGATTTCTCTTTCGCTCTATGTGTTCGTGTTTTTCAAATGGGTGGGAGGAGGAGATGGAGGAGGAGGGGTGAATTCGATTTTTCTTGTGTGTGTATATATATACATAATGTAGGCTATCACACTACGGTTTTGTTTAGTACTAGCAAAGAGGATTTGGAAGCGATTTGCCAGCCAACTCAAGTGGGACACATTTTTACGCTTTAAAGAGGCTTATTTTTACCGCTCAAATTATAGACCTACTTCAGCCAGCGCCATATATGCCACCTCTAACATTCCATTGGACATGACGGTGATTGAAAACTTCAAAAGCAAATTTTAAAGCCCCGAAAAATCCGAATTGAGTGAGTTGTAGTGCGTTTGGGCGTCGTTTGTTTAGAGTTTGGGGTTTTACCGAGGAGAGAGAGAGAGGGGGGGGGGGTGGAGGAGAACTTTGGTTTTTTGTATCTCGAAGTTATGTGAATTTGTAGGCATTCATTGCTGCTTGTGTTGTTGTCGTAGTCGAAAACCATAGTGAACTGCAATTTCTGAATAAAATGATCTCTCTCTTTACTAGTGTATAAAACGCAATGAACGTTTGAGTTTACTTTTCAGCCTATTGGCAGATTGAATTTCCATGGATAAATTGCTTCCAATGGATGAAAAAAATAAGCACTGAAACAGCTTTGCTATCTTTTCTGTGATATGTAAATTCTTAGCGCAACCTTTGCTCTAAATAAGCCTTACTTCTCTTTTAAGCTTTCGACTGCGGAGTTGGAAGTGAGATCCGAACAGAGAGAAATTGGTTGGTGTTGAAGTTCTGAAATCACTATCAGATTTTAATAAGGGGAAAATGTTCAAAAATAAGCTTTTACTCCAATCTTTTACAAACCTGTACGCACTTTCTACTTTTCAAAACAATCATTCGATGAAACGAAATTTTAGTTTGGGTTTGAAAGGTTTCATCTCTATAACATTATGGAGATAACGGTGTTGTATGATATGAAGCATTAAGACGGCAAAATACTGTAGATCAATCACATATTTTCTTTTTAGTCAGCCAATATTGACTTTATTTTCTCTTATTATAATATAGAGGTTGCGAAAATTATTCTTTATAATTTACTATGATGGAATTATTATTAGCTTTAAATTGGTCTGGAAAATGGAGCTGCTACTAATTTCAAGTCGCGGTATTAAGTGAATATAAAAGTTATTTTAGAGTAGCAAAATACTCAAGTTAAATCAATTTATTTGTTCTTCATGAGATATGTGTTTAAATTTCTTGTTGATAATAATAAACGGAAATAAATGGTATTGCTTGCAATAAATAACGGTATTTTTCTTGGTACCTTTATTGTTAACTTGTACAGTGTATGTGAGCACATATTTTATAATCATTCTGTATATGACATTGTTAGCTTTACGTCAATATTAATGGTTAACGATGTTATTGAGAATTCAATCAATACGATTTTGATAGTTTGTCATGTTAAAATCATGTCTCTATTTATACTAACATTACAAAGAGTCAATTCCAGTTAATAATCAGCACTAACTTATCAAGGATAATGTAGAATAGTAAAAACCACTAAAATGCGAGTAACTGTATTGTTTTATAGTATAATTTGTTACTAAATGGTAAGTTAAATAGCATTTATTTGTCAATACAACTCTTTGTAATGACCACTCATTGCATAATTTTTGTTTAGCTTACCCAAATGTGCATAGTTAATTCAGATCATCTGTACAAAATTCTTGTAAACTAAAATTGATATTTGAAGTTAAGTCTTAAAAAGATACTAATATATTATGTTATTTTATTATGTCGTACTGCTGTATACAAAAGGTTGTTTTTTTTTAGTAAAAGAAAGCTTAACTACACTTTTGACGAATCTCCTGGTCACACGATTGGTCAGCTTTTGTACGATAATGCACTCCATAGAATCTACAATAGATTGCTTAGAGTTAAGACCATTAAACGGGCTAACAGCTTAACGGCGAAAATTGTTCGGGTTCAGCACCGTGACAAATATTTTATTGCTACAATGACTTGTGACATACTAACATCTGCCTTTGCAATTACGACATTATTTCCATGGATTTTGCCACCGAGCTTGCTTTAAAAGGAAAGAACCAAAATAATCCACATTACGTTGGTTGCTATTAACCAATCCACTGGCGGATTCGCTGTGTATGCCATTATGTTGGAGGCATGTTACTGAACTTAAAATGAAGAAAACGTCATAGCAAAGTTTATTTTTTTTTATTATAAATTTTGGCATGTTTATTTATACAGTAAGTCCTTTAAAGTTGCATTCTCCCCACTTAAATCAATACTGTAAGATTATGCTGCACGTAAATAATTGTATAGTATAGTTACAAATCGTTTTGATTGAAATTGAGTATACCAGGTGATTTTAAAAATTAGAACAATTTGTTTTTCATGTATAAGAAAAGAAGGGACATATAGCCATTGGTATTGACGAGGTTTAGTCTCGCTTCTTTATTGTCAAATAAAACTTGCCAAATCGCTATTGAAACTGAATGGAATTAGTTTCGCTTCTTTATTGGCACTCTAAAAGTGTTTCAATTTATCAAATCAACCGGCATACTGTTGTGGAAACACCCTGCATGTAATAAGTTTAATAATATGTATGGTGGATGAGTACTTTTACGTTTGATTAAGCAAGCACAATTCCCTTTTTGCTTTCGTATATCCCTCCAGAAACATAGTGTCCCCGTCAATCATTTGTTTTAAGGATTATGAAACAACCATTAATTAAGATTCACAACCCTACCATTATCATTTGATGTTGGAAACTTCGTCAAAATGTTTCTTCGACTATCTCCCTTTACTCCCTTCAACCACCCTAACTGCTAATGAATGGCAAAACCTATGTTTAGTATCCCTTCAAAGTAATGTGTTGAGTGAAAGAAGTCATGTATTAACTACGATGAACAATCAAGGTGGATTAGCAGCGACTTTTCTTCTTCACCACTAAATAACTTTGTCTATACGAATTTTTATGTACAAGTTGTTCTCTTTTCCTGTCATAGACTCTTAACAGTAGCTGTTGATTAATTATAATTTAAGAATATCAAATACATTTTCTGGAGCTTTTTTTTTGTATAACAAATGTTGCAAAATTTATTGTTTTATTTAATATATAAAATGTCTTTTTTTATTTGGTTTTGTTTTTGTCGGTTTCTCTTTCTTTTTAAAGTGTCGATGGCAATAACTAGTGGATTTGTTGAGTGTAAAGTAACGACGTTACTTTAATCTTAAAGTGGTATTTTGTAGTGTGTATTTTTTATATGGTATTTTGAAAGCAGCTTTTTTACATGTAGTAAACGTTACGTTTGTATCTACGTTAAGGATTAAGGGTGAGCGGAATGGATTAAGTCAACATAAATGCAATGTGATTGCATTTGCTGCGTCGGACGGAATATTAAGTACACTTTTATCGACTGTTTTAAGCGGTTTTAATGTAAAGGGTTTTTCGATGCATCACTCAAATGTCGAATGAAAAGTCGCATAAGAACAAAAAAAAACGTGTACGGTGCTTTTAATGATATGTATGTTCATGTTGTACATGTTTTTGCGGTTGAGTTACGACCGTGTGAATGACTTGATTTACTCGAATAATCTCCGTACATTTCAAATACACATCTTTTGAAATTCCGATATACGAAATTTTATTAAGATGATGTGAAATAAATTTTTATTTACGTATCTAGCACACAATTCAACTTCATAACGTTCCTTTCTATTTAGTTTATTTTATTATTTTTCTAGTCTGGGTTTGGTGAATTTAATGAATAAAATCAGTGATGCTGTTGTGAATTTAAAGTAATGTGGTTTATAAAAAGATGGAAAGTATAACGGGTGATTTTCTGAATAAAAATTGGAGCTCTGTTTTTTTTTTTTTTTTTGCAATTCCAATATAAAGACGAGATTTAATTTTATAAGTTTCAGTTTCGTTTTGTCCCGTTTATTTCTAAACGTTATATTTTTCTATGGCGTTGTTCCTTTTTATTTCTTATGGGAAAAATAGCGTGTTTCTATTTAGAAAATCACCCGGTATAACTTTATGCGATTTAAACTTTCTGGCTACGACATTATAGTCTCTCTCTGGAAAAAAGTGCACAGTACTATAACATTTAAATTTTTGATTTTAACCTATTTTATCCGAATAGTTTTTGAAACATTTTTATTCGTCATTACTATTGTTATCTTGGGTAAACACGTGTGAATGGCTTTTTAAAAACTCTTTCGACAGTGACGTTTTTTAAATGGCTTCCTTCCCCGATTCAGCACAATAATTGTCGCGTGCTGAGAAAGATTTAACGAGCTTTAAAAAAATGGCGTCACGCTGCAATGTTTGTTGCAAGATAGGCCATGTTTGTTGATCATTAATAAAAATGTCTTGCTTCTTTGCTTTCTCCGGCATCTTGCAGGACACGGTTTCACAGATACAGTCGATATGAATCATCAACTTTAAAAATGGCATCTCCATTAGCTTGTTATTCGGAATGGTTGTTTTGTTGGTTTCCCATAACATTATTCTGTCTCTCTCTATCGCATCATTCTGTCTCTCGATCGCATCATCCTGAATTAGCTTCAACATTGCTAAGAAAATGTTGCGGGGAAGGGGATAGTGTGGGTGGAGGATAAAGAATGGCCATCCAACAACAAAAAAAAGAAATATTCTTGAGTCTCTCTATCTTAGACTTTTACTAGCTCTCTTCAACACTTATGAAAAAAAAAAACCAAACTTCCTTTAAAAATAGAAAACTAGTGCTCTCCAATGGGAGCTGGTGTGAATTGAATTGAATTCTAGCGAACAAGTTGTGTATAAAGTAGAAAAAATTTTAAGCTTGAAAAGGAGAATGTGCAAGGTGAAGACAGAAAATGTACACGTATATATTTCTATTCGATTTCAAATCAAGTGCATCATTCCATAAAGAGTTGTCGATGGATTGGTTTTGCTTTGCTTTTGCATCGCATTGAGTTGCTCTGTTGCTTAAAGGCTCAACAAGGCCATATAATATTCTTCGTATTTACATCTTACTATTGGAAAACTTAGATAAAAATAAGCTGAATAGCCTACTGCTACTTATTATTTCTTGTATTTGCGCATACTTATTCAGCACATTAAGAATTGTTTTATTTATTTTTTGAAGATCAAAACGTTGACTTATTTTTAGGCCATTTACTTTAATGTTAAGTTAAAAGCTCGATTTTTTATTGGTCAACTGGCTAATGTAGTGTATGTAAGGATATTATAAAAAGAAATGATTATACAGTAGACGCAGTATAACAATATGTATGTACAAGTGCGCGTGATGCGGTTATTTTGACTTTTTTTTGCATAGTAGTTGTATGTATTGTAAGAAGCTTTGCTATAAGCAAAAAGACCCTGGTGCAGAAAACACTTTGAATGGGAATCAGAATCTGAATTCTTCTCATGTCTTATGCATGCGTATCCGCTGGCTGTACAATAGGCATTTTGCCTTTAAAGTCAAGAACCGAAAAATATAAAGTGGAAAGCCACAGTAAATAAGTCTAGTGAGCTGTTTCTATGACGGCTTGGTTGGAATATTAGTCATGCTCGGTGACCAGTTGTTTAAAATACTTCACAAAATACTATCTATTTTTTTTTTATGAAAAAGAAGAATACGCCTGACCAATACAAAACGATGGATCTCAATAGGAAAATATATGCATGGGGTTTTTGAGAAAGTATTCTTATTTTTTGTGGTGATAAAAATGATGAAGAAGCAGTTTCTGTTACAGTAATAATTAATGTTATTAGATTGTTAAATGTAGCATTTAATTATTTGGGAACAATAGTCATTTGTCATAAACCGACGTTATGTGCAATATTGCATTTTCATGTTTGTGTCACTCCGTTAATTATGTGTTGTGTGTGATTGCAGGTGAAGAATTATCGATTGATATAATTGCTATTGCGGAGCAAACTGTGGAACTGCCTTGTGATATTATTCCTCCAGTTCAAGATGACAGAACCAATATAATTCTGTGGTACCGGGAAAATTCAGAAAATCCTCTGTTTAGGTAAGTCTTTATATTTCTGTTGTAGTTTCGACTAGAGACTTATCACGATGCTGCTTTTAATATTAAAATTTAATAACTTATTTAATGGCTTCTGTTTTAACTCAGTTTTGATATGCGAAATGACCGTAAAGTGGAAGATGGTATAATGAAGAGTTGGTCTGCTGGTGAAGACATACTGAACCGTACATCATTTCGTCCAGCCAAGAAGTCCCAAAAAATTCCTTCAACACTTGAGATTCAAAACGCCAGAGTCAGTGACGAAGGAATTTACCGATGTCGTGTCGACTTTAAAAAATCGCCAACGAGAAATGTCAAAGTTAACGTCACTGTAATTGGTAAATGGCGTGAATTTAAAGTTCAATAACTGGTATAATTGGGTATTTGTTACGAGTATTTATCGTTTTTTATTTCTTTGTTTAATAGTTCCACCTCATCCACCAACTATAATGGGTGAAAAGGGTCTGGAGTTGAGTCAAGTGGTTGGTCCTTACAATGAAGAAGCTGCTTTAATTCTGTCATGCGAATCTAGAGGAGGTAAAGACTTTGATTTTCGATCTTATATGTTACTCTACTGTGCAATGTACCGGGTAATTTTCTCAGTTGGAACTTCTTTTTTTCCATGGCAAGTAAGAAACGGGAAATATCGTTATTAGTTCTTGTTAGATTTAGTCTCGTTTCTTTATTGTCACTGCCTAAAAGAGTGTTTTAGTTTGGAAAATTGACCGGTATACATGACTAACACTAATAGATTATCACTAGAAAAACTAACTTTAACATTTACATAATGCATGGAGTGTTTTGAATGTTGCATGCGGGTGTTCTGTACTTTTCAGCTAAAGCAACAATGCCAAAACAACGTACCCGACATACGTTAAAAGTTGTCCGCAAACAGCATGAAAATTGATGAACAAAAGCAAAACCCTTTCAACTCGTACAGTATGTCGAAATCGCTATTAGCAGACTTAAATCTCCTAAATGCACACGAAGTAAATGCTTTTGTAATCTAAGTGCACTTTTAATTCATCTCCAAACATGTTGCTTATGTGTTTTGCAGTCAGAACACGTTTTCTAATCCAAACTGCTTTACAGTATAAAATGCTACACACTTTGTCTATTAGTTGTCTCATCCATGAAATAGAAATCTAAAAGTACATCATGTTAAGAAATTGCAATTTAAAAGCATACTCAGACAGCATTTTTAATTATTTTTATGGTTTCGTGTCAGAATGATAAAAACGAGAGAGTTGGAAAAGAGTTTTATTTCAGTTTATTATCTCATTTATGATATACAATGCTAAGTACATAACAACTTTTAATAATAAATTACAATTTTTATCAACATAAATATTACGGGGAAAGAATAGCATGCCAGTATTTTGAAGTGGAGGACGAGGGAGGAGAAGGAGGAGAGAAAAGAGTTTTGGATGAGATTTTTATATTGACCGATTTTGAGAAGCTTGATAGTGTAATAAAACTAAGCCAAACTCGTTCGTCTTTAGACTATTGATCGATACATATTTACGTCCTCAATCTAATCGAATCATTTAGTTGCTACGAGCATTGTATGTTGAAGTTCACAGGGTCTTTATGAAGAACATGAAGCTGGATATATAAAACGGGTGATTTTCTAAATTGGAACAAAACTTTCTTTTCCTATGGCTTGAAAGTAACTGGAAAAATCGTCATTGGAACTGCTATTTAGTTTCTTAATTGGCACTTTTTTAAAGCTAGAAACGGCTAGATTTTCCATGGTAGTGTTCAAAGATTAGTTTTGTTTCCTTATTATAATGTCAAAAAAGAAACGGAAATAGTTCGCGGTTGGGACTGTTACTATCTCGCCTGGTTTCTTTGTTAGTACTTTGTTTTTCTAATGATAAGCAAGAAACGGGAATATTTCCTAGTGCAGCGGACGAGAACTAGTCTCGTTTCTGTATTGGCGCTGTAAATAAAGCTGTTCCAATTTAGAAAATCACTGTGCATTATCTGTGTGTATAAACTTTTTCGTTGAGACACAAAACGATGAAGAGAGAAGAAAATGTTTTAGTAGACAATCTACACGTATACTTGTATTGCACTCTTATGAAAAGTGGTGCTGAAAGATAGAAGAAGCCTTCATATTGGTTCATATTGTATTTTAGAACGTATTCTTTTCAGTTCTGTTAATGTAAATGTAATTGATTTAGCATCTCCAGAGAAT
Source organism: Helicorthomorpha holstii (assembly GCA_013389785.1). Taxonomy (NCBI): domain Eukaryota; kingdom Metazoa; phylum Arthropoda; class Diplopoda; order Polydesmida; family Paradoxosomatidae; genus Helicorthomorpha; species Helicorthomorpha holstii. The sequence continues at coordinate 8,086,588 of JAAFCF010006596.1, forward strand.
TTCAATGAAATTTGGAAATAAAATTAGGTTTTCGTTTTTTTTTTCTGTTTCCTTCTAAGCTTAATACCCGTCGTTGTATTATATGCAAACACGTATATTTTTAACTTTACAATGTTTTTATAAGGCGAAATGCTTGCATATATTTTTAGGTTAAAATGACGTATAGGATTAATCGATTTCCGCAGATACTGTACAAGTCAATGAAAGAGGATGTTTGAAATTTATTTGGAAACGCTTTTGCTTGTACTGTAGTTACTTGCAGTACTTCCGAAGAGCTGATTTGATTATCATGCTTTTGTTGTACTTTGTGATAGCTTTACTCGCTTTATTATAATGCAAAAAAAAAATATTTTTTTCTCTCATAAATTATTGAGCTTATTACCTTTACCAAAAACCAATTTGCTGAAATGCTTTTAAATATGCACGATCAGCATTCCCATATTTGCGTTTAATAACTCGTTATTTAACATACAATGCTTCAGTAACTGATTGATTCTTAACTACGGAATGTGTAATTATCTTTAAAAAAAAGTTTGGCATTTAATTTTAGTCACAATTATATTCATCTAGAAATAAACTGCAATATTTTACGTGACTTGTCTATTTTACAATGTTGTTGTTTATTATACGAAATGTGAAGTACCGGTAGTAAAAATGATTTTGTTTTCAATGTACTTTATTTATTTTTTGTAGCAACGTGACTATTACTAATTGAATCAGTTTCTAAATTTTTTTGTGTTTTCTTTTCTTCTCTTTTTCTCTTTACGTTCCAATCTGTCCAGCTTTTGTTGTTTGTTTTTAATAGTGTTTTTATATCTATAAATCTGTATCAGGTAAACCACCTCCAAGAGTGTCGTGGTGGAAAGAATCGATATTAGTGGATGACAGTTACGAAGTAACATCTTATGGATTTGTTCGCAACGATTTGTTCGTATCGTCGCTGACACGTGACGATTTCAGATCAGTATATAGATGTGAAGCAGAAAATAACGATATCACACCACCTGTCTACACTGAAGTCACCGTCGATATGAATCGTAAGTTTATTTCCATTTGATTTATTGTTATCAGGGGGGATGTTTTCAAAAGCTTTATCCAAAAACTGGACAGTAGCAGAGACATTGCTTTGACATTTTGTTAAACGTCAGATGTCAGCAAAAGTTATAAAGAAACGCATTTAGAATTTTACTTCAGGACATGGGAATTTGAACGCAAAAAAACGTCGCGAAATTCAGCGTTATATTTAGCTTGATCAATTTTAATGACTTAGGTTTTGGTTACCGTAACTCATATCTAATGTCATAATGATTTACATAAATAAACTTATAGTTAGTCATGTGTTTTTTGTAAATCAACAATCAATCTATAAACCTACAGGGCAATTACAATGGTTACAACAGTTACAATGGGAAATTTTCTTAAATTGTGTTTGTTATAGGGGAAATTATTGCCAATAAAGAAACGAGACTAAACCTCATCTCGTTTGTTTTTTGCTTTGAAAAACAGAATGTTCCAACTTATAAGATCACTTGGTATATTTATTTTATTAATATTTACTTAAGGTAAATACCAATGCTGGTTATTTATAAACTAACGAAAGCGCAAGTTTATTTTGGTTTTTGTTAACAAGCGTGTTGCCTTAAGGAATTCAATTTGTTTCTGTGCTAATTACGTTGCTAAGTTTCTTAGTGGCAATTTTGAGTGATATTTTTTTAATAATCGATTATACATTTTCTTTAACTAAATTTTAAAATTCATAAAACTGGTATCATTTTTAAGATCCAGTTTAATTTTTTAAATCACAAGTTTGTAATGTTTTACGTTACTACTCGTACAATTTCAATATTGGTTATAGTTTATTATTTTTAAATTACATTTAAGAGTCAACATTATATTTCACTTAAAATTTATTCGGTTTATAAGAGCATGATTAATACACCAAAGCTTAAAATTAATTTTATTATAGAAGCATTTTTTTCAACGGATTATTAATTTTCTTGCTGTTTATAATTGTACATTAATGGAGCTACTAAAGCGCGTTGAATGAATTAATTTACAATGCAAAAAGAAAAAGTACATATTGAATGTAAGCTTTGTGAAAATCTCTCTTGTGAGACTAAGCTTTACCAAGTCATTTGTTGTTACTTACTAATTTAAGCATGAATTTTCATCATTTTGGTCTCATAGGTGGGTAACTGAATGAGTGTGTGGGCAGGCTGCAATTTTTATTTGCTAAGCTCTTGAAAATCAAACTATGTAAAAGAGAAAAGCTGGGGAATACACTCGCAGATAAAATTTATTGAAGCTTGAAAGTTGAAATTCAGATTCTGCTGTTTATACGACGACACCGACGACCATTAAACAGGCTCGCTTCGAAAATTATTTCAAAGAATATGAAGCAATTCCCACTAAAAGTATAACATATAGAATGCAGCAGTTCATACACACTAAACTTACGCGAATTTACACGGATTATAATATGCATTGAAGAGCAGCTTTTCTATCAAAATTTAATTAACGTTATTCAGACTCGAATTACAATTTTATTAAACTGCGATTTTTCCTCTCAAAAACGAAAAAAAAAAGTTAATGAAAACGGTTTTTTTTATCTCACTTGGATGCAGACTTCCTGTTCTTTGTGTAAAATAGATGTAGATTAATTTTAATATTTTTTTTTTTGGTTTTCATTTGTAAAGTACTATACTTGTACTTTGGTGAAGTTATTACGTCTTATTTTGGATGGGGAGGCTTCGCCATAATATTTTGCAGCTTTTTTTTTTTTGAACTAATCAATTATTATTTTGTGGGAATTTCAACGGTTAATGACGTGTTTTCTTCTTCTCTGTCGAGTTATTTTTTTCTGCCTAAAATGCGAATTAATTTTCACATCCGAAAATAGATGAAGTAACACTAGTGAAAGTGTGCATAGGGAAATAGCTATAGTTGGAGAGTTGATGGGGGACGTGGGTGGAGAAAGGGAAAATTTTCTGTTTTGAAAAATGATCGTAATAAAGCGAACAGATGACTCGGATGAAAAACTGCTTTTTTTGAAATTTTCGATAGGAATATAAACGGTTTGCATTGTATAATAGACAGCTATACGAACAGTTTGTCGTTTATTTACTTGTCGGACAGAAAAAAGAAGAAGAAAAAAAAAGAGAGCAAATTACATATATGCAAAGAGGAGATGAAAAATAAAAAACATTATTGACGTCAGCCCATCGTTTATTTTGAATTTGAAGAAAAAAATGTATTTTCACAATCGAGACAACACGAGTTTCTATACAGGGTGGTTTTATCAATTGAAACACTGCTTTTTGCAATGTTAATAAAACGAGACTAAAATTCATCACTTCCAATGGCGATTTGTCTTGTCATGTACAAAATGGCATGTTCTAATTGATCAAATCACCCGGTATAGGCGCCAATATGACTCCTGTCTTTGTTCTTTTCCCCCATTTACATAGCTGTAAAAACAGCTATTTTTTATAACAACAGTTTTCTCTAGCTAGACCCTACTATACCATTTACGAAAACTGTTTCTGGCCATTCGTAAGATTTTCGTATGGTTTTTTTTTTCTTCCTCCCGAGAAATCAGTTTCTACACAGTTTACGACATTCAAACAGCAGCAGATTTCTTGATATTTTTATGAAACCACTGACCTCAATTGGCTAATGTGGTTTATTATGGTTAAGTCAAATACTTACTTGTAACTTGCTGTAGCCAGCCATCAACTACGGCGCAATAGATTTTCTCGACTGCATAGCGTCATTATTTCTTTCCAAAAAAAAATTACTAATAATTTTCTGTTATTTTGCTTTATTTTACGTCATATTTAATAGTCGAAGATTTATATTGATTCTAGCAAAGTAAATAGCCTGTCAAAGTTTTTTTTCTTCTTTAATATTAATGTTTGTTGATACTTATTTTTAGTATACACTGTATTTTGTCATTTTTGTTAAGGGAAATCCTACTGTATTTATTATAATCTTGACAGAATTATCCAGACCAAATTTATCTTTATCTGCCGTAAATTTTAAGTCATTTGTGAAAACAGTGAAATATTTTATTAAATTTTATTTTTCTTTTCCACTTTCTCATTCCCCCCTTTTATCCCAAAAAAAGAAACGTCATCAAAATGCATTGTCAACGCGCTTTTCACACCAAATAAATTACAACTTTTGAGTACATTACTTTGGCATATATTTATATACAGCAAATATGTGAACGGTTTTTATTTTTCATTTTTTTTTATTTTTTGGAGATATATTGACTGGTAGGACCACTAAACTGCAATGAGATTCTCAACCATTTTATTTCTTAGACTTATTTCTTATTTTATTTATCAGGAAACGCTATGTAAGCTTTTTATGTAATATAATATCTTCAGTATGGCATTTTTAGTATCTATAAAGGAAGAAAAAATAAACCGAGAACGATAAATTTATCGATTTTTTTTCTTAGCAAAAAGTAACAAACGTTCTCCATTTATTTCAATGTGTACTGTATATACAATGCTATCCTGTACATACAGAAGTTGTAACGTTCCGTAGTGCCAGCATATCTATATTTACTGTGTCACACAATTCCAGATAGACATTTCAGTACATGTAATGTGACGCGTGATTACCATACAAATTTGGCCGTTGGGACAAATCAATCAGGCTGACCAACGTTTGTTAAATTCTTTTTGATAAGGACAGCAATTTAATTTACAAAAAGAAAGAAAAAAAACTTCTTTTACGTCGTGATTTATTTACTCAGCCTTCACTACTCTATTATTTTGCGCTTGTTTCAGAGACCAGATTGTAATCTTTTTTTATTTAGCACAGCTAGAACTCTATTACTCGTACTTGCTTTATTTTTTTCGGAAAGCATTTTTCTATTTTTTTTTTTCTAACGTTTTTATTACACATGATTGGTTTGTAATTCCAAACTTTTGCGAATTTTATCAAATATACAGTACTTGCTGAAGGCCCAACAATTATTTAACTAAACTTCAGTGTTTATCAATTATTAGATTTTTATTTTGATAAATTTGTCTGCCAATTCAGTAAAGAGTGCGTTTACACCAAGCGTTTGAAAACAACCGTGTAAAAGTCGTGGTTTTTAATTAACCCATTCAGATTCAGCATATTTTGGTATTTTTTGACCTTTGTACTTTTTTAACGGCATGCAAATTTAACCAATCATACGTTTCTATGCGAACGTTTTACTTTTTACAAGTTTCTAAGAACAATTTCAATTTGTGAGTGACAATTTTCAAATAATCTTATTTAAATGTCTGGTAAAATTGAAACTTTTAGAAAAAGTCAAGGAAGCTGCCATGATAAATTTCTAACCATTTCTATATTTTTAAATTTACCGAAAATTTTAATCAAATAAATTATTTATTCGAATAAGTAGTATATTTTGTCAACATCTACAGTATATTTTTAGTCGTTTAAAATTGTATGACAGTCGAATGATTATTTTGAGTAACGGAATCAATAACCCACATTGCATGATGTCACTGATGTGTATTTGCACCATCATTGATCGCCCGGCGTTGTTTTGTTATCGAAATATCATTTGAGGGATTTGAGCTCGTAAATACAATGCTTTAATAGATATATACGTCGTCGTAATTTTATAATAACGAATTAAGCAACGAACATAGTAAATTACAAAACGTTTCTCTCGGTTTTTTTCCTCTCTGTTACAATATGAGAAGGAAAATAAATGAAGTTTGTCAGATATACGAGTTATACGTATAAATAAATGCTGGAATTTATAACTGGAGTTACAAAGGATATGAGGATTAAGTGGGTGGGTGTGGAGGAAAGCGTCATTTTATGCGCCATTTAACATGGCTTTCTTTTTAATGCTTTCCCCTCCAAAAATTTAACGTTTTCCCGCCATCGTTTGTTGTCGATTTTTGACTTTATACACGGCTGATTTCCATGAAAAGTTAATAAACAAAATGCCGAAAGCATCGTCTGCATAAATAACGAGACTCCACACATGGATAATTTTGTGTACTATAGCAAATTTTTCATTTTTTTTATTTTGAGAGAAATAATTCGTTTAACTTTTCCAAATTTTGAGTTTGGTTATAGCTTGACATTTAACTGAAAGGTGATCATTCTGGAACTTTGATATGTGTTTTTCGTTGTAAACGATTAATATTGAAAAAATGATTAAATCAATCCAAGTAACTTAGAATTTTTAAACTCACAACTTTCAATATATTGTACTTTTAATTAAAAATTAGCATTTTTTAAAACTAAATTCATAGCACTTTTACTGTATGGATTAAATATAAACAAGTAGATCAAATTTAATTAAGAAGGCTTTACTTTTTCCAATAATTTAATTAAACTATTTTTGCCTGAAAGTTATTAGTGCATATAATGATAATTTATTAAAGTTTAATTTATATTCACGAAAAATAAATGAGGACATTAAATTCTGCATGCAAAAGTTAACATTTTTAATGTTGCGAGAGAAATATTTTTGAATAAATATTTAACGTTATTACTTATGTAAACATGTAATTAAACTTTGAGTTTCTTTTGTTTGCAATATTTATGCATAAATAATTGAATCATTACGATAAAATCATACATGTTTGGATCAAATAAATTGATAATGCCAATATCAATTTTCATGCTTAATGAGTACCAGTAACTTAATTATAAATTCATTAAACCTGATGCTCAAAGATGCAAAATTATATTAAATAATTTAGAAAAATACTCAAATTAACGTAATTGTTGTGTTGTAAAAGTGAATTTTAAAAAGTTTTTATATTTTACTAGCATTATTTATAGCTGCGCAACTTTTCATTGATATTTAAAAATAAACATAATTAATTAATGGAAAGACAAAAAAAAAACACTTTTGTCCATCCCACTTACTGAAAGACAATAATTAAGGCTTTATCGTTTCTGAATATATGTCGAAATTGTGGTTTACAAGCAAAATTTGTGAGTTTGAAAAGTTGGTAAAAGGGTTGAAAACGAGATGACAGACTTTATTTATGCATTACAGTGGTAGATTTGGTTCTACGCCCTTGTTTAAGATAGAATGACAAGTGGAAGATGGAACTTAGAAATCTTTGTGATTAATGGTTATATTCTTTAATGATATACAAAGCGGCGTAAAAGAATCGTCGTGATGTTTGGAGATTCAGCTGAACACAAAAGTTAGAAACCGTTTTGCAAGCTAGATTGATTTCTTAGGCTTTTTGTATACAGCTTTCTCCAAATTTAAGTTATTGTTACTAAAGCAATGCATTGAATGGGTTTTCCAGTGATTTATTTATACTAAAAATGTTTTAAGGTGTCAGCGTGTAGAGCAGTGACCTTTGATTTTATTGTTTCAATACTCTAATGCTAATATGTGCAGCATCATAACAAGAATGGTACCGGTTCGCACACCATCTGGTGAAATAATATCAAAATAACAGTATAACTTCCAAAAGACATTTCACAAACGCATCTAATGCGTGTTAGTTCAATGGGAAGCATGTGTAACTCTATAAAAAGTTACTGTATAGCTTCTAATTGAAATTGAACGTTGTGATGTAACTACCATGGTTACATCATCATTCCTGCATCATTTTTCAATGATATTAATAGCTTGAGTTACGAGGGACAGAATTTGAGAAACACTGTTTAGACCACTTTCATACAGTATGTGCATTGTTTATTTAGAAAAACATATCAAAGTTCACATCTTCGATTCTGATTATACTGGGTGGTTTTCTAAACTTTAATATATTTTCCTCGTGGAAAGAAAAACAATACAAATTCCCATTACAATTGAAAAGTTTTAGTCTCGTTTCTTTATTGTCAATTCTTTTCTTCGTCATGAAAAAAAATCAACATATCGAAATAGAAAGTGAAAATGAATAAAAGCAAATGTAAAAATTACATTGTGCTTCATACACATGATACACTTAGGACAAATTCGATTACAAATTGCGTATAAATGAGCTCAATTCTACAGCCCATCTAAAAATCTTCTGTTCAGAAGTAAAATTCTTCAAAATCTTGAAGATGTCATTTAACCTACGAATTGTTTTTGTATTTTTTGCTAATATAACTTTATGAGCAAGAATGTTTCAAATGTATTGAAAGTGTAACCGGAAATGACTTAATTAATCTTTCTGTCAAACATTTATGGTAAAATTGTACTTGTACGGTTGCAGTTATTATTTGCAGCTTATTTATCCATTTTGTTCTTTAAAGATTCTCATTTTATGTTCTTACTATTTTCAATAGTGAAACCGCTGGAAGTCAGGATTATGCACGATAAAGTTCCTCTGTCAGCTGAGAAAAAATACCAGCTGGTTTGTCACTCCAGTGGATCACGTCCACCGCCTATAATGGCCTGGTGGTTGGGAAATAAACGGATGAAAAACACCGAAGAAACAGCTTCTATGGATGGAAATGTAACTACCAGCGTTTTACGTTTTGTTCCGTCTTCTGACGATAATGGCAAGTCTCTGTCCTGTCGAGCTGAAAATCCGACAATAAGTCATAGCGGAATAGAAGATGGCTGGATTTTAGATGTGCAATGTAAGTTATAATTACCAACTGGAGTTCTTTTTAATTTATAATTATAAACATACAGTTCCGAGTACAAACGTCCGCTTTTGCAAGACTACAAATAATTGAGTGCATTGTCAATTTAACACAGCGCGTTGAAAACTCGTTAGAAAAAGCTCGAGTTTTATCGATTTTTCTTAACATTTTCTAAACGATGGGGCTCGCTCGCTGTTTTGTTTTTAATTTACTAAGTACAAAATCAACAGCTGTACTCGTGACCTTATGAATTGCTCAGGTGAATTATGGAAACGAATTTAGTTTTTAATAAATCCTCGCAAATCCATTGTTGAATGCGATGGCTTTATTGCGTCGGTTGTCAGTTAATCTTTTGAGCATTGAATTCATCATGTATTGGAATTAGATGGCGAATTACTTTTTAACTGTGGTGCGCAGGGAAATTTAAAAACGAAGATTATGAGTATTTTAGTTCTTTCGAAAATTATTTGCTATATCTACAATAGTTAAGCCCGGATTTGCACAATTATAACTTATAAGCAGAAGCAATATATTTAGTTAATACGGTACACCGCCATTAAAATACTGTTATTGGTAAATAACTAATTACTTATGTATGATTTAACTACGGCAGGTTAAAATCAATCAAAGTTAGATGACACTGCTGTGAAATTCGGATATAACGATATGGAAATGTGTCCCTCAATTCGAGTCGTTGTAACAAGAGTTTCCAAATTAGTTCTGTTTAGTGACATATACAATGGTTCTAACTAACCTAAATTTTTAGTCAAAACTCGGGCAAGTGGAAATGATTGCTTTCCATAACTTCCAATGACTCTACATTCGAAAATTGAAAGTAACAAATAGTAAGGTGTCTATTTGTGTGTGAATATGTACAGTATATGTTGAGGGGTGAATAGAAGAGGCAATAAAATTAATAATACGCCAAATTACATATCGAACTACAGTATGGTACAAGTTTTAAAATTGTCAGAACCAATGCTAAAAAAATGAAAATTTTAAAGTCTATAATAACTGAAAATGTAGTTATAACTGATTTGGGGGTACTCTTTCGTACTAAGTGAACTTTAATAGCATTGTTTCTATGGGAACTATGGCAGAACAGAAACTTTAGGATTTTGGTCGTTATAAGCGAATTGTCGATACCGGTATAAAGAAGTACTGAATATTATAAGCGGATTTTACTGTACTGAATTACAATGACTGGTAAATAATCAGAAGCACGGTCATACTTTTTATTTTGTTGTACAAAGCAAATGTTTAATTCAAGTAGGTTTTGAGTTAAGAGTCAAAAGGATCTTTTAGGGAATGATCCATAGGTTTAAGAGACTTTTTTTTCCACTAAAAAAGCACTACACTATTTCGACGGTTCAACTAATCAAATATTGAATTTGCCAGACTTGTGCATTATACTATTATATTGTACACCAAATTCATTGCTTGTATAAATTTTAATTTGCTTCTGTTTATGTATTTTAGGTTTTTTTTTAAGTGTTATTGTTTAATCATATTTAATGCCTAGCGTGACCCAGTTATATTAAATAATTCTAAAATGATGACTCTGAGCGTTTTAATGAATATTATAAGTTGTTGGGGGAAATTAGTGGGCGAGAGAAGTTGATGAAAAAGTGCTCTAGACTGTTTCTCATTTAATTCGGAGCTATAAAGTTTGCAATAAATTATTATTCTCATTTACATATCATTTAAGGTTTCAGTTAGCTTTATTTATTTAATTTTTATTCAGAAGGGATTAAAAAAAACACCTTTTACGTATACGAATATGGGATGTAAAGCATAATTTGTTTAATTAACATCTAACAATGCAACTGCACTTCAGCGAAGTTAGGCAGAGAGAAATCAAATATATTATTAATTGCTTCAAATTTGTCCATTAGAACTCGAAATCGATTGTTATCCGAACCCAGCAAGCACGCAACTGTATGTGTTCGTGTCCGATATACAGTGTATGCCATTTTTACATTATACATACCGTGTACTGTAAGTTACATTGTAAAAGTGCATTATCGTGTGGAAATGAAAAAGAGGAAATAGTTACATTCATTAATTCAGAAGAGAATACTGTACATGCAACACTTCTTTGGCACTTTAATTAATTTTCGTGCAATAAAGCATGACTTTCTTTTAACGAAGGCTTCATGTCTTATATGTGTTCATCAATTTATAAGATGGTACGGATGATAATCAGAAAATGAGAGCTTCTGTCTATATAGCAAAATGTTTTTCATCTCTTTCCCCCATCTCCATATACTGTACTGTATGTACGGCTTTAGGTTGTCTTGATGTAATAAACTAGCACTAATACTAACATGGTCCTATCCTCATTTATATAAACTTTGTTTTCTCCTTTTTTCCACCTATCACCACCTCATCCCACCTTGCTCACTACTTCCCCCCTTCCCACTTTTCTCTTTCTCTCTTTTTAATAAAGCAATATGTATTTTGATGGTTACATCGTAGCAGTTATAGGGTAGAGATACACACTGTCTATTAGCTTTCCCAGCTTCATTTCACAAGACTTGGCCTCTCGTTCCCTGGAACATTAGATTTGTTTGGCTGTAATTCATTAAATGAGTCTGATCGAGTTTAGCATAAATAATCACACATTAAAGTACTATTAAGCAACTAGCCTAAGGGTTATCTATAAAATAGGTACATAAATAGGGAAAGTAGCCTATTTGGTTACGTAAGTTCACAGGAGGTGCACCTCTTGCGTTTTCTTTCACAATAAGAAAATAGAAAAATGGTTTTGAAAAGTGGGACTTACAAGTTAAGAGTTGGTCTGAGAAAAAAAACCAATACTGTGACAATGAGGGGGAATGGTGATCTAAATTTTTGCAAAGTTAGCGTTACGTATTATTTTATGGATGACTCCTTTGTACTATACTTATATTATTGTGTTGATGGTGATGGAACACTTTTTTAATGTACCAATGAAGACACGAGACTTGATCTTGTCAGAAACCAATGGGAATTTTCTCTCGTTTATTTGTTTTTCTATGGGTGCGGGGGGGGGGCGTGTTCCAATTTTGAAAATCACCCGTTATAGATTGTTTGATGGTGGTTGTTACGGTATATTTATGCGATTTAACTAGGGGAACATCAACTCAAGGCAGACCACTGATAATAATGACGCCAAAGTCAGTCGACTAATTGTTTTGAGGGGGACAAAATTGTGCATGAATGGCAATCATTTTGTGATTCGGCCATGTAAGTTCTATATTCAACTACAGGGAGAAAGAATTTTATTCTGGAAATAATGATATTGTATATTTGGATAACAATAATGATGTAAGAGTAAGCTTAGGATTTACTGTATTAAGTGCTGTATATATCGTTTATTATTGAAATCGAAGTCCAATAACATCTCTTTGCAGCTTTTCAGTTGCATACTATTATCAGCATATTTAACTACTGTATATGAGAATCTCTGCATAATTTTGAAGTCTTGTTATTATTTTATAACGCAATGAGCAATGGTCGCTTTTAAGGTTAAAAAGAGTCTATGGAACGCGCTGGGTTTTTCAATGCTATTCGAAATCCGTTGCTTCCCATAAGCTCTCTTTAACTTTTGTTTTTGAAAACGGCGATTGATGATCAAACTTATTAGGTTTAGTTGCATTGAGTATACAAATTTATTAGTGTGTTTTAATGAAGTTGTATATACACGACGTTTAACTTTGATATATTATTTGGAAAGTAGAAACAATGTCAGAAATGTCAAGCGCTGTCATCATCTCTAATTTCAGTTTGCTCCATAGAATTTCTAATTCTAATAATTAAAAAAAACCTTTTCGCAAAATTAATGAAGTGTATAGACGAAGACTAATATATTGTGTAATAACTTATAGACATATAGAATGCCGAATTTTAATGTTAATTACTTTTTTTGTTGTTTGTAAAACTATATTTAATTTTTAGATTACGTTTATGCTGTATACTGTACTAGTAGTTTTATTTAGTATTTTATTGTAATATAAAACATTTATTTATTTGTTTACTGGGTAATTGTCTAGATTGGAACACTTTTTTTTACTATGCCAATAAACAGACGAGACTAAATTTCATTAGTTCTAATAGCTATTTGTCCCACTTCTTTCTTGTCATAATAGAAAGTGTTCCAATATCGAAAACTTCCGGTATACAGTAAATCCATAGAATAACTAGTACGGAAATGTATACACATAATAAAACGCGGGTATAGCACAACTAACTTATAATTGGGAAGTTTTATAGTGCGCGCCAATGAATATTGTATAATATTAGTTTACTGCATACCAGTATGTGATTTATTGATGAATAGTTTGTTGGGTCTTTTTTAATGATTATCATCTCTGTAACATTGCAGATGCTCCAATCATGAGCCTTAGATTGGGTGGTTCATTAAAGGAAGATAACATAAGAGAAGGGGACGACGTTTATTTCGAATGTAACATCCGAGCCAATCCATGGATCCATAAAGTGGAGTGGAAATTTCAGGTAAAAGCCCAATTGAAAGTTTAAATAACAAGATCATAAATGTGTGAATAGGTGTTGTAATGTCTCATGTTCGCCTGGCTAGAACCTAAAAGTTTGATGATGTGGAAATGTTACGCTCGGCGTGTAAAACGCACAATGTAATTATAGCTGTTCTTCATTTAAAGTCTATTATTATATGGCGTTATTTGTAACCTAGATATTTGGAGGTTGCCGACTGATTAAAATGATAAATTTTTGGAAGGGCAAAAATGTATTTTGTAATAAGCTGCTGCAGCGTTTCATTTGTTTTCTGCGTTGTTTTCGGTTCAGTGGATCATTTCATCATATAAAGTTTTTGGATTAAAGTTTGTGGGTACACTGTACGCGCTATACTATATGTTAATGCACTAACAACTGAGTTATCCATAGTTTAGACCTGTGGGGAATGGAAATATGTTAGATGGATATACGTTTGGTGTTTGGAAAGCTTGGGTGGATGGACCGTGGGCTTTCTGTAGTTGACCTGAGGGCGCCAAACGAGTTTTCAGTCGGTGACAAATGGTTGGAGATTTGGCTTGTGAAAGATTGCTTGCTGTCATGCGAAATTCCTTCTGGCATAAACTCATGTAATATAGCATTATATATGTCAAAATGGACGCATGGGTTTTTGAAGGTCTCTCTAGCTATGGAGAAACATTTTTATGGAACATATGTGGCCATTTTAATAGGGAATATTTGCTAACGCCATTGCATTGGCAGCTGCAAAACTTGTCGATTTGTTTTCTATATCTATACAAAAAAAAACCGTTATTTACTTTGGAAAACATTTTTGACGAAATTTTCAAAAACTAATGCTTAGTTGAATGTAGGGATAAATGCAAGCCAATGTATTATATTCTAGCTACTTTTAAGAGAAAAAAAATGATTGATTAATAACTTATTTTTGTCTTTAAAAATTAAAACTGAAATGTTGCTTTAAGTCATCCGATTTGTCTTTACAAATTCACAAAATCTGTCATTTGATTTCTTTTAAATTGTTTAAGTTTATTTAACATTTAAGTAGTGAATTACTAAATTCTACTTTTAAAAAATTTAAATTTTTGGTAATTAGATTTTTGCCATTAGAGAATGCTTGAATGCACCATAGTGTTATTAGTTAAGTTACTTTAAATTCATTAGTTGTGCTACTGCTTTTATATGCAAGATCACAGCTAAACTTTAATTACAGCATGATACATCGCCAACAAATACACCGAGCAATTCATTAAGTTTCGTATTTCAAAAAAAAAAAAAAGTTTTGGCTTTAAACGTTACTGCAATAGCTAGAGTATTTACATTGGGGAAATGATTTAAGGTATATTGTTACAGTACAAACGAGTAGCTATACACAGGAATATGATTTATTTATTTGTAATTTAACCTCACCTATTTGAGTCAAGATATATTCTGTAATTTATTGTAAACAGAGCATTAATCACAGTTTCAACCACTGTGCTGTGTAGTTGTCATATTAAAGTCAGGACACGTCCCATGTGGAGCCACTTGAGAATTTGAAAGCGATGCAAATTGGAATTATAAAAGTAGGGATGAAGTTTAGGGGGAGGAGGATGGTTTTTAAAAAAAAAATTTCAGACATTATTTATATGGCTGTTGCCATGTAGACCATTGTTGCAATGAGTGTGTGTAGTGTATGTGCATAGGATAATTAATATATCTAATTGCGCGAGAGTATTAATCATTCTGTAGAGAAGATGTATTTACCTATTTAAGTACATGCAGAAAATGATAAATGATTATAGCGGCTTCTAATTATTACACAATTAAAACGTACAAAAGGAATATGTTTACATTTGAGTGACAAGTGCGTGAGATATAAATTTACAAATTAGAGAAGTTTGTTTAAGGGTGGTTTTAGATATATACGATTTATTGATCGATTTCACAAAGTCTTTGGATGATATAAATTACTGTATAAAACCCTTGTTGAAAATGTTTAAATGCATATTCAGCGATGAGACATTACTCAAAATGGTTTATGCATGGCAACATACCGGCTGATTTTCCAAGTTGAAACACTTAATGTTTACTTGTGACAACGGGAAATATTTGCATTGGAACTGATAAGATAAATCTCGTTTCTTTATTGAAAAGTTTTCTCTTTATGGCAAGAAAGAAAGAGACAAATCGTAAATGGAAATCATGAGATTTAGTCTCGATTATTTGTTGTATGTTTTTCTTTCTATAGCATCATTGGCACTGATGAGATTTAATCTCATTTCTTTATTGGTCCTCTTTTATTATGGCAAAAAAGAAACGGGAATAGTCGCCATTTTAACGTATAGTAAGTACAGTGGAATCCATTTAACGCGAAGTCGCTTAACTCAAAACAACATTACTGTTCCGAACTAAAGAATTGAATGGAATACGTTTCACTTTTAACACGAAAACATTTTCCCGGTTACTTCATGTTAAACGGATCCTACTGTATTTATTCTTGTTTCTTTTATTGACACCGTAAAAAAATAAGTGTTCCAATTTGGAAAAGGCCCGACATACCAAGGAGAGAGAATTGGGTAATATGGCAAAAAAGAAGAAAAAAAATCAGTAAAAAAGAAATCTAAAGAGTTACGTAAGAAAAATAAAAGGTTAGCTGACAAGTTTTCGCCTATTTTATGTTTACTTTGCCCATTTTATCTCTGGCAATTCGAGAGAAGGAAAAAAGTCCTTTTATGCACATTTAGATTTACACTTGGTTGATGATAAAGAGTTTGAGAGTGGGTAGATTAATGTTTGTTTGAATCTTAATAACAAAAGCTTTCGACTATGGTGAAAAAGAACCACATGTTCTCATTCGTCTTTTGTGTTTTCGCTATGCACTATATGTAACTATACTGTATACACATAAAGTATTAAAAAGCAGCCGCTTTTATCGTTTGAAACCACCGCTGCACAAATTTAATACATGTTTTAAATATAAGCAGATGGCGTTTTGAAGAGATGTTTATGATTTTCCAGTCGAAATAAGAGACTTGAAAAGATATAGTCATATTTTTTTCTTCAATCTACACTTTTCATATGCGTGTGTGCAAGCGCGGTCTTCGTAAATTTTTTAATCTGATTATCGCTGCATTGTACTGTAATTTATTAAGGTAATTTTGGTGGTTTGGTTTAAAATACAGTATTTCATCGATATACAATAAACTGTATACTCACTTTTATAACACATTTTTGGGATTTTCATTTTCTTACACGGTGTCTGACCTTAATTACACTATTAAGTATACAAATTTGTATTAATAGGCATATATTTGTTAAGGTCATAGAATTGCAGATTTGTTATAGAAACATATATACGGCCACCTAAGGTGCTGTATATTCGGTGATTTTCTTAATTGGAACACTTCTTGCAGTAGCAATAAAGAAACCAAGCTAAATCCCATGGCGACTTTTCTCTTTTGTTTCTTACCATGAGAATAATTAAAGTTCCTATTAAGAAACAAGACTAAATATTATTAGTTTCAATGGCGATTTGTCTCGTTTCTTTTTTGAAGAAAACATTGCCAATAAATAAATAAGACTAAACAACATTCTATCCCATGGCGATTTTTTCCGTTAGTTTCTTACGGTACCACAAAAAAATCAATGTGCTAAAAAGAGATGTGAGCTAAATCTTACCATTTGCAATGTCGGTTTGTTTCTTGTTTTTCTTGGTCATGGTGTTCCAATTTAGAAAATCATTCTGAGACATTGTAGAGATTACTATTGAGAAAGATGAAAGTGGTTTTAAATAGAATTTTACGTTACAATGTAAACAAAAAGTTATTCATAGGAAAGAAGCTTAATTCGGTGTTTAAGCAAAGGTCCTATACAAAATCACTCATGCAGTTTCACTTTCTATTAAGCAAATATTCATTTCAAACAAAAGATGGCTTTAAAACCATAACCCATTTACTGTTTATGATGACAATGCATTTTAATGTTGCATATTGTTTGCTGCTTGTTTCATAATAACTTTAATAAAAAAATGATGAAGTTAAATAAAACCAAATAAGCTTATTTAAAAAATTGTTTTAAAAGTAGAAAATATTGTGTAAATATTAGATCCACCTCATGATTTACTTTTTAAAAGTTGAATTTTTTTTTGTGGCATTATCTTTGATTGATGTCGTGTGTGTTTGCCTACATTTCAGGGACAATATTTACATTCTCACAATGGCACGTCCGGCATCATTGTCAGTAATCAGTCTCTCGTCATCCAGAAAGTGCAGCGAATCAACGCGGGCCATTACTCTTGCGTGGGAACCAACACCGAGGGCGAAGGAAACAGTCAACCGATCGATCTACAAGTTAAACGTACTGTATAGTTATTAAGTATTTCGGATGATTTTACAAATTGGAGCATTTTTTTTTGCATTGCAAGAAATAAAAGAGACAAATCGCTATTGAAGCAGCTGAGATTTAGTCTCTTTTATTTATTGTATTTTTTTCTTGATTGACAATAAACAAATGGGACAAATCGCCAGGATTTATTCTCGTTTTTTTATTATCTGTCTAAAAAGATGTTCTAATTTAGAAAATCATCCTGTATAGTGACGACTGGTTGGTGGCTCCTCCATATAAAGCGTTACTCTACACAAAATGAATCGCCTATTTAAATAAACTGCCGACAACATAAAAGTTATCACGTTTGTTTTAATTGTTTTATACCAATGTATGAACATAGAAGTTGCTGAGAATGAAAGGATGGGGAGAAATCGCAATTTTTATTAGATTGCACATTAGTATTTTACAGTTAGTTGCTGCGGTGTTAATATTTCCGCAATGAAACTGTAAATTTTCATTGGAAACTGGCATTATTACATGCCTTTCTGTGACCTCTATTTACATTAGCCGCATCATTTCCATTAAAGAATAACAGCATCTTTTTAATTCATTTAACAGCAAAAATTCCATTTTATTAGAGGCAATTTTTTTTTGTTTGGGGGAATGCCACTTATATCAGTGTTATTTTGTTTATATATAGAAAAGGTTTTCAGCTTTAATCGACCGTCATTCTTTTTCTGTCTTTTTTTCTTTTCTATAAACAGACATACCAACGTGTAAAGTAGGGCAACAGATGTCGTACGGCGTAGCACGCAACGAAGCGGCGAAGATTTTGTGTGAAGTGGATGCTAACCCTAAACAGGTGCCTTTGCAAATAACCCCCTTATACATCACCAAACTTTCATCACATAATGATTATAGTTCTTCAGCGACACATTATAAATACTGGTGTCAACACATGCATTGTTGATCTATTCATTTGATTTTGACACCTGCTAACAAAATACAAAATTTTGATTTCAAAACAAACTACGTGTACGTCACTTTCGTCAATGGAAAAAGACGAAAGTTAACGTTTGTTGTACGTGACTGGAAATACGCTTGATATCAGTTAAAGTACATTTAAAATAAAGTAAAAGTTTAGTTACTGATACTTTGAATGTAACAACATCGGCTTACTTTCTAAACCTGAACACTTTTTTATAGCAAAAAGAAAACGGGGAAAAATTGCCATTGGAATTGGCAAGATTTAGTCTCGTGATTTTATTGATACTTTTATCTCCATGACTATAAAGTCACGAGAAATATTGCCATTGGAATCGGTCAAATATATTCCCATTTTTTTATTTGCATTTTGCAAAAGTCAGCAATATACAATATTATACCAGTATGTTAATAAATTTACGAACTATAATGTACTGGTATGATGACAATTATTTATCAAAGATTTTATGAGAATTCTTATAAAAATAAGATGGGTGACTCGGTGAGCTTCTTTCATTTCTATAATTTGCAACTTAAATGCTACGGCATTTTATTTTTAATGTCTTCATCGTGTTCATTTGCCGGTTTTTTATTACTTGCTGCAATTATTTCAGCGTAATTTATATCGTTGTTTCATTTTTATTTTTTATGTTACGAGTTATTTTATTGTTTAGAGCATCATCTTACGTTATAGAGTTTCTACGTGCTTCTATATTATAGTAACGGCAGTGTAACAGTTTGTAAAATGCAATCAGACTTGCACCGTTGTTATTATTAGTCGTAAATACTTATTACAACTGACTCAAATGTTAATGAATACTTTCCTGAGACATTGTGAGGCGATTATTTATTATCCAATAAAAAAATTAATATTTTGTTGGTGATGATAATAATATTATTATTGCAGGTAACTTTCAAGTGGGCCTTCAATTCCAACGAATCTATGAACTCCAGTCGAGGCCGATGGAGTACTGAAGGAACTAAGAGCGTCCTTACTTACATTCCTCGGAGCGAAAAAGACTTTGGTACTTTGTATTGCTGGGGAAATAACGAAATGGGCATGCAGAAATTGGCTTGCGCTTTCGATCTTACTCCCGCCGGTAAACACCATCTTCCTCCTCATTCAGACTTTTGCTATAATTAATTAATCAATTAATCAAATTAAAGGGCCTCCGGATCCTGTAACAAACTGCACGGTATTCAATAATACTGAAACATCGTTTTTTGTCAAATGCCGGGCAGGGTACAACGGTGGCATTGAGCAAAGTTTTGTTTTAGATTTATTTGACCACCACGACCATGAGGTAAATAAAATAAGATTGTTGCTATTGCATAAAGCGCACAAACCATTGACGTGACTTTTCAAAATTCTTTTAGATTAAAGCTACACATCGAAAAGATAAGCCGGAATTTTTTCTAAACGGTTTAGATTCTGGTATGACTTTCACGATATCTGTATACGCGACTAATGTAAAAGGTCGTAGTGAAACGGCTTCGTTAATGGCTGCTACAAAAGAAGCTCCTTCAAAACCACCTGGTAAAAGTTTTATTAATATCATCATGCAGGTTCCATTTTACGATTCAAATTTGTTCATATCGTTACGTGGGTTTGTCCATGTTATGATTTTATTATTACTATATATGAAACCCTATTATAGGAACCATCTTTAATATTATTGCTACTAAAAATCTGAAAACTCCTGCACATTTTACCACTTTAAGTTAATTAAAAGTCAAATTAATATTGAATGCCCTACCCTATACAATACTTAACATCCTTTTTGATTTTAGTTTTATTTGGTCCCATACGTGCAGTGGTTTAACGGAGCAGTAAATTTTGCGTATATTAATGGTTATGAAATTCTTGCATGATAAAAAAAAGAGTATAAACTTTAGTCTAATTTACATATTAATGAGTAATGAGCCATGCAGCTTTTTGTTAAGTAAAACTGGCAATCACATACAGTATGTGGGTATAGAAAGCAATCTTTTTTTATTTGAAAGAATTTTTACGAGCTAATTTTTTACTGACGTTTTTAACACCAGAAATGATAAAAACTTAAAGTGTATTCTTGGGTAGAATAAAAGTGATTTAGCATAAAAACTTAATGGGAGTATCGTATAAAATATCATATGTAACACTGTGTAGATGACGATGGGGGGATTGGGGTCGATAAATTACAGTGAATTGAAGTTGATAAGGAAATGGCACCAGCATATTTTTCTGCGAAACTTTTTAGCCATCAACTAATCCTTTGTAAAGGACATTCACCATTAATATTCATTAAATGTAGATTCAGATGGCTGACATCACAGTATAATATATAACCGCAATACCCGCAACATTCAAATGACAAAAGCAAATTATTAGTAAGCGCTATGGTGCATTTACTAATCATATACAAGTACTGTACATGGAGTCTCATAAATTGAAATCTCAATCAGAAACTTTTTTCTCTTGCACTTGTGTATTAAAATATAACGACTTTTAAACTTTAAGTCGATTTCTATTTTTCTATACAACAAAAAGCAAGTCAACCAGCAATTCCAATTAACCGTAACATGTCTATATTATCCTGTCATTTTCTTTTGTTGATTGCGGTATTCTGAATGCGATTATTTTCGTTAATTCCTCAGCATAGCAACATAATGTGAGCTGATCATAGAAAGCTTTTCCAATCTGGATTAATATTTTAGCAACAAATACTAAAGTCTTTTATTGATAAAAATAGACTTTGTTTTGTAAGGGTATTAGTCGCTAGTCGGACATTCAAGTTATGAAAATCGATTTAAATAAATATTTATAGAATTTTCGAAATTGTTGATAAAATGAGTGTTGTTTACACTGTATCTATTTAAAGCAGGTTCTCGTTTCTTAATGGTTCCTGCATTATGCAGTAATGATAGCTCCACTTTAATTTAACTCAGATTGTGTGATGAAGCACTGTTTCACGGACATTAGTGTTAATGTTGCATACTCCATGTATTTGTGAGTGTGTTCGTGTGCCCTGCTGTTCATTAAGAAACTGTAATGAAGCGTTATAAATGGGGCACCGAAGCATGCACCGTGCAATCGCCAGTGTGTGCAAGATTCTAGGAGAACCATTCAGTCATTTGACCAACCTGTCACTTTTGACTCTTATACAGAGATTGATATCCTGTTTAGAAATTGAATATGATGTATGACGATTTTAATATAGAATTTTATTTTCTTATTAGAAACCGAATCCATCTTTGCCATGACACCAATCCTGGGAATTTTGATTGGGATTGTAGCTGTGTTTACGCTGGTTGCTTTGGCCATTGTAATAGTCATTAAATTCAGAGCTTCAAGCGGTGCAAAGCCGAAGGAATATGAACAAGAACCAACTGACCGGTTAGTTTATTTATACAAATAATTAATTATAATTAAACGAGTCATTTTTATGTCAACAAAACAGCGAAAGATGGAATATTTATCGAAAATTTTATATTTAATACAAACATTCAATTCAGTAGATATCTTTTAGTTATGAAAACACCATTCGAGATTGTAGATTAAACATCCATACTTCATTTCTATTTATAAAATGAGTGCTTAATTTTAGTACAGATTTCAATATTGACACATTGAAATCGGCACTCAAATGTAATATGTCATCTATAACGTTATTTAACTTTAAAATAAATGAAGATGACTTAAAGAAGTTGATTTTGTTAATAAGTTTAGAAAAAGTGTATTAACTTATAAAGAAGATGTAAGATACATTTTAAAATCGGATTAAACTCTTGTCATTAACTTTCATTTTAAAACTAGTATTTATTTGGAAAAACTTAAAAAAAAAAAAAAAAAAAAAAAAAAAAAAACAACAACGCAAATGCTTGATTGAATTTTTTTTCAATTTACTTTCAACATATTTTTTTCTTTCACTAAAGCTTGAAATAGAAATAAATGTTGTTGTACCCATTAAAATTACCAAAAAAAATTTAGATAAGCTACTTTCCGATAAAACTTGTAATTGCGAAAAGTTAAAGTTGAACTGGCAGTGACAAGAAGAAAAAAATTACTATGAATTAATCATTTGTTTAGCAAAAATAGGGGGGAAAAAAGAAACATAGTAGTATTTATAATTTACATAAGTTTCACCAATGACATTTGTGTACATACAGTGTTTGGGGGAGGGAGAATGATTTGAAGATGGTGGAATCATCGTTAACAGTAGCGTTTTCTCACTTTCTAATTATTTCTTGCGGCTGCAATACATTTCTTTATCTCCATCGATTTCACGGCCTAATAGAAGTCTATGAGAAAAGGGATTCCTAATCATCTTTTCTTCAGACAACACGAAGTAACTCAGCCGTGTCCCGTGTTTTGTTAAGTTTACAGCAACACATGTTTATCTTCGCACGAGACATCTATCTCTTCTCCACTGCCACCTCCTCCCATCACCCAAACTCCCATTCCCATCACCCCATTACGCTGCTCGAGAGGTATATTACGCACAGCTAAAGTACAATATACACTGTGTAATAAGCTTATATTTGCGCGAAATTAAAAAAAAAAGTGAGAGATAGGGGGTGGAGGGAGGGGAAAGTGGGGGAACGAAAACAAAATAGCGGAACGAATCTCTTTGAATTAACCCCGTCTTGCAATTTAACAAAAGTTAACGTCGTTTCCCACAATCCTTTGCTCTATTTCCTACGTCGTTTTCTTTTTCTAATGCTTTTTCACTTTCTACAGTATTTCTCTCGTGTGCTAATTCAGCTGCTTTTGCTGTTGATTTTTTTTTTCTTTTAAAAAATGAGTTTGACGTGCATGGTTGAAAACAGATTGTAGAGAATAACAAAAGGCAATCTACTTTTTTTACGGTACTGTTCTACCTTTGCCATGTTAGATATTAACGAGCAAAGGGAATTAACCGCATTTTGTTTTCTTAACAAAGACTTTTATCGGTTAGCATTTCGTTTGGTTATGGAGAAAACGTTAAATGATCGCCACTGGGAACATTTCTTTGCATATGATGAGCAGAAGATTTCCAAATTAAAATCTTTTTTTTTTTTTTTGTTTTAGATTAAAATTGATGCACTATATGATATACTTTTCACTGCCTTTTATCTTTTTTGACTTTGTTTTTGTTGTTTTGTGTATAATTTTAAGAGATGGGTTTTGACATGCCAATCATTATTATCACCGTGAAAAGAAGCGTGTATTTAGCGATTTAAAAATATTGGAATACCATTAATCAGTTGCTGTATAGTTTTATACTGGCATGACTAGCAACTCAAATTTTTTAATGCAAATTTAAATGATGGCAAATGCAAGGTGATCTCATAAATTGGAGCACTTTTTAACAGTGCTAATAAACAAACGAGACAAAATCATATCAGTTCTAAAGGCAATTTATCTCGTTTTTTTCTTGCAATAGGGAAAAAGTGCCTGTAAAGAAACTAGAAGAAATATTAGGAGTTACATTGACGGTTTATCCCATATTTTTTTATTATAGTGAAACAAACGCGTCAACAAAGAAACGAGACTAAATTTTATATGTTCCCATAGCGATTTATTCTGTTTAATTAGTTATCTTTATTGAAAACAAAAAGGGTTTAAATTTTAAAATCACCCTGTATAATATATGCAGAGTATGAATATTCTCGAGTTTCAATTACTTTACAAAACAAGGTTTATGCAGAAATGAAGTAATATCGATTAAAGTGAAGAAGCTAATTTTCTAAAAGTACAGTAAAAAAAATCATTCGGTATTTTAGAACCTGAATTATGCGAAAATCGTAATGAGGCAGCTTCAAGCCAATTCCATATGTCTTATCTTTATATACACACAAAAAAAACATGGAAAACATTTGTGACGGTAAAAAAAAGCAAAGCTTACAGCGCAAAAGCCGAAATTTATTTATTGAATAATTTAGCGAAATTGTTATTTGGTCCTTTCGGCATTATTTGAGGTAAACACTACTTTGGGGTACTTAAAATATACATATTTTTTCCTGTTGACAGTTTCATATTTAATGGTTTTGTCTCAACGTTTCTTTCAGTTATGATTTGAACTTTCGTATCTTATTTGAATATTTTTTGCGTGCAATATAATTTAAATGCAACGTTGTAATGGTTTTATTGTGCAGAGAGTATTTAAGCGTTGTGTTTAATTTTTTTTGTTCGTTTGTTTGTTTGAGGGGTAAAATATTTTCAGTCTTATATGAGAAACTTAACGGTGACATTAGAATTTCAAATCAACCAACTTGAAAATGTTTAGTATGCAAATGATGACCATCAATATGCCTGTTTTTACAGTTTTATAAATTTGAATTCCAAATGGAAACTTAGGAGTTTTAAATTAATTGAAAAGTTGTGATATTTTACATTCTTAGACATGCTAGGGAGCCATTTAGTATATTTGAAGTTGTATAAAGAAGAACCTTTAATGTGCATGAAAACATCACGACAACAATGTATGTGTGGTACTCTTATGTGCAGTATATGGAATGATTTTCTGAATTGGAACACTTTTTTCCCCATTTACAAGAAATAAACGAGTAAAAATGTTATTATAATTGACAGAATTCTGTTCGTTTCTTTAGTGGCACTTTTTCCCTTAAAGGCAAGAAATAAACGGGATAATTTGCAATTGGAACTAATAAGATTTATTCCTGTTATTTTATTGGCACTTAAAAAAGCTGTGTTTCCTATTGAGAAAATCACCCGGTATGTTTGTACTGTACTGTATACGATGTACCGTATAACTGACGTTGAATAGATTACTTCGAGTATCTTTTATTTTTTTTCTCTGCTGCATATTTATACTTGAAAAAAAGTGTTGTGTGCTCAAGCACGTTATCATCTTCCTACTTCCGCTGTTGTTGACATATTTTTCATTTTTTTAGCATTAAGGAAATGTGTATTTTTTTGTGAAAATATTTGCGTTAGCTTAGTGTGTAGGAAACTTTCATACATTGAATTGTTTTTTTGTTTTTGAATTAATTTCTTTTTATACATGTAAATAATATTTTATTGTTTGTAATGTTGGCGGGACTATGCTTGTAGATCCAATGTACCATTACGAAAAGACACTGACGATGGAGGTGAGAACGAGGAAAAGAGCCCCGATGTCATTCCCAGCAATAATGGTAAATCCTTTAAAAAATTATTATGTACAATTTTTTTTTTGCGTTTTTCTGAATTTCTGTAATTTCGGACTGTAATTTTCTGAATAGAACCGTTTTTTATAATGCTTATAAAGATACGAGACTAAATCGTATAGGTTTCAAAAGTTATTTGCCATGGGAAATCAAAAGTGATCCAATTTAGAAAATTACTGGATGTTGTCAATTTAACTATTAATATATTAATTTTTAAAAAAATATTACACTATGTGTAAACAAGATAAATTACTATGATACTTAAAATGGCAAAGGGCCGTTGAAATCTTTTAATTTTTTTTTAGTCAAAAGTAGTATTTAAATGATTACATGTTCAGACATATTGGCTCTATACCGACTGAGCTACGTTAAAGCTATCAAAAGTACTGTAGTATTTAGTTTTAATTTCAAATGCATTTACTTCTGCCTATATCGATTATTGGTGTAATTTAATGTAATCTGTAATATTTTCATGGACTCATCGATTAATTACTATACAGTATACTGTATGCATCTTGAGGCTGCAAAGTGGGTTCAATTTCTAATGGTTTTCTTAAGTACTTTTATTTATATATCAATAAGGTCACATTAAAAAAGTAGGTATGGATAATTTGATCAGTGGGAAGTGTTGGTAAAAAACGATATCTAATTTAATTTAGAGCTTAATTTTATCGCTGGTGTTGGCGTTCAGTTAAGTAAGACACATAGAGAGAATCGTTACGACTGTCTTAGAGAAGTTTGATCATTTAGAGCCACCTTAAGATGAAATTTAGAAAATAAAAAAAACATTAACGATGGGAGGAGGATTGACGGCTAGTTTTTGTCGCGGTAGGGGTTTTATTTGTATGATTAACGACAGCATTTTTTCACATTTATTTTTCTGTTATTAATAGCTAGAGCCATCTCTATCGCCAATTTTTGTAGTCGATGGTTGTTTTTTTTTTTCTTCTTAATAATATACAACTATAATCTTAAGCTTTTATCTAATCGATTGCTTCGCTAGTTTAACGAAATTATATGAAGGGACCACTTAATAAAGTCTTCTATAATAAATTTAACTTGATTGTCTTTTTTTTTTTTTTTTTTTTTGCACAGCAGGGTGGATAAATAGTAGAAAGAAGATTTATTTGTACATGCAATCGACAGCGTCTTATGAGCTCAGTTCATTAAGAAAAATGTTACTAAACCGAATTAGCTACTGTTTATGTTTTACTGACAAATTGCGTTCAACACTATTTGCGCTGTTTGTATTTACTGAACATGTTTGTAGATGTGTGTGTGTGCTGCATCCTCAATTCATTTTCATCTTTATTTTGTTGTTATATCTAGATCATGAATTTCCGTTAGTGGAAGTCAAATGTTTACAAAAGTACAGCAGCGGTGGAACTCTGGAGCGAAAGTCAAATTGCGAGAGAGGAACATGTACTACTGCGTTACAAATGTATGGAAATTTACCAACAGAATCGACCAATCATTCATCCTGGAGCCAAAGTAAAAAAGTCAGACCGGTAAGAGCCATTCAAATTACTCAAAAGAGTTCGTTTTCAATCTGGACCAGTATTATGGCTTGAGGGCCAATTTCATGAAAACTCATAATGGTACTCACAAAACCCTATCAATAAACCCCCAAAACACAAAATTTGTGTTTTAAAAATGAAAAGAATTTATAGGCCACGTATTTTTATGTACCGGTTCATTTTTGAGATGTTTTAATAAAATCATACTCAAAATTATTTTATTTCAACTAAGTGCATTATTTACTTAAAACCCGATTAAAACACAAGGCCCGATTAATTCGTTTCAGTCTTTGGAGCTGCACCGATTTTCAATAGTCATTATTCAATGGATGCATTTAGTTATCTTTTAATGTCAGTAAGAGCATGAATAGATGTGCTATTAGCAAAATGTCATTGTAAATGCATTCTCAAACAGTCTTGCTCTATTATAGTAAGTTGCTATACCGGGTGATTTTTTAAATTGGAACTTTTTTCGTCTCATGGCAAGGAAGGAGAATTTGCTCTCTTAAACTGATAAGATTTAGTCTTGTTTTTTTTATTACTAAATGTACCAATTTAGAAAATCACCCGGTATGTGGAATGATGTAGTGCAAAACTACAAATGATTCTTCCTCCTAGCTCTTTTTCTATCAAAGTAATTTCTCAAGGAAATCAAAGTTTGGATAACAACTAAAATAGAAATAGGCATAGAAGTTATAACTCTCTGTCTAAATAAATATTCTTAATCTTTTTGTGATGAAACCAAATGTATGTTAACGTAATGAATTAAAGACGTCAAAGTTTAATTTATGATATGATTTTTTAAGGATTTAATGCGATGCCATTTATATTCATGTTAAGAAGGATTTTTTTAAAAGGATAAATGCGATTTTGCCGTTATAAGAGCTGGTTTTTGGCCATTGATTATTTTAAGAAGTTGAACAACATCCTTTTTTCGAAAAGCAGCGTGTAATGAATCTTGCACATACAGTACACATACATACAGATATAGCTTCAGCTTGCGCAAACATCATTTTCATCCATTTATTATACCATCAAAAACACGAGGAACCAAACCAACCATTCATTTAGAAAAGATTTCCCAAACGATAAGAGTGGAAAGCAAAACCACATAGCATAGTAGTCTGCACAATATTCACTGTATATACTATACTTTACTCTTGTATACATGAACATTTAATATAGGCGGAGCCGCGAATGAATGATTTAAACCGGGATTTGCACTCATCTTTCATCTCTCTCATCGTTTCCTCGCCCTGCTCATAATTATTATCCTAACTGACATGTTTGAGCAATTTTTTTTATCTCGATAATTTTTTAAAAACATTTATCGAAAAAGTCGAAAACTGATTTCATTCTTTGTTACCCCCTCTCAATTGTGAGAATTCGTGATCGAAAATAACTTCAATGTTTTATACTCTGTTGACTTATTAATTTACAACTTTAAAATGATAAATGATTTAAACTTTTATTTCTAAAGTACGAAGATATGCAGTACGTTGAGATGCAAGGACTCAACGCTCATAGAAAGATGATGGGAAATGCCACCAATACTCCAACTATTAGAAAGGATATGGTGGTTGAAACTCTTGGCATACATCAGTGCCCCCCTGAAAGATACCCAATAGTCAACAGCAGAAGGCCCTTTGAACGAGTCCGAGATGATGATGGAACAGGAGTGAGCACACCACTAATGAAATCATCATTTAACGGAATCGTAAGCACAAATTAATAAAAAATATTAAACTGGAAGTTTTGATAACTATCAAAAGTTAAAATCTCAATGATTATTTGACATAAAAAATCATCGTCAAATTGACAAAATATGAGTGAATACTTGTGCATGCGGTTCTTTATTGCCAATTCAATATTTAAATTAAAAATTGCTTCTAATTGATATCATTTTATGTTTAGATGTTAGCTCCACAAAACATAAGACGCACAGATCCGGAAACCACTGCCTTCTGAGCCTTTAAAAAACATAATAGCTAGTCATTTATGACAATGATGCAACAATTGGTCATGCCTCTGGTCCACGTTGAAATCATGAGTGACCTTTCAATTCGCGACGTTTAATATAAAATTGAAGGGCACAGTTAATTCTTGATGGTTTGAGGCAAGTGTGACCGCGTTGAAAAATCGTCGAACAACACGTCGAACTCATAGTTCGAACTTCGTACTTTTTTGTGTGTATGTGTGTGTGACAGATATTTCTATAAAAAAAAACTGGTAAAAAACAAGTTTATTGTGATCACCATGGATTACCCAGTGACTTCCAAAGAGAAGAACTTTCAAATTTTAATCGCTATGCACATGTGGTGCATGTAAATTAATGTACATAAATTTATATTCCATTTTCTCAGTTTCAGTCAAGTAAATAATTTTTAATAATCCATGTTTAACTTATTTTCATTTTTAACAATCGTCTTCATAGTTTTCAACTTTAATATCATTCAATCCAAGCTCTTCGTTTTGTTCAAAACTTCTTTCATATTCAACCATTTCCATTTCAGGATCAGGCTCTGGCGCGTACAAGTTCTGTTGCAAAAGATATCAATTCAAAGTTCAATATGCATTAGTTCATGAAAGTTGAAACTCAAAACATTAAGGTACGAACTTGAATATAACTGTTTCCAGCTGGATCATCCAGCACAAAGTGTACAACTTTCTTGCAAAGGATGATCTACAACAAATTTTAATTAAAATTTTAAACCGACACTATAATTTTATAATCTTACCTCGTCTAACTTTTCAGCAAACTCCTTCATCCTTTCTGAAGTGCCTTTAGCTGCGCTATCACCAAATACAAAAGGATGGTCTTCAATCAACTGCGTTTTAACAGTTTGTAGCAATCCTTCCAAAGTAGTGAATTTACCTCCAAGTGTACCAGGACTCATTTCAAAGTCTAATTCAGGAATGATTACTTGACAGGTCTCAGACTATTAATACAGTATGGAGTTATAATGATGAATGTACTAACTAAACGATCAAACGAAAATACTTTTAGCACATCACGAGACAAATCGGATGGATCAGTCACGCGTAATGTAATTTTTATTCCTTTTGGTTCAATTCCTGAGCCTGGTTTAACTTCACTTGTCCTGTGTCCGCAAACATCACAAGATGTAGCCATAATCACAACTTCTTTGAAGTGAGGAATTTCTGCCACAAAAAAAGTCGGTTAAATCTCAGTTTAACATTAGAATATTGATGGCATTATAGACATACTTGTGAGTTTCATATTAGTCTTACAACCAGCATGACAATGAAAACACTCGGAATCAAAAGTTAAAACCTAAAGTGGATAAACGTTATAAATAAGGTAATGATAAATTCGATTACTTTAATAATAATACTTCATCTGCTACATTCTCCTCCGTTTCTTTATCAACCAGAACCTCATTCTCTTCTTCCTATATGTTTATCAAAAACGTTTAACGTGAAGCCATAACTATGTCAAATATTACAATATTTTTGTATCAGTGCATCGTTTGCAAAGATAGAAGGAATTACTTCAGTCAGTCCTAAAAGCTCGTTGTCATCACTGCTGCGTTTATAAAGATTAACGTCCATATTTTCATCTTTATTTGGCGCATATCTGGTCAAATGAAACTTATGTATTATAATTCATTATAAGAAAATGAAAATAGAAATCACTTACGGATTTTCGACAAAGCTGTTGCCACTCGGATCTTCCAACACCTTTTAGGTAAACAGAAATTATAATTATGAAATTAAAATACAAATTACTATAAAACATACCAAATGAAATTCTCGCCGGAGGTTTCTACAGTCGTTAAGAACATTAATGAAAGCTTCCAACTTAATGGCTGCATCTGGATCTATTATCTATAAGTGGCATTTGTCTCAGATTTAATAAAAATTCATCAAAGTAGAATATTATTATAAGTAGAATAAACGATAACCTTTCTAACAGGTTGATCCGACACTAAATTAGAAATTGTTCTCTCCAAAATGCCTTCTAGATTGGTCACTTCTACTCAAAAAGATCAAAATACTTTAATGTTACGTTAGAGGCAAAACATTATAATATCTACTTTACCTCCATTTCTTTTAATAGGTGGGATCTCAAATTCGATTTCTGGAATTTTTACTGTTGCAAAATCAGATCTTACAACTTGACGATTAAGATCCTTCATAAAAAATGTCTTAATTATAAGTAATGCAGCACATTTCAGTTACACAGTAGTTACCTTCTGATCCTTAACTAGGAGCTTATATCTAATTCCTGAATTTTGTATTGTGCCTCCAAACTGAGTGTGATTATCAGTTTGTCCACAATGAGAACATGAAAACGATGAAATGATAATTTCTTTATAAAAAGGAATTTTTGTAAGCAATAGCCTCGTCACACCCTATGACAACAACATAACATACACAATTATACCAGCTGTAGTTTTATAGTTATTTTATTATTTACGTTTTCTCCACAAACAAGACAGAGACTTTCAATCTCGGTTGCATCATTTGGAGTTTCCTCAGCATCCAGTTCTTTAAACAGTGATTCTTTCTTGGTATGTGAAGTTGTTTGATTTGATTCCATTTCAGTGCAAATACTTAACAATTTCAACAAAATTATATTGCGTAATAATTACACTTCAAATGAATGAATTAGTAGTCAAATGTGACGATAAAGTCTTTGCAGATAAAATTATTGCGATTATTCAACAGCCAACACAATGCTCCAACATGGCCTATTTGATCTTACATCAAGGTAGAGAATATTAGGTCTTGCATAACTTGTATCGCAATTACCGGTAATGCGCATGGTCAACATGACTCCAGAATATTCAATTTTCTACAATAAAAAGTGATGTATGTGTATTAATTAAGATATGATGTACTTTCTTACACACCGTGTATTTTATTATAACGACATCTTTTCAATTTTCTTTTTATAATACTGAATACCGGTAACTACGGTTATCTTTTAAATTAAGAAGTTATATTGCGCCCTCTGTTAACAAGTCTGCGGTGTCCCATAATTCCCTTGCATGATTGCGTCTTTTTCTCTCTCTCTTCTCAAGGTTTCAAAATGTCTGCCTCCATGTGAGTGGGGTGAACACGTTGTTGAAGGTCAAAATCGTTATTAAACACCAAAAATTAAGTTTTTTCTATAAATTAGTTAGAAAATATCAAAAATGGGAAACGTTTTTGCATCCAGTGGACCACAGCAGCAGCGTGTCCCGTTGGTAGCTCCTCCGCCATTACCAACGCCGGCACCATCGTCTTCCACCCCAACAGAAGCACCAACAACTGGAGTTGATTTTCCAACTGAAACAAAGCCAAATACAGAAGTTTTATTCGCGACAAATCCGGGTACACTAGAAGATTTGCATAAAAAATGCAAAGGTAGTTTTTGACGAAATTTTATTTTTAAGGTTTTTATTTAACAAAGCTAATTCGCTATGCTTGTTTTAACCACAGATGTTTATCCCGCAAACTTCGAAGGCGCAAAATTAATGGTGAACAAAGGTTTAAGCAATCATTTTCAAATAAGCCATTCAATTAATTTAAGCTCAACAACTCCATCTGGATACAAATTTGGTGCAACGTACGTTGGTACCAATGTTTCTGGTCCAGGAGAGGTAAGATTTCCTTAGGCTTACTGTAGGACAATGTCCTCATTGTCCTTAAAAATATATGTAACTTGTGACAAACCTAATGCTTGTTTTCGACAGGCGTATCCAGTTTTTCTGGGAGACATTGATCCTAGCGGTAATTTAAATGCAAATATAATACATCAGTTTAACAAATCTATCCGAACTAAAATTGTTTCTCAGGTAAGTAGTTTTAGCTTTATCATGAAATGAATTTCAATTGGAATGGTTGCTGTTTTCTGTTTGTAGATTCAAAATTCTAGGATTGCGGCAGCACAAATAACAACGGACTATCGAGCTAACGATTGTACGGCAACGTTAACAGTAGGAAACCCCGATCTCGTAAATGGATCTGGAATATTAGTTGCACAGTATTTGCAAAATATTACGAAAAAAATAGCGTTAGGAACGGAACTCGTATATCAGTGTGGACCTCAAGTGCCAGGAGGAGAAATTGCTGTTGTTTCTTTAGCAGGACGTTATATTGGTAATTTTTTTTTTAGATGAATGTAACACTTAACAATTCTATACAATTTTTTGGAGTTTAAAACGTTAAACTTGGCTTTCTAAGAGAATTTCGAATAACTTATGTGTTTTAAGCAGTGTAATGCAATTTTAAGATAATAACTTTTGAAAATCTGAAATCGTTCGCTTTTCTAATTTTTTTCCTGAAATGCTGGTGAGATTTTGAATCATTTTTTTTTTTTACTTCTACCAAAGAGTACAAAATGAGGTAATCTCGAAACTGTCAGGGTAAAAGCATTAGCCTCGTAAGTGCAAAAGTTTCCCATTTATTTTTCGAAATGCGAACATGTAGTTGTTAGGACACCAATCAATAGTTAGGCAACTTAATTTCATATCAATTTAATTTCACAATTGATTTAACTGTTTTATTAGATGAACTTTTTGACTTGAAATGAAATTATGATTTTAATTCCAAATTGTTTATTTTAATTTAGGAACGAATTATGTAGCGAGTGGAACTCTTGGCGAAGCCGGTATTCACGCTTGCTACTATCATAGAGCTAGTGAACAATTGCAGCTGGGAGTTGAAGTTGATACTAATTTTCGAATGAGAGAAAGTGTTGCTTCAATTGGTTACCAAATTGATTTACCTAAAGCTAATTTTGTGTTTAGAGGTAAGCCGATTTTGATCTTGAATTTGTTAAGTTAACGCCAGTATCGAAATTGCAGTAAAGAATGTATATTTAACGCTAATGGTATTTTTTATAGGATCAGTGGACAGCAGTTTAAATGTTAGTGCCGTTATGGAGAAGAAATTATATCCATTGCCGTTTATATTGACTTTGAGCGCAGTAATTAATCATGCAAAGAATCAGAGTCGGGTTGGTATAGGATTGTATGTTGGATAACTTTGTTACGCTTACAGACATATAGTAGTAGCTACATTTGATACAAGTGGGGAAAAAACGTAATTAAGACCGGCACGATCATTCGTCGCTGCTTCTGCTGTTGGCAGACAATATAATATTGTCTGTTAAATGATGCGACAAAGGCGAAAGTATTCAATTCGTTTTGTTTGTCTTTTTTTTTTTTTAGTTGTCCTATAAAAATATCAAAATTAATGTAAACCTAGTTAGATAAATAGAATGTTTTAAAGTGTCTGGTTAATCAGAGAAGTCATGCTGAAAACTAACATTTGTCGGCTCCATTTCACTCATAGATTTCATCCATTTCATTTACATAATAGCTCTAAATTTGATTTCAATATTTAAAATGCAAAAAAATAATTCCTCGTTATGATGCAAGTATTGTTATAGAAATACCTTGAAATGTGAATACGATCATAGTAAACATAATTATACATTTAAGAGGTATTGCTAATATTATTTTTTAAAAAAGTATGAACGATCCCAACCAACTTAAACTTTGTACATTGGTGATACCAAAGCACAGGAACATGCTCGGATCTTAGGTTTCTAGTAAAAAAAAAAGAAAAATTTTTGATATTGTAACTATTATTTTCATGCATTTATTTATTTGTTGTGGGCAGTTGTTACAGTTTTATTTAGTTTTTTTAGATGATTGAATTTCTACTGAGATCAAGAATGGAAAATTTGTACTAGATACAGTATCTTTTTTATTTATGCTAATATATGACGAACCAACGGCATTGGTTTTTTTTTAATCATACGTCGATTCCACAACCATATCCATCCAATTAGAATGAGTGGGGTGATCCGGTGTGTTTTCTCTCAGATGGCCTTGGGTGATTTTCTATTTAGTATTGTTACTCATTAATTTTTCCCAGCCATTTCCATTACTCTCACAGAATGTGTTGGTCAAAGAGCCAGTGGAAAAATAATTAAACCACGTGGCGGCAGTAGTCAAGTCCGAAACTAGGATTTTTCATGTTCCAGACTGATTGACTCAGTGCACGCTTTATGTCAAGGAGGTATACGACTTCAACAGAGGCTGGATTTTTCTGAATGTAAGTGGCATCTTAATACAGTATTTATACAATTGCGCCCTTTACAATCTTCGGTTCTTATGTTGATCGTTATTCAAAAATCAGACATATTCGGTATCCCCCTCTTTTTCCATAAAAAGTTAGAATGAGTATGACGTTTGATTCAATGTTTGTTGCTCTGGATGAAGATTAGTTTTTTATTTACATAAAAGTAAGATAATTGACAGAAATCGCATGCAAATCATTAAAAATAATCACAATTCTGGAGGAAAAACCTGAATTGAATTGACAAATGTGTGCATACTTTATCTTGTTAACGCTTTAATAAAATAGTTAACCAGACGTGTCTATCAAAGTCCACCAAATATATAATTTAGTTCTCAATTTGATCTTGAATACATGCAAATCAAGAACCAAATGACATTTTGAATGCAGTGTTACGAATCATTATCTAACCTGAAATTTTAAAACTTTGTGGGGTTTATAGAACTATATTACTTGCCGAAAGATGGCGCGTATGCATTTGATTTAGCCATGAAGATACTGTATAAATACAGCTTTCATTACCTTGGATTAGGTTTTTGAACTCTTTCCCTAAAAAAAAGAAAACTGTGTACATTGGCATTGGCAAGTGTTCGCTTATTTGTAAAAAAAAAAAAGTTGCAGTATTTTTAAATTTTTGGAGATGCGTTTCGTAAAGATTAAATATTTTAAGGGTTTTTTATAAGGGTAAAAACGCAATATAGATTTATGGTAAATGATATCTTTCATTTTTGCTAAATTGTATTTTCGTTGGTTTACTTGTAAAAAAACGAATTAAGGCAACTTTATTTAATTGTCGAAAATAATTTCAAAAAAGTGGCAAGTAGGCTCTACATCCTAAATTTAGTTTTAATCTTAACAAAAATAATACTATTGTAGTGTTAAAAAGAAAGGGGAAAATCAAGAAGTGCAACTGAACTTCCGCCAATCAAACTGCATAAGCTTAAATTTCAAAACTACAGTAATTTGAACATTTAATTCTAGCTGATACTTTAGATGTTATAAAATAAAGTATTGATTGCTAGTATGGTCTATTCTCACTATTAATCATCAAATCTAAAAAACACATTGCAAAAGTACACTGTAGTTTTATGACTCACCTACGCTGATGAATGTTTATTGGCTAATAAGGAATAAACCATTTAAATTTTTCCTGTATTCAGAATATACTGCAAACATTGGCAATTTGTATTTTATTTGCAACGCAATAGATTTTGGAAAATGTCAAGTTATGGATACGTTTCAGTTTCACCCACCATTTTTTGATATTTTGCCAAATACTGTAAAAGAAAAAAAAGGGGGAAGCGAGAAAGATATCTTACAGGCTATTAAATTACACTTAAAATAAATGACATCGTACCGTATGTCAAACGATGATTATTGACAACTTGCATAATTATAAAAGTTTTATGCGAGTGCAATTTAGAAATTCCGGTACGAATCTAGATTCCATCCGCTATTGAATGTCAATTTGTGCCAATCGCCAACCACACTGAAATGACATAAGCGTATAAATTGCACAAGTAGCTGTCAAAACTTACATTTGCTACATTAACGATTTATTTATTTATGTCACTTATATTAAAGTGGTGGTAGTATCGTCACCATCAATTCGGGAGTAACAATTACACTTGAAAAAAAATCAAATGCGGTATTCAATTGAAATGGATATTTCAAACTAAATGCTTTGACCTTGCTATATTGCACGTAATGTAACTTATTGACCATGAAAACGTCTTTGGTGCATTTCTCTGTAATGAAGTCCTTTGGGGCTACATAATAACTTTTAATCAGTGCTGTATAGTTATTTATTTAAGTTACGTAAAAAAAACTGTCAGTCAAATGACAGTGCTGTAGGTCTATTGAAAAAAATGAATATAACATGGTCACGAAAAGTGTACCCACTGGCGTAAAAGTACTGTAGGAAATTAACTTATTGCGCTGTTCCAACATCTCATGGAGTTGTTTCCACTTACAAAATACAGTACAGCCATTTATTTTTAAACTGGCTCTTCAAACTAAGACTAGTCCTTATGTTCAGAGACTAAGTAGTCTAAGGCGCGCAAAGTACAGTATTTCGAATTGTATTCTTGGCTACTGATAACGTGAGCCCGAATATAACTACAGTACATCAAACTCCAAAACACAGAATAAATTTGCATTAATTGTTTTAAACTAATAATTTACAACGGTTTAAGACTGTTGGCTAAATTGGTAAAATGCCAACAAAAAAAAAAAGCAAACAAAAAACTGGCATTTAATGGTAGCAAAACAGATCAACACTGCGGATTACGTGAGCAACATCAACAATTACTATAATGCAGAATACTAAACAATTGTCTTAAGGCCAAAATTAAACACATCTTGGCTTTAATGTTCTGCAGATCCTGTGTTTGAAATTTTACTTGGTCAAGGACATACTGTAGAATTCATAAAAATGTAAACAATGATAAAATACAAATTTAGCACGAACTTTGAAACACAAAGTGTAACCAAAATATATTAAACTTCATTATATTTTTAGCAGCAAAATAAATGACTATACAACGCAGTACTTGTTTTAAATTAGTATTATCTCCTTAGATCTGCATTAACCTAATAAAAATGTAATACAATTATAATTCGATGGTTCTTACCGTCTGGATTGTCCATAATCCTAACAAATCTCAAGGAATTTTTAATTAGACAGCATAAAGTCTGAGCATGTAATTACTTGTTAATTACTGTATAAATTTTAATCATTCACCCAACTATTAAGTTAAAGCCGACGCGACGTGTTTTTGGCAAGGTCAATGAATGATTATAATTTAAGCTTTTTTTTCAATAGACAATTTTAAATTACCGGTACATTAATTTAAAGAATGTGCACGCAATTTGTGACGCAGCAATAAATTCTTGCTGCCTGTAGAGTAATTGATGGAAAATCGATAAATGCTTTAACATTAATAATATACATCAGCTGATTTATTAATAATATTGGATAAGAAAACTGGAACGCAATGATACGTAATGTGAGGATTCAGCTGATAGCCAACTTGTATTTATCAAATGTCGTAACATTTCGTGTTGTTGTTGTACATAGTCTAACTTTTTATGTACATGTGGTACTGTTTACTTTCGGGAGGTTTTTTTTAGAGACGATAGATCGATGGAAGGTTTACGTGACATAAACAAGTTGTTTTAAGCAAAAATAAATAATACAACGCATTATTATGTAGCCACTTTAATTACAAAGTAACACACCCACATTGGCATTGTAATTTGTAGTCACTTTTAATTAAATAAGATACTGTACATAAAACTACTGCACTAAATAACGAATACATACAATTTTTTTATATATCAATCACATATACAGACGACAATCACTGTATGTATTGAGATTATTATATAGTATACGGTATAATATAATTATCTATTTGTTTTGCGATAAAGCCACATTGAGGCTGATATTATTTACAGGAAAATTTATGTTTTTTTTTGCCATAGGTAAAATACAATAATGATGTTCAAGTTCGGTTTTATAATAAAACCAAACTGATCATGTTAGATGCTCAAATCAAAGTTAAACAAATAACCTAATTTATAGTATAACTTTCAACAGAATTCATGTTAAGTCTGAATTCCCTACATATTTTTAATGTAAATTAAAACAAAAATACAACTGTTTTTCAAATTTTTAGCATAAAATACAGCATATTATAAATTTATAACCATTTCATTATGATTGCTCATGTTTCATCGGTTAAACATCACTTTTAAAAGCCAAAATAAAAAATTTATTCGAATGAAACGAAGCGGATTATAATTATTAAAATGCCAACTGTTCAAAATGAAACTCCAGTTGAACCTGACTTGTAAAATGACTATAGGATTGTTTTTTTTTTTTTTTTACTTTTTGTCTTATAAGTTAATATGAAAGACGTTTGGGATGAAACATGTGTAACCACCTGTAATAAGTTTAGTTGTCTGTTTCTATTGTTAATGACGGCTACAGTAAAATTAAACTTGACACCCGTACAGCAGTTTCACCAGACTATTGCGAAAACCTTGAGACGAAATGTCGCCAATAATTGAAGTTCTGTCAATACCATGAAAATTACCGTCAGTCGTTATTAAAAACGAACAATATACAATTATGAACTAACTCGTCAGTTATTAAATACGAGGACTTTTTTTTTCGATATATGTATACCGGGTGATTTTTATAAATTGGAACAGTGTTTTTTTTTTACAGAGCAATAAAGAAAACGAAAATAAATATTATCAGTTTCAATGTCGATTTGCCCCGGTTTTTTTCTTGTCATGGAGATATAAAGTACCAATTAAGAAATATGACTAATCTCATCAATTCTAATAACGATATGTCCTATTTCTTACTTTCCAAAGAGGAAAAAGGTGTTCTAATTTAGAAAATCACACGGTATACGACATGTATTGCATTCAATCAAAATATCCAACAAAAAATTTAAGTTATTGAATGGCGTATCTAGTGAAAATAGCAACCATGAATCAAGATACTGTTAAGCAACGAAATTGAAACCGTGACCGTTCATCAATTTTATTTCATAATAATCCAAATTTTGCAGAGGAATTTATAGCCTCCAAATTTCGTGACAAAAATTCCAAAGCTACTATGATCCACTAGATCCGCCGCTACATACAAGTATTTAAGTAGTTATTTATTTGTAAAATAATTATTATATTGTATACATTCAATATGAATGTCTGCTTTTTATTGTCTGCGTTTAACTAGTTAAAATTTGCAATATAGAAAAATATGCTTCAACATAAACGTTACAAATAACGTTGCCTCATTCATTTCTTTTTAGGCAAGTACAATCCACTTAAAACCAATTCAACTGCTGTAACTTACAAACTTTTTTTGACTTTAGTTCTGGGGGATCGGGTGCCATTATGTAGCTACCACATAATTTATAGTACCGGTATTAAGCATGTGTTATAAACGCAACTGTTATATAATTGTTATACTTAAATATTTAACCAGTATTTAGCATCCCTGTCAAAATGAGTCTTTAATAATTTGAAATGTTAACATCAATTGGCAGTAAAATACCAAATAGTTAATTGGATGGATATAATTATAAGAATTTAGCGCAAGATGAAAAGCTCCTTTTCAAAATCCTTGATAGCAAACTTTTAAGATGCGGTGGACCATTTTATAAATTTAAACTTTTTCAAAAATAGACTGAAATACTAGGGCACGAAAATGATGCTTATAATTTAAGGAACCAGCAGAATTTAGTATATTTTTAAAGTTAAATAAATAAATAAAGTTGCAAGTTATTACAGTACTTCATTTAACACACCCCAAGCCACACATAGCAAGTTCATTATGATTCATTCAGAAAAGTAAAACAAGACTAATCTTGTACTTTCCAAAATTATTGCTTAAAATTTAGTAAAATGATGTAACCGGATACAACTGCTTTTTTTTGGATACCAAAAAAAACCCCAAAAATCGTAAAAATAAAGTTTTGCAAATTATTTTATCTCATGGATAATTGCGTCATGTATTTATAATATTGTGAAACTTGTAATGACAATCTATAACATATGATTATGACTTGTACCATATAAACTTGCAACATTTTATTCAGTAGTAGTAAAATTTTAAATGGGGAAAATTATTTTAATTTTTAAAAATAAAATCTCGTTCTGTCAATCCTAGTCTTAAAATGTTTCCACTAAATATTTTTCAAAATCGTTAAATTTCTTAGTCATTTGAATAAGATTTATAATTATTTATTAAATATTTCACTCATCTTTGCATGGTCTTTTATTTAATAATTAACATCAACACTCTGCCAACCATGGTTAACTAATATTTCGGTATAATAGTTGCGATTATAAAGTGAAAGCTGCAGTTACATTAGCATTGTAAAAAAATCAATAAAACCATGTGCGTTTGCTTACCCCTTTAAAAGCTGTCAAATTGTAATAAATTAAATTATCAACAACAAAATAAATGTCCAGATACAATATACTGGACTTTTAAAACTTGCGATACGTGTGTAAAACCACACAATAAGCAGTAATTCTTATAGTTAACATACTTTGGGGCACATTTAGTAGGTTTTTAGGTCAGTCTAGAGTCTCTAGTCTGAAATTGTGAGATTCAGTGGTTGTTTTATTCCGTCTTATTTTCACGACGCACTTTCCTCTCCTCACAATGTTTTTGTTTTATTTTTTACGTTGAAGATCGTACAACTGTTGCGTCGTCATCACAAATATCATCGTCTTTTAAGCCCAATTTCCTCTTTAATTTCGACACCAATCTGGTATGAAATCTACTCAAACTTCCTCCTGACACTTTCGATGGGCTGCTAGCCAATTCAGGGAGGCCGGTGGCTTCAACATTTGATGCACTACTCGTGGTGCTTCCTGTGCTACTTGAACTCCCGATAGCTGCTGATGCTGAATCGCACCGTCTTCGTCGGCAGGTAGAATCCTGTGACGCTGACCGAATAAACCTCACCGTTCTTTGATAAGGTGGTCTGACGAAAGCTGAGGATGCTGGTGCTGACCTACTGTAGAAATTCATCGATCCAGTGCTGTTTATACCCACAACGGTGCCGCGGTTCATTAATCTGCCAGGTGGAGATAACAGGATCATGTCAACATTGGTTTTTCCAGATTCTGAAACAGTTCTGCTTCCAGGTCGACTGCCATTACTACTTCGACAACTGCTAGCTCGACGTGAACGGGATAGATGATTTTGCTGCTGTTGTTTGGTAGCCGCAGGGTAAATCTCATAGTTGTTTTTTACAACCGGCATCATGAACGCCATATTGGCGGCTCAGGTCGATATATCCAGAAGATGATACGCAAAACCGATTAATACAACTGCAATCCGCTGCGTACTAATGACTTGAAAATATAACCAAACACCTTTCTGTCAAATCAAATTATAAAATGAAATGCACAGGGAGATTCCTTTTATACCAATAAACTGCTGTCACATGACAGTGTTTAGCTTTGACGAGCGTACGGATTGCACAGCCTAGGCTGCTGATACTGTTGACATCGGCGTTGTAAACAAAACTGCTCAGTCAGTTCACACGTACAACCGTTTACTTGAAATTAAAAATGAAATTAATTATTATTGCTTGTTTAGATTACTACGTCTTCCTTGTACCGATTTAGAAATCAACGACTGACGTCGTAGCATATGCGTCTTATGAAAAATGAAATCAGATATGATTCAGTAAGTGAAAGTACTGAAGAAAGCCAGTCTATTTCTGGGAGGCGTTGGTGCCTGTGGAATTTTCCACTTCTAAACGCGTCTCTATTGGCTGGATGCGACGAGCGCCAAACCAGACTCATTCATCAATGCTCCCGACTCCTTATTGGCTCCTCCAAAAATGGGTGTTGTTGATCTTGATTGTTTACGTTTTTGCTTGCACGTTTTCACTTGCACACAATCACGAAATTTAAATGACCTTTATTTGTCCTTACAAAGTGTAGCATGGCTAGGGTCACACATGTTTATCACTTTTTTATAGAATTTTGGAAGATA
Source organism: Helicorthomorpha holstii (assembly GCA_013389785.1). Taxonomy (NCBI): domain Eukaryota; kingdom Metazoa; phylum Arthropoda; class Diplopoda; order Polydesmida; family Paradoxosomatidae; genus Helicorthomorpha; species Helicorthomorpha holstii. The sequence goes on from JAAFCF010006596.1 coordinate 8,129,224, forward strand.
ACACAATTTCATTTTTTTTGACGTTATGCGATGCTAAAAAAAACTCTCGAATTTTGCGGGGGTTACATGGACAGAAGTAGATGCCACTGTTGCGTGCTAAAAACTTTTAAAATCCCAAATAATCTTAATGACTAATTTTAGAATTGACTATGTACCGTACTTACTAGGACAGTTAATAAACCAACTATATTTCAATTAACATGTATACATATTACAATACGAATTATATATAGTATTATCGCTCTGGGTAGTTTTTTTTCCTAATCCGAAATAGTCGCTGTTTTCATAACAAAATTTGATCCGCAGTTGTCATCGTTATGTAGGTTATCTAAAACGTTAAAAAAAAAAACAATTGATTTAGAAAATAAAGTATAAATGAAACAAACGTTTGAAACTTTCCGCAACTGATTTAGCTCAAAGCGACATTTGTTTACACTTTGCATAGCAAGAGTAAAAAAACAACAACGAAAGAAAAATAACATGTTATTTATAGAAGTAATTTACCTGTCATAGACTCGTTATCATTTAAATTTTCTATCAAGGCTTCCAAACGGCCGTCACGGTTTTTAAACCTGTCCATAACAAATGAATGATTGCAAACAAAACAAATTGAATTAATATTAATCACCATAAATCCATAGAATTCTTCAGGGCGTCGTTGACTAATCTCCACTCTTGACAATTTTTTAATTCATTCGACAAAGCTGACTGCGTTGACAATTTCTTCTTGTAATTTGAATATAAATTTATCTCCAATTCTTTTTTAATATATATATATATATATTGTAATTAAATAACATATCGTTGCTTTCATAAGAAAACCTAGTAACTCCATTATACTTTCAATCAAGAAACAATACCAATTTATTAAACATATGAAAACATAACTTCACTTGAATCATATGAAATCGTTTATTTAATGGTGAAGTGATAAAGGTGTTCTTATGATCGTAGTACTGTATAAACGTTGTAAAATGCAAACAGTGATTACCTTTTAAATCCAAGGGGAAAACTTTCAAATCCTTATATTCCTCGTAATGTTCATTTAAAGTCATCAACTCAGCTTTTCTTAGCTGTGCATCTTTAAAATCCAACATCACATCCTCAAACGCCTGCAATTTTAATGAAGCGCTGAATTATCATCGCAATCGTAATAATGAGCAAATGTTATAGTACCTTGTCAGTTAAAAGTACATTTTCTCCATAATCAACGTACATATTACTTTCTAAACGATTGCGGTTAATGCTTAAAGTTGAAGTTAAAACATAACTAGTGTTCAGTTTTGTAACTCCAACTGCTGAATCCAACAAATTCCCAATTAAATCGACTTCATTCCTTTTAACGGATACAAACGACGTATTTTTTAACAAAGACAAGGTTTCGTTAATTTTTTGTTTTTTCAAAATCTCGATCTGAAATAAGAGCAACTAAATCAAATTTATGTTATTTATTTTTAGATGTCAACATGGTTATTCCTACAGTTGCCAAGTGCGCATCGACATTCTTCAAAAGAACCAAGTTTCTTTTCATGAGTTTACACACAGTGGCTTCCTTTTGTTCCTGATCAACATACAAATCACTTAAAACACCCTTACATTTAACGGTAATATAAGTTTTAATACCTTTTGTAGATTAAAGCTTTTAATTTGATTAAACCCGTATTTTAAATACGTTTGGTTTGGAAGAAGCTCTTTCAAATCTTGTTCGAAGTCGTTTAAAACATATGTAAGCAGTTTTAATTGTCCGTCAACGGCATTCAGATTACATTCAGCATCAATGAATTGACTAAAATACAAAAAAAAATTTGTTTTAATTTTGGTGCATTATTGTATTGTACAGTATTAAGTTAATGCAATCTACTTCGTTAGTAAACTATTATGTTGTTCAAGAATGGAATTCAAAGATGATTTATTTTCTTCCGTAGTAACCAAGCGCTTGCTCATTATTTCATCGCTTTCTGTTAACTTCTCAATAACTTTTAACTTTCCAGTCTAGAAATTAAATCACATTAATTGCAGTTAATTGACACGAATGAAATCGCTCAAACAAGCAAACCGTCATTAAAGAAGTAGATTTTCCGGAAAAAGTGACAGTTTCACCCTTATTCCTGGATTCAGTTTTTAGATCCTTTTGAATTCTATAAATAATTATAAATTAGTTAATGACTATGCACAATGACCAAACTAAACTTGAATTAACCGCAGACGCTCCAAGTCCGTTTCCACGTCCAAAGAGTTTAATTTCGCCTTGAGATATTCTATTCTTTCATCAACTAGTGTCGATAAACAAGCCATCACATCTTTTGGAGCAAATGCTTCATTCGTTTTATTGAAAGTTAATTTAAAAGCATTAAGAGCATTCGTCCTATATAACAATTCAAAGTTAGAAATACACTAAAATTTGTTAAATATTGTACATACGAAGGAGATTTATTGACAATTTCCGTAAGCTTGGCATGACTATCACTCGCTGCTTTCTTCAAATAAAATATTTACATTATCCATAATTATGGCAAAAGATTTAATCATAACTTAAAATAATTATCATACCATGCATTCAGTAGATAATATTACTTTTCCGTCAAATGTTTTACGGCTGAAAAGCTGATTACTGCCAGATGATCTGCTGTTTATTTTAATATTAAAATCAATTTAAGTTGATAATAAAATTCTTATTTACGATTCTTTGCGTAGCTTCTGTATGTGTTCATCAATTTGCTGAATCGTTAACGCTTGCTTTTCATTATTTCTTTTCATCATTTCTGAATAAGCATTCATATAACATCGCGTTGCATTGAGGTTGTCCACATCTTCCTGTAAGCGATTTAGTTTGCCGGCTACAAAATGAATATTAGTCATAAGAAGCACAAAATTGTAAAACTTTTGAAAACAATATCATACTAGATTCTTTGATAGCTGTGATATTTCTTGATTCTTCATTAAGTAAAAGGTTTCGACGAGTCAAATCTTTCAAATTACTGTCACTTTCTGCCTGAGTGTCTGCCAACTTCCCCTACAAAATAAATGTTGACATTGATGAACATTTGCTGTCACTTTGCAGGGAGAAATACCTTGTTTATATCGACTACATGAAAATGTTAATAGCTATGTATACGTTACCCGTTTTTTCTTTAATTCTTGTCGGATTTTTACAACAACTGGTAATGGCTTGGCGTGTTCAGTTACGTACAACCAGATATCACGCAGCGATGACATTCGGCATAACCTTTTAAAATAAATTTGTTTACCGTATTATATTTTAACTAATAACCAGATTGACATTTTATAATCTAATGATCATTTTTACCCTTCAAATTCTTCTTTAGGGTCCCTGCCATCAGGTGGTTTATAATCGAACTGGTCACATGCCCACTCTTGCAACTTAATCGCCATTTCATTCGACATTTTTGAAAACTTTCGTTAACGGCGATAAGATAACGTTAATTTCAATTTAAAAATCAAAACGACAGTACAGTAATTCAATCGACAAAACACAATAAACCCGTAGAGATAAATACTTCGAAAATAGTAAGTTATTGAAACCATTCAACCAAGCACTCTTAGTGATAATTGATTCAAACCAATATACTGTACCGCCGTACCGTAATGTAAATTATTTTCTTTAAAAATCATTGGAGACTATGGAAATTACTTACAAACAACACCAATGCGACGAATAAATCTCCTGCACAGAAGCAAATACAGTACTGTACTATAGAAGTATTTCTATAGTACCGGGTATTTGACGGAAGAACCCAAATGCCTCCAATGTTTCCCCGCCATAATTACTTTTCCCGCCATTCTCGTGATTGCCCATTGCGACGAGTTAAAACGGGTTCCCGGCGTTTTAGGCGAAAAATCTTTTGTCGAAAATATATCGATGCCAATATCGTATCACTAAAAAACCATCGCGATATGTGGATCGCCTTATTTTACATTCAAATGGCCAACACATTTTCAACTCATTTAAATCTTATAAGCTTTTTTTAAACACTATAATAAATTAACATCGAACATTTACAAATTTTATTAAAAAAATACCGGTAATTGAAATTCTTTTTATTGACTTTTATTATGTTTTGTCCTTATTTATATTTTGAAATAATTGCATGAGAATAAATGTTTTTGGTTTACAAAATGAATGGAGTTCATTAAAGTTTATTTCCAAAAAAACCACATGTTTCAACACATTGTCAAAACATTTTCAACTCATTTTCAACACATTGTCAACACATTTTCAACACATTGTCAAAACATTATTAACTCATTGTCAACTCATTTTCAACTCATTTTCATAACATTTTCAACACATTTTCAACATATTTTCAACACATTGTCAAAACATTTTCAACACATTTTCAACTCATGTTCAACACATTTTCAACACATTTTCAACACATTTTCAACACATTGTCAAAACATTTTCAACACA
>JAAFCF010006596.1:8138655-8224871 GCA_013389785.1 Helicorthomorpha holstii
TTTTTTAGGGGGTTTTTTTAAGTTTGCTTGTGAAAGTTTTCAGGTTTTTTTTTTAGGTTTTTCAGGTTATTTTATGTGGGGGTTATTCAGGATTTTTTTGTGTGGGGGTTATCCAGTTTTTTTGTGTGGAGTTTTTCAGGCTTTTTGTGTGGTTTTCAAGTTTTTTGGGGGGGTTTTTAGGTTTTTTGTGAAAGTTTTTAAGGTTTGTTTTGCGAGATTTTTCAGTTTTTTTGTGTGAAGTTTTTCAGGTTTTTGTAGGTTTTTTAGGTTTCTTCAGGTTTATATTTAGTGGTTTTTTATGTGAGGATTTTCATGTTTTGTTTATGTTGGGATTTTCATATTTTGTGGGGTTTTACATGATTTTATTTGATTTATTTTCATGTTTTTAGTGTCATTTTACCTATTACCTCTTGCTTTTTATATGTGGGGGTATTCTGGTTTGAAATATTATTTAGTTGAAATAAATTTTATTCAGTACCTGAATTTGAACCTGGGCTCGCTGGCATGCTATTCCATTACTCAATCCACTGTGCTATCTGCTGTTCACAACAATCCACCACGCAAAACACCTACTTATATCACCAAAACTAAATATATTTAAAAAAAATAACTTTTAAAGTTTTACACAATTTATTTTTAAATTTTTTCGTTTTTCTGTGCCGTTTTTTAGTATTTTTATATGGTGTTTTTTTTTCTTTATTTTTTTTTTATGCGACAATTTTCATGGTTTTTTTATGTGACAATTGATTTTTGTTATGTTACTATATGACATTTTAATTTTTTTTGGTGCCATTTGGTTTTTTGTGTGTTTTACATGTGCTTAAAAATAGCTTTTTTAAATTATTTTGACCTGCTGATCACGAACCCGCTGTTTTCAGATCGAAATTCCGACTCTAAATGTATGAAAACACCAATAAATTAACAAAAAGTTTTTGAGGTTTTAATATTTCAGTATATAATTAAATGTTTTTGATTACACAATGATTTATTTATTTACGACTCCTTTTGCTTAACCATTACTTTTTAAACTCTATTCTTCCATATTTCGTACCAGTATCAAAGTTGATTGCAAAGAGTTGACGGTGGAACATAATGGTAAACTGTCAAGAAATACACTTGGAAATCATATTCTAATTGCATAAACTAAAAGAAAAATGTTTTGAGTTCATGAAATAAATTTCAGATTAATTTACAGTAATACAAAAATCCAAACAAATGCCAGACCATAATTATTACTTATCACTTACTATAATTATATTGTCAACGTCAATTTTTATTCAGTCTAACATTTGGAACCAGTTTTTACCTTCATTTTCAGTTGACATTGGTAACAGCTCATTAAACAGTGCCGAACATTATCAAAATTAATTTAAAATCACCTCGATTCCAATTAGCAGTAAAGCCAATTTCAGAATAATTACCAACAAATCATACACCATTAGCATTACCATCTTTTATCTGCCAACCATCAACAAAGAAACATTAATTATTAAACTGTAAAATTAAAAACAGCAGGTAAAACAACAGGAAAGTGCATGCAGAACATTTTCAATGTACAAAATCAATGTGAAAAATCAACTTTTCAACATATTGAATGCCATGCCCACAATGGTTCAATGAATTTTTTAGATGTAATGTACTTAACTGTCTGTCGTCAGACGGATGCGCTGACTAAAAATCGAGCTTAAATGGTTAATTTTAGCATTTGCGACCAGAAACACGCTCAAGCGCAAAATAGCAGTCGTAATTATCGGCGTCAAACTTGCTATGGCCCCAACCTCGAAATATAACTAACTGTCATTGACACGTACACACCGCGAACCAAACGGACGTCGAAATAAGTTCCAATAGTAATCAACCCAAGTTCAAAAGAAATGAAAAAAAAAACAGTTGACAATTACGCAGAAGATGTTTCTCCTACAGAACTTGCTACCTTTACTCAGATTAATGCCGTACAATTGAAACAGCGTTAAATACCATTGAAAAAGACTGTTCAAAGCGACATCCATTTCTGAAATGACTTTGTTCAGTTGCACACCTTTAGTACAAATGTCCTAAAAAATCCTACAATAAGAATGCGATGGTAGAAATGCAAAGGGAAAGGGGGTTTCTCTACTTAAAACTTTTAGGTTTATCTTGTGCCATCATTGTATTGTACCCAACAGCCCACCAAATCTTAAAAAAAAAACATTAATATTGGGTTAACAATTATAAAATGAAAAAACTCACGTGACATTACCAGGCTTTCTTGACACTCAAACACGAGAAAGGATATTTTGTTTATTGAAAGATGTATTACCTTAACTTATAGTCGATATTATATTGTCCCTCTCTTCTTGGTTTCAGAAATTGTGCTGAAGCTATTTATATTATTTCAATCAGTATTATTCGATGGCCACGAATATGACGTCAATTATTGACTTTAATAAAAATTTATTCTTGGTAAAAGTATTATATTGCCAGTTTTATAATAAAAAGTCAAAAAATATATTTTTCTATCTTTTAACTCAACTAGTTGCTGAAACACCCACATTTTGGCGATCAATTTGACGTGTTTTATTTGTTGACTGTTGAAAATGGTGATGAATTAAGAGAAAAAAAAATGTATGGAAATGCCTATACTTTAGTCGGGACCACAATGTTGGTTTGTATTACAGGGAGTTTTGTACCAAGCGAGTTCGTATTTACGAAATTCCACTGTATACATTATTTTTAGCCATCATCTGGAAAGCTGCTCATACAATTTCAAGTATTTTCAACAATAAATTAATTTTTTTTGTTAGTAGATTGAAAGCCAAACGAGCTCCAGGTTTAAGCTTGATTAGAAACTATTCGATAAATAACTTCACTGGCTTTACATATTTATGCATGCTATAGATAAAGAAACTGGGAAGAAACGAGACAATACTTCTATTCAACAATATGTAAACATCAGTGTTTAAGAGAAGCAATGCTTTTTGAATGCGATTATAGAAATGATACTACAATCTAAACGATTTTTATGAATTAATTTGACAAAAAAGTAAAATTATACTGTACTGCTTAAAAGTTATTAACGTTTATTAGTGGTTTGAAGCTGTTCATGAAAATGACACAAACAAAGAAATATATCAGGTTATAATAGATTTAAATATACAATAAAAATGATTCCAACGTTCCCAATGTGTATTGGATTAATTATTTAGCATCAAATACTACGCACAATTTCAGCAGCTGAATTAAGATTAGAAAATAACAATATAATTTACTTTCTGCCTTATTGAAAGGTTGTGTCTTGTGTGAAAGCTCCAGCCAAACGAAAACTTTCATTTGATATTGAGCAATACATTCGTTGGAGATTTTTCGAACTATATGAAGCAGGTCTAGGAAAAAGGGTCCTCAAGAGGTATTCCTTCTTAATGGAAGGCGGAAAAATTGATTTTGCCACAGGCGTATCACCAGACTGAACATCAATTTCACTCTGTAACATTAAAAAATAATAAAATCAGACAATAAATCCACACAAATGATCCACAATGCGTTTCAATCTTGTAGCAACCTACTTGCTGGTTGTCCTTAAGTAACTGAACAATAACTTGCCCCGCATTTGTCCCTTTTCCATCCACAAGACAGGCTTGATGCTTTTCAAACAGTTCATTAATGAATGGATTTATATCGTTGTATTTGATGTTCGCTCGTTCAGAAGCTTGTTTAAACAAGGAATGAAAAGCTTTGGATTTAGATAACATTGTCTCAACGGCTATAAAATGGCTTATAACTTCCTGTAAACAAAATTCAAAGTTTTTACAAAGATAATCCCGAGTGGGTCTCAAGATTCTATACCTTGTACTGGTACGCATTTTCTGGTAATAACTTAGGCAATGATGCAGCTGTTTTCACAACCGAATTTAAAATGGATGAAATATTAGACTGAGTAGAATCATCTAATACAAATTATTCTTAATATAATCTAAAATGATAATAATTGCAATGGTATTACCGTTTGTGATTAAGGTTTCTACCGCAGCATGGAAAAGCACAGCTATTAGTTCACGCACAAGATCGTACGGTGTAAGAGATGATAAATAATGCAAAACTTTTTCTCCTTCTTTTGTGTCATCAAACAATCTTCGCTGTCTTCTGGCAGGTATTGGTTTAGCATTAACCCACACAGTTTGCCACATGTTACCTACAACTAACATTCTATCACTCAGGCGACCTGTTTACAAAATACTAAAATTAAAAGACTAATTTTTATGTAAAGCAAATTCGAAAGCTAACATGAAATAAAAGAATAACAACTGTTGTTAACCTGATTATTACCTTTAATATTATGTTCTGTTTTGTCATCCGCAACTTCTTCAACATCGCCTTCTTCAACATCTTCTATCCAATCTCTTGGAGAATACCAACGAACAAAGTCTTCCAATTCACATTCTGGATTAGCTGCCTATTTAATATTAATCACAACTTAAAATAAAAGAAGTTATTTTTTGAGAACTAAACTCCACGACCGTGCCTTAAAAGACTGCATATCCGACAACAAGCAAGCACTTTGCATTTTAGCTCGAAGTTGACTTCCTTCTTCATCCGTTCCAAGCTTTAGTAAAACATCAGCATGAGCTTCTAATTGATCTTCTGTCATTGGTGGTGGATCCTGAAAATTAGAACATAGTCATTATTTAATCGGCGAAGTTATAAACCAATTCTAAAACATTGTATAAAAGACTAACTAGTAAGTAAACGTGGAATTCACTTAATTTACTTTATTAACAGCGATTATCTAACAAACCTGAGTAATTGGTATATATAGAAGTTGATGACTTTTAACACCAATTAAGTTTCCACAGGGTCTTAATCGACCTTCTGGCTGGTAACGCAAAGAATCTTCATATTTATTCGGCGATATTTCGGAGTGCTGCTTGTCGTCATTACAGTCATAAAACTCATCGTCATCTTCGCTGGAACTGTCAGCATCATCTTTGTCTAAAATTAAATCATTGTAAACATAAGAGTGAGATGGTTAAAAACCAAACATTTTAGTAGCTATTTACCATGATCAGTTTCTTTCAGTTTTGAAACTTGCTGGTTACGTAACTGTTTCTTCGTAATGCAGTAATTTAGCATCTAAAACGCATACAATTAATGTCAAATTAATAAACTTATTTGGATATCATTCTTTTACCTGAAGTTTTTGACTTAGCAAGGAAGTTGACAAATCGGGAACTCCTGCAGCAAGTCTGGAATAATAACAATAAAAAGAACATGAACATGGCGTTATATTAGACATACAACAAACTCACAAATATCTTATTGAAATGGAATACAAGTATATGAAAAGAAAATTAAATCGACTACTACAAAAAATAATTGATTTTAAACACCATAGCGTTTGCTTTTTACTTCAGTTTGATTGGAAGTAAAGAAATCTATTAACGGCTATTAAAGCTTATAATTTGCAGTAGAAAAGTTCAAGTTTTAAACAAGTAACAAAATATTCAATTTGCCTCACTGAAAGCCTTATATATTTTTACAAACTCTCAAATAAATTTACAAATACTCGTAATATTTACTTACAAAAGAAAAACAATAATTCAAACATGATAAAGTTTTAAATAATTTGCTAAAATAACTTCAGATGTTTAAATAAGCGTTTTTCTAAACATTAAATTAAAACATTTGATACTAGTTGAGAAAGAGAGAAAAAAAAACTTTTTTAATATGAAATTCTTAATACATAATACACACACGTTAGAATTGAATTCAGAGAAAACTTAAGGTCAATGTTCTGAAGTGTTACACAAGGAGGTTAGCTTACAATTTACCATGAATAACACAACAAATAAATTAAAAAAAAAACAATTAACTTACTCGAGATACATACAGTACATCTAAAAAATAAAACTACTATCAGTCAAATAAAATAAAATTCTTAAGTGAAAAATATAATTCAAATTACATTAAAAAAATACTCATTTACTATAAGAAGTTGATGACCAAACCACCGTAAGTATGCAAGGTCAAGTCTAAAAAAATTCTAAAATGAAAAATAACTTAAAAATTCAGCTAATAAAATGTTAGTAACCATAGAAACTAACCAATTGAACAGCTTTGGTTGCGTTAATCATTTGTAAACGCGATAAGAGACATGATGTGTATAATTACCATATCAGAATCTACTCTCACTTTCTGCAATTTCTCTATGCATTATTTCATGTTCAACCTACAGTATTGAGTTTTATTGTTTACAAAGTATTAAAGTACAGTATATGCAAATTCAATTATGGTACAATAGTATTTCCTCCCACGGCTGAAAATTAACTTCAAATTAGAAAACACACCTTTAGTGATTGGAAGGAAAAGTATAAAATTAGTTAAGATTTTGAGGAATTTGTTGGTGCGAACAATGAACGGTCAAATCTTTCAACGCATTACCCACTCTACACGGTATACAATGGCAAGTGGCAATTGCGGTTACAGTACTACCCTAACCTTACCTTGCTTTTGCTTGTTTCCGCTTTACGCTCGGTTGATTACATCAACACCAAAGCAAATCAAAAACGTTAACACTATAACTTACGAGGCTTCATCTCATACCATACTATCCTTAAACCACCCTTCGTTTTTAAAAACTAAAATTTACGATTAAATACAGTATATGAAGATTAAATTATTTCTTACGGCTGATAAATCGCATTCCACAATCATATATACGAAATGTTATTTAATTTTTTACGCATTTATGAGTTGGTGACTGTTCAATAAGTCATAAAAACTAAAGAAATACTTGATTAACTATGCATTGTTAAGGCAATACCTTAATTAAACATTTATTCAGCTTCTGTAAATACCGATAATTTCCTTCAGTTTAATTTCGAAGACAATGTTAGGAAATTCAAAACCGGTATACGTTTATAATTGATGCCTAAATTAGGTTCCCGAAGAGTGTACAATACAAAAGTGCATGATGTCACAGTTTGAAAAGCTAGAAATCGATGTATTACTTGGAATTATAAATCAAGTAAAGTAACTGAGCATGCGAAAATCCTTGAAAAAACCAGGAAATGCCATTTTATTTACATTAAAATAAAGGCAGCGATCGCTAATCCATGTCGAACATAAAGCTGCTTTTAATAATGGTTAACGGTTTAGTGCAAAAGATAACTTTGACACCCCTCTTTCCTAGTCCTCACTTCAATACAAATTTAGCATTTAGATTTTATGCTTGGTGATTACTACAGTATTCTAGTTAATGTATGTGACCCCCAACTTATAGACGGAAAGTTTCAACTTTCGAAATGTAAACTGGTTTGCAGTTTCATATATATAAAATTAGATGATGAAAGGGAGAATGATGTTATGTCAAAAACATAGAGATCAAATCTCTACTTTTTAATAAAACTATACCAAAACAACAGCAAAAACGAAATAAAAATATTTGTAACAAAATTTTCCTACAAAACGCCATCACGCCCATCTCCGTTTTAGCTCATTTAAATTCATAAGGTATCATGTGAACTGGGTGTCAATTTAAAATGCATAAATATTTTTTAATCATCCCCAGAAGCCTTAAGATAAGCAGTAAAGTTTAAATAAGACTACATAATGTCTTAAAAACATTCTGAAATTGAAATTGGGATTATAGTCAAGTTGCCATCGTTACCAACGCACGTGACGTTGTCTGTGATTATTCTACAATTCTTAAACTTTAAGACAAATATTTTAACACATGATTATTTCAGCTTCTGTGTTTTCAGCAAGAAATTTTGAAAAATCTTTACAATTTTTTTTTCGTTGACTTTCTTAAAGAGTTAGTTTTATTGGCCGCTAAATAAGCCTTGTCTGAACTGTATAATAGGCAGCCAATTCTTCGATACTGATACAATATCCATGACCATTTGTAAAATTTCTATTACTTTTGGCATCCATAACGCATTCAAAATTCATATGTTTTAACATCTTTAGGGGGTTTTTTTTTTTTTCATTCAAAGGCTTTTTTACACTTCCTTGCAAACACCGCCACATCTTCCTGCTTTATAACCCACAATAAAGAAAACAATCTCATGTTGTGAGCACTGTAATAAAAAAATATTCATCTAACTTTTTTTTTATTAAAAAAGAAGAAGGTAAAAAAAAGGTAAAAACGATGTCAATGACACTGAAATTTTCAAAAATCAGGATGAAGGCAGATGGTATCACACAAAGTAAAAGCATACCATGTACTTGTACATAATATTTAGCTTTTAAAAATGTAACTTCAGAAAAATAATAAACTAAAATAGATGATCCAGACAAATGCACAATAATAGTGAACCTTAGGCAAAATGTAAATCTAACTTATAAAAAAAAATTAAACCTTGTCACAAAACCGGATATATAATATCAGTTTTCATTTTCTTAATAAAATAATTTTCTTTTCCACTTCATTTAACGCAAACAAAACTTTCCCATTATTTATCTTTCAATTTTTTTTTTGCTGCTATAAAATATTAAAGGCCAAGCTAATGCTACCCCCAGAAAATCAATATTTAATATGCATTTAATCACCACTGATGACAATTTAATTAAATCATGCTAATTGATACAAATCAATATTCCACAGTAAAAAATACATCGTGTTTATAAGATCAGTAGGGCAGAGTAAAGCTCCCAACATTATCATTACACACACTTCATATTTACAATTTCAAATTATAACAATTTTGTAAAATGCTATATTTAAAAATAATCTAAAATTTAATTAACGAAAAAGCAAAAAGTTCAGTTACCAAAACAATCAAAGCACTTAAAGTTAAAGTTCCAAAATTAAAATTACAGAAAAGATTAACCACAAGAAAGTCATGTACCAAAATAATTACAACATCCTAAATAATATCTTTAAAATCAAAGTCAAAGTATGTACTAGTATTCGTTATTTTTCTCTTCTAACAATTCATCAGATACAATTACTTAAACTGACAATTATAAAGAATAATATTAATCAATGCGCATCCTGCAGGTGTGGTACTCTCAAAGAAGCCCGAAACTCATTTTTTATTATTATTAAAAAAGTCATTTATTTAAATGTCTTTTCTTCCATGTAGAAAGTGAAAATGTAGAGATTTATGTAAATAAGAAAAAAAAAGATTTTGTTTGAAGTAGAAAAAATAATAAAATAAATGTTACACTATTATACAAGAATATTTAAAAGTATTCATAACCTACTGCTCTTTTAATAAAGGTTTATAAGCTAAATAAAAATATATTTAGTATAAATAACAATAAAAATGAATAATAGAGCAGCAAATCCCACACACATGGTAGTCATTTATAAGGTTACTTGTTCATAACAAAACATCTCCTGACATTCAATTTTATACCAACATCAATTTAGCAGTCTCAAGTTTATTTCGTTAAAAATCTCAATTTACATGATGGTTTTTAAACCATTTACTGTGTCTTTTTGTCTAAACTTATTAATTTTTTAAATTTTTTATACTGAATAAAAAACATATTTTTTTTAGTATTGCTAATTCAACCATAGAAGTAAAAAACCTCATGAAAATACACATAACTTTGACAATTATTTAAAACTATTTTTTTTTGGGTTTCTGTTTTAAAATGAAAATTACCATGAACAAAACCACAACTTTTACTTAATACATATTCAAACAACAAATAGAGATGACAACTGTATTTCCGGTTGCCATTTTACCTGTTTTCTAAGCAAAATTACGAGTCTCATAATTTTTGTACAAGTGTGTCCTATTTGAATTTCTAATGAGAGTTTAAATATGTTATGTGAAAACCAACAACAAAAAACGACAAAATTTGTCTATGATAAGTAAACAAATTCCTTATAAAACAAAAACTATTACAATTATATGAACTTTTAAATAACTTGTAGAATATAGCATATATAACAAAAAAAAACCCCATAATAATGAAAATGCCATAAATGTTCATTTCGCTCTGCATTTGTCCAAAAAGTTTACTGGCCTCAATTTACAGACAACAATAATAAAGTTTAAAAACCCAACAATCCATCTTTGAAAAATGAACACAACTTCAAAAACAATATAAACAAAATTCATGTAAAATTTTATATGCTTCTTGGCATAAAAATAACAAAATAGCTAATTTAACCAAATTATTTACAAACTAATTTATGAACAGGAAGAATCTGAAATTCTACCAAATTTTGATTGAAAATTTAAACAGACTCGTGCAATAAACAAACTGTACAACTCAGTTAAATTTAGATTAACGTTTGCTATTATGTATAATAAAACTATAAATCACGTGCTTAAAGATTAGAGCCCCAATTTGAATTCTGAGATGTTTTCTCCCATTTATATCTATGGTTACTACAACTGAAATAATGAAATTCACGTGCTTATTTTTTAATTCATCTAAATTTGAATTTTAAAATGTTTTTCATTTTCAGACGTTCCAATGACAACAAGAACATTCGATTCAAAGTTGCCTTTTTGTAAGAAAAACTTTAATTATAAAAGAACAATTGTATACTTTTCTTTAGCTTTCTCCTAATAGCTTATAATCGTTTTCTTAGCAGTACGTCACTAAACCCATAATGCCATAAAATCAATACAAAATAATAACATTTTCCTTTTTCCGGAAACCGAATGTAAATTAATCTACGAAAGCTTGTATACAATATAAATGAAGCACGATATATTATTTCTAAATCCTTTTAAGCTATAAAAAGTTTTTTTCAAAGAAAAAATAAACCTATACAGTAGTTTTGTGTTTTTCTTTTAAACACACAGTAACAGCAAAAGTGAAAAAGAATTTAAAAAAAATGTGCACGATTTTGAAAACATTAAAATCCAATAATTGCATATCCCTCATCATCTTCATCATCATCAATCGATGAAATGATGATGATGCTTTTAGTCCAACACAATTTTTCATTCTCCATGATGACTAGCAAAATGTTGGTTAAAAAAAACCCTCCAAATTTGAAAAAGACAGGACCACCGAACCAAACACTAAAGTTTACTCAAGGAAAACGATTGTTTGCGCATCTAATGGAAGTTGACTAACTTATCTTTTCTTGCTTACCGTTTGCCTTTTATTAGAAACACCTGCAGACATCTTACGTTTACATACACGAAGTCCAGAAATCAAACCAGTCAAACATCTACCAGTCAAATTAGCATGATAGACGACAATGATCGAAAAAGTATTTAAAGGAATACAAGG
Source organism: Helicorthomorpha holstii (assembly GCA_013389785.1). Taxonomy (NCBI): domain Eukaryota; kingdom Metazoa; phylum Arthropoda; class Diplopoda; order Polydesmida; family Paradoxosomatidae; genus Helicorthomorpha; species Helicorthomorpha holstii. The sequence continues at coordinate 8,149,840 of JAAFCF010006596.1, forward strand.
AGGGAGTTAAAAGATTGGAATTTGCAATCATGATGACTCCGATCTTTTTCTATTATTTTATTTGATGTCTTATTACTCTCTCTCTCTCTCTTTAGATTATATTGAACATGCAATTTTAGCATCATGCACTATAGTATACATGTAGATTGAGCTTCTTTTTAACTTTCCTACCACCCCCATCCCTCCCAAAAATGTATTTTTTATTTTAATTTGAATTTAAACAAGACCCCTGCCTGACAACTGTTTAGTCCCCGTCAACAACATAGTTACATGTAAAGACTCAATTAGCACCATTAGATCCTGAAAGCAAGCATAAATAAGGCAAGGATTGTTCATTCAAATTCATAGTACTGTAAAAATGCCAAAGTAAAATGTCTGAAACCAGTGACATAGAAATAAAAAAATATATTAAAAACAAGCTTGTACTTATTTGTATAATGATTCATTTAGAAAATGATTCAATCGTGACCATGGGTGTCTCGTTTAACATTCCATGTAAATATTCAACACTCGCAAAAAAAAATTACTTTTTTCTGTTCACACACAAATTACTATGACAACTAAAATTCACGTGCTACAAGTCTTTTTTGTCCTAATACCAATTTGGTTTTTCAGAACTTTGGTAAGTTGGCTGCTGAACTTAAGTTTTTTTTTCCATTAATTTCAAATTAAACTTTAAAATCATTTTATGCATTTTAAATGTCCATTAAAAATATTTAAAAACCAGATGATGAAAAGCGACTTCAATAAACTAACCAATTCATAATAAAATGTAAATCATTTTTATCTCTTGTGCACTATCAAACTTTCACGAAAACGTTAACTTTTTCTTTTCTTGGTAAGATTTCTGACGGTTTCGAGTGACCCTTACTTAATTCATATCAATAACGATTTATCACCGTTATCATAATGCATTTAACTGAGTTTGTCATGACCTACAATAAATTGATAAGAATCTTTCATGATACGACAATTGTTAAGTTAGACAAATACTTTTTCTTTGTAAAAAAAAAGTAAATTAACAGCTGACAGATTAAATCCTTAACGTGGAAAAGAGTCACGTACTGTACCATGTTCGATACTACTGTATGATGTACACAGCCCAGTATTTTGTTTCAAATTAAATGTTTTAAATTCTCTCTTTAAGATTGAGACTTGAGATAGTTTTGCGGATTAGAATTCATCAGCCAATGCTTTACTTTTCATGCAAACTTCTTTTAAGTGCACTTTACTAGCTTGTCAAAAACTGTTTTCCGGGATTTAAGCAAACCGGAAAAACATCACCTAGCAAGTTAAAAAAAAAAAATCCGATTATCCAAATTCAGTAATTAATGTCACTCCAACTGCAAAATAATTTACGTACCTAAGATCTTAGTACAAAATTCAATTTTCTGATGATAACCGATATTTCAAATCAATAAATATCTAAACATAAAAATCAGAAACACTAAAAATAGTCATGGTACACCATTCCGATATTTTAGCATAAAATTGCTAATAAAGTGCCGGTATGTGAAAATGAATGACTATAATATAAAATACATGTATAAAATATATGTCGTACTGAAGTAAAAATTCAATAGTATTATAAGTTTGTGACTTGTAATAAATCGCCAACATGTTTATTTGTGATCACATTACAATGCCAATACTTTTCTTATAATAATAATTAAAGTTTAAAAAGTGACGGTCATAGACCCTACACTACAGAGAATGACTTCCATTGCTTCAAATAATAATGGTACAGTATGTATTGACTACTGAATTAATATAAATGCAACGTAATCTTCAAGCGACTAAATCCGGCTGACGAAAAAAATGATAAAATTAAATAATTCAGACGATTGATATACTTGTAACAGAGGCAAAAATATTCTTAGTCATCATAAGATACACAGCCCAGCTGTACAGTACTGTATGAATAACATTGGACAATAATCAACATACATAACATATTGTTGTTTCCGGATAATAAAAAAAAACTTTTCAATAATTCAATATCGCTAAATAAGTCACTAAAAAAACGGTTACAAGTTTCGGTGCAAGTTTAATATAATAGTCAGCAGGATACTAACTTGCATCTAAATAAATGACTCATTCCTATAATCAGCTAAGAACCACATAAGCTTAGACGCAAGACGTTTTAATTACTACAACTAAAATTTTAAATAAAAACTTAAAATTTTAGACTTTTATAGTCATTCCAGATTTCTATTTTCAATATTATCAAATACTGAAAAAATATAATTTGCATTACTATTAAAATTGAAAATTTTCAATGCCTTAATATAAACCATTTTCACGATCACGTACTAACCTACAAATAAAAAACTAGATAAGTTCATATCGAATGCTTATTCATTGGTACACCTAAGACATGTATACTGACTTATTACACAATAAAAACACCTGTTTAAATAGTTAAGCACGGCCTAGAGGGACCTAGAAAGATCACCCAAGTCAAATCTTGTGTTAACTTACTCCTAGTACTGCATGAAAATAAAATGCATTGAAATACAATACAGCAGTTGTTCATTTACTGCATGTTGGATAATGTAGATGAAAGTTTAATTTTAAAAGCAGCTCTTTTAGGAGATAAATCTACCACGAACACAGGTGTAACCCACTCGTACACTAAATCATGTCGAAATATCAGTAGAAGAAAAAAAATTTCCAAATATACCTGTAATAAATCACAGATTTTTCGTTTCAATGCATGCAACCATTAAGCGTAGAAATCTATTACAAAAATTTAACCATAAAACTTTCATTAGAGAGTATTTTGTAAATCATTTAGAAATATGGTTGTTAAGTCACAGCCGAAAATATTAATATTATGCAATATTGAGAAGTGTAAAATTTAATAATTATTATTGCTTCATCTTAAAAATTCAAATTGATTTGGGAATATTATTCCGCAATAGTTTCACATGACAAGTTTCTCAACATACGGTATTACAATGTTACTGTAAACAAATATATTGTAATAATATTTGAAGCCCACAAAAGAACCATTTTAATCGCAATGTACCAGTATCTTTATTTAAACTCAACAACCACTTTTCGTTCCATTAGTTTATCTTTTTGTATTTATAAACTTCATGGTGTTTGAATACCGTACTTAAAAACATTTAAAATAGAAATTATCAGAGAAAAAAATTAACGTTCATGAGTTACTATAAAAATCAAAGCATGCACAGTTTACACTTTACCGAAGGCATTGTCCCACTGGACTGTTTGAAAGTGAAAACACTGGAAAAATTCAAATTAGAGATGAAGAAAGAATTTTAAGCACATGAATTACAGCTTGCATAATAATTAGAACACTCGCTGGTTTGATTTTATAAATCAACATACTTGAAAATCCTAACTGTATCAACTGAAAAAGATATAACTAAAAAACTCGACGGTAACCAATTTTCGCAGCCAACCAAATTCTCTAACCACCAAATTACATCTTTTATATTTTTAAAGTGAAAAAAAAAATACAGTTAATGTCTGTCTGCATAATTTTTATGTAGGCATAACTTTTGCTATCCAACGCTTATCTTACGTGTTTTAATAATATACAATGGAGATGTTTTTATACTTATTTTGCAGTAAGTGAACGATGATAATCCGCCTATTTTTATACACTTTTTAAATAAAACAATAGCTTAGAATAAATTTATTCAAACGCATAAAAAATAAAGATCCCAGTTACAGGGTAATCGTAATTGCAAAGTTGGCCTTGTGAATATTATTCTCTGTATATGTGAGTGGTGTGTGTATGTGTGAGTGGTGTGTTTCACATATCTAAAGTACCACACGCTGAGAATAAGAACACGGTGAAAACCCTTCAACAGTTCCCACCTCAAAATCTCAACTGAAGTTAAGAAAAAAATAATTATTAAAGTATATTAAATATGCGTTTGAAATGCAGAAATATCAAATGCGAACCTTAATGTTACCTCTAATGTAGATAAAATTACTTAACCAAGGTTACAAAAAACACAACCGTAATAAAAAAAATGTTTTGATCCAATTGACGTAACATAACCAATATACATTGCGTTGTTGATAAGAAAGCTGCTGTGACGATGCTGACCCTGATTGTCTCTTTAAACTCCAAAAGTATGATTCACAGAAATTAATGAAAATTTAATGTAAAGCAAATAAGGTGAAACAGGCAGACCGAGTTTTACCATAACAACAAACTTTATATTTCTCAATCCCAGTTTAAATTCTAGAATATTTTAAATTTTGATTCATGCGTTTTGGCTGCTTATAACTAAACTTTGGTCTTAAATTCTTTTAATCGTAAATTGAGTCATAGAATGTTATCAGAAATTTCAAATGACAAACTCAATAGAAACGGCCTCTCATGTACTAGTTGGTTAAATTGGCCCCAACAAGTTATAACAATAAAGCAACTTAATTAATATGTAAGCTAAATGGAAATGTTTAAAATCTCCTATTGCAATTTTTTAAACACAATGATTTTTATTGAAATTTCCTGCCAACGCTTTTACATTAACGGTAGCATAAACGTCATAGCAATAGACAGCAGCTGATTGGACAGCAAACGCTAACAGTGGGATGGCTTCTTTTTACCTGGAGTTCATGTTTTATTTTCCTCATTTACCTACAAGTTGTGCTTACGAAAAGGTATACTCTCTGTATTGGCGAACAATAAAAGTGGTTGTTGCTCTTTTTCCACTCTTTCCCAACTACCGTCGATATTCGCTAGAGACAAAAAAAGTCTTTTGTACAACAACGAGACCGTTAACATCGATGAAGAGAAGCATTTGTGATCGATAATATGTGATAAATGTACGCAATATTTTAAGGATATTCATCAACATTAATTCTAACATTGGAATGTACTATTAACGTCGGCTTAACCGGTGACTCATACTAGGCATAGTTTTCCAACCACAGCAACATAATCTAACAGCGATTGTTTCTTTGATCCCAACATTATTAATCCTCATCTATTACTTCAATGATGAATATTTCAACATCACAGGCGTAAAAGATTAATTTCAACCATTGCTTAAAAAAAAGGTAAGACAAAATAACACCCACTTGAACACACCTTTATAAGGCAGTTTTTCTTAATAGCTGTCGAAATAATAAATTGGCATTTTATTTCCAAACAAATTCCATCAAACCCCTTTTAGTGTGTGTGTGTAAAACGTCATCGAATATTTTAACATTAATTTGCGTCATAGAAACAAATTTTACTGATTTTCCCCTTCCTTTTTCATTCAAAAGTATAAATTTATCTTGAAATATGCGGCTTTACTTTTGAAATTTAACCAATCTACATAAATTATTCCAAGAACAACATTTTTCATTACCTTGTTAAAAAGGATTGCAACACACATGGAGTAATAACGATAAGCGTTAATGCAAGTTTGTTTAGCCGGACTTGCACTAAAGAAGACAGGAATAACAATTATGATACATGTCTTATTACGTAACTTTTTTGCAAATTAAAATGTTAGAGACCTCCTTCAAAATAAAATATTGCATAGTAAATCGATAGTAACTTTAGAATAGTACTTTTGAGTAGTGGAAAAGTCATCAAATGTGAAGAATTGTCATAGAATAATACGTTGGAAATACTAAACGATGACTACAAGTGATGTTTGAAGTTTATAACAATAGTTTCAATGTCTTCATCTATCATTCACTCCACATGACTCTATTCTATCTATCGTACAACGTAAGCCCAACATTTATTATAATTTGAAAAACCCCACAGAGGTTATTCACATACAGTACGTTCATAGCTCAGGTTATAAAAAGCCAAACGAAGAAAGCTTAAATGACAAGATATTAACCAACAATCATAAAAATATTCAATAAACATCAACAACCACAGAAGAAGCTACTGCACTACTGTTTATTATATCATAAACAACAATAAATCCACTGTATGTTCTGGCTATTAAAATAACAAATTCACGTGCTTAAATTTCTACTTTAAAATGTTTTCACACATTCTAATAAGAGTTTGTTAAATGGCACGTACTTTTGTTGCTATGGTAATCAAGTAACACAGTAAACATGAAAAAATTATACGAATGGAACGCCAATGTTTGGGACGCAAGAATTACCTTCACAGTTCAAGAAATAAAAATGCAATGTGTAACTTATAAACTATAAAATTTCATTACTCTACCAAAATTATTGCCCTGTATATGGCATATTGTATAATCTTGATTTGCATTATCTCAAATCAAAACATGGTACACGGCGCCAAGAAAAAAAAAATATTTCTTCCTCCTCGGGATAACTTAGAGTTTCTGATGGACCCAAAAAAAAAACCTAAACTACATGTGAAATTTCTAAAGTCACGATTGCATAAAAAATTCTTCCTACACGAAGTTTTTTTTTTACAACTCTTAAATTGAATTCTCTTCCACTTGAGCGACTTGTTTTCTAAATGACTAATGCCAAAGTTACGCACCGAATTTAACATTAATGCATTTTCCCTCACAAAAACTCAAACATTTTGCGTGGTGTACTTTCTCTACTATTACCCAACTGTTTCCGTTTAATCTGCATATTGTTTTCAAATACTATGCTAAACGTTTGATTAATTTACAATAACTAAGCCAAATCACGAATTTAAAAGCGCAATAACGTTAAACCAGCATGACATGTTGCTTGTTTTTTATCCTATAGTAACAGTACTAATGAATATTTGGCAATTAGAAGCAGCGTGACCTTAAATCGTAACAAAAGACATGAAATTTTAGCTCAAGTCCCGTGTAATCCGTAACGTTAAATGACATTCATTGTTATTTAGTACTCCAATTAACAAAATTTAAAAATATTTCGTGCATAAAATGTCAACAAAACAAAATAGAAAAACGGCTCAAAAATAGGCCAAAAAAATTGTGAATAGTTTTCCTATTAACAAATTAATATTTTTTGGATTAACTAAAACGCATTCCTAAAATCTGGAAAACTCTGGAAAAATGTTTGGGACGCCAAAAGCTTCACCCTACTAATCCTAACATGAAAAAAGCTTGTTTTGGAGATCTATGGCCTCTCGCCCTCAATTGCTATACAGTACCACTTTAAAAACTTAGTAAAAATACCTCTTTAAGTTATTTTAAATCTCTTCTTACAGTTCATTTACCATACATTTTCAAGAAAAGCTTCAGTTAAATAAATTTTGTCCTAATTACAACTACTTAACAAAAAAAAAAAAAAACGCAGCTGCATAGTCGTTTATTTTTTAACTAATTAAAACCATTCAATTTCTCATAGCAAAATACAAATGTTTGAATGATTGATTTACTTTCTTTACAAATGAACTTATTTACTAAGTTCTCGCGTGGTTACTATTGCATATTTAATCGAATTCGTCCCGCTCAAAATTTACGTTGACAATGTGCAAATGTCATTGAATAAGTTTCTTATTCAGGTCAAACTCGTCAATACTTAACTGAAAAATAAATCCTGTATATTTGAAACTTTAAAAAAAAAAACCTATTAAAGGAAATGACATGAACCGCCTAACAAAAAGCTAATGAGGCAGGGGCAAGGAAAATTAGTGTCATTTAAACGCTTATGATAATTATTACATGCATTTGTCACATAGGAGATGGCGCACAAAATAACAGGTACCATTTCAAGTATTATTTTTTTACGTCATTATGCATACCTTCTAAATAAATACACCTCAATTTGCTTAAGGAATTTTTCCTCAAGTCTGACAATTGTACAAAAACATCATCTCATAAAATAATATTTATATATAGTCGTTAAGGGTGTTTCAATAAGAATACAAAACATAGAACTTGGTCTTTTAGCATTCAATAGCATCTGTAATTTCCAAGTGAAGTACAAACATAATGATACAGAGGCTCTTTGATGATAAATCTAACTTAGATTTTAGCATAAATATTAATGTAATCATTGTACGTGCATTACAATGATTACACTTTCTTTGATTTTCGAATACTAAAACAACATTCAATTTTACTTGCCTATGTATTTTTTTTTGTATATATTTTTTATAATTATGTTAGCATTGTTAAAAATCAAAAGAAACCACAGATGTAACTTACGTGTACACTAACCTAATTACAGTATTGCTTTCAAACTAACCAACCAATGTTGCTAAAACTTAGTATAATATGATCGTGGCAGATGTTAAATCTGATATAAAACTGAACTCAGACCCAAATATACACCTGATGGGACAGCATACATCATTCATTATTAAACAAACATCAAAAATTGCGCTTTTAACTGCACGTGCGTTGTTTCTTAATTTTAGAATAGCTTGATTGTCCGGTAATTAATTTCAGTTCCCGTGTTGAATTACTAAGGTAACTGAATTTCATTTCTTAATTCCCTGATTGGTGTACTTAAGGGATTTACACTACATAAACCAATCATTTTGAAATAAATAGTTGATAAAGTGTTCGTTATTAGTTATGTTTTCCTCATCATGAGAATGAAAAATCAGATATATAGATTAAAGTAGCTTGAGAATGAGGACGAGCTCAGCTGTCTGCCAAAACAATAACACACGCTATTATTCAAGATGTGTAAACAATAATGTTTTCCAAGAATAATTAATGCGGTAATAAAAAGAAAATGCCACTAAAGTACAGAACATGGAAGTGTGGGCATTTTAAGATACAAGAAGTTGTTTCTTTGAAAAACTTATGATCATTTTCAAAAAAAAAATTAAAACAACAGCGTGTTTAGTCATGTAACTCAAATAAACCTAAGAAAACATACGCATAAATAATACTAAAAAGTAAATAGAGGGAACATAAATACTGTAAAAACATTTACATGTACAGTATTTACCATATTATAGCATATATCCTGGATAAATATACAAATGGTGCAAGTAAACTTAAAATTTGAGCATGAATTTCATATGAAAGGCCATTAAAGCATAAAATTTTAAAATTGCCATTTGGAATTTCTGCAAATAATTTAAAATTCTAATAAAGAATTTAAAAAAATGTAAGTTGATAAGACTTTTGCTTTTAAATATTATGCCGTTACTTGTAATTTGAAGAACTTAAAGATTTTGGCCTATACACACCTGTAGTGCTGTAACCATACAAAAACATTCACCGTAATTATACGTTGTCTTAAAAAATACGTTATTTATGAGTACAAGGTGCTGGACTATATCTTTTAGCAATGAAATACTGTAAAAGCAACCCATCTTGGTTGAATTTTCAATAAACACCTAAAAAAATGAATTCTTTGCCCTCTCTATAAACATCCGTATAGTTTACTAACTTAGTAGTAATTGACTAATAACATTTTCCCCTTTTTCCTAAAAGCAAATTAAAAAGCGATTCTCAAGTCGCCGCGACGCCCTGTTTCTAAGAAACCGATCAAAAATTGTTGGACTCATGTTAGACGTTAATAGAGATGAAATATTTATTCATAAAAAAATTATGATTGGGATGGTTTAGGATGTTGTTTATACAGTATAGTATATTATTAATAATAAAATCTTGTCTCTTCAAACTGGTCATCTAAACAGTAAATCCTCCACATCCTCCCCTCCTACTTGCAATCAAAAATTTAGCAAGTTTAAAGTTGAATGGAATTCACGTTCACTTGTTAATTAATTGTTAGTTGTTTGCCCACCGGCCGAAAGTCTTTTATTCACTCACTCCTCCAGGAAAATAAATTTTAATTCTTACTAAAACACTTGTACAAACGTTTTCTTTAAAGTTTATTTAAATTTGATAGATAAACAAGTACCAATCGTAAACAGTCATCAACTTTCACTTTCTATACTAACACTCCCTCTAAGGCAATGAGTGTAAATTAAAATCAAAACCGGATTTAAAGTTTTAAATTAACTCTAGGATTTCAAATTAATGCGACGAATGTAAAACATGGAAACTGAAATTCCCATGTTTAGTTTTTTTTTAACCATAATTTTCAAAACTAAGTGATATTTTGGAATAACAATCGCTCAATACTGTAGCAAACAAAAAATCAAACCAGATGAATAAGCATATGCGAAATAAAAGCCAATTAAATGCAATCAACTGCTTCAGACTAATATTACAGTATAATAAAAGAGATGCATCATAGTTTTGAATGACGTAAATATGAAGTGATGGTGTATATTCGTAAAACAATGATTTCCAACTATTCTAATGATTACTAATAACTAAAAAAAACAGATGATGATAGTAATTTATCACAAAATAGCTGAACTATCGATTCGTTTTTTTATGTTAGCCATTAATCACCACTGTGTTAGTTTCACTGTATGTTTAGAAATAATTAAACTTTAAAGAACAGAAATAAGCTTAATAGATTTTTACCAAGGTTTCAACAAGGATCAAGGTAAATTGCTCAAAAACAATAAAATTGTTACTGAATGAAACGATGGTCAAAAATATCACATTTAATTATAATTAGAGCTGTACTAATTCCTGTACTCGAGGTTAACTAAAATCTCACAACATATTTTCACATGTACTTTTATGTGAAAATTAAGTACCGATTTTATATGTTAAGCCAACTGTTAAATTTATCGTTTTAATAACTGTTAAAATAAAAAAAGTAAAATCCGTGAGCAAAACTACTCAAGAGATCACAATTTCCTAAGCAAAGCATTAAAGCTTAACTAAGAAAATCATTTAAAAAAAATACAATTGGCTCGAATTTAAATTAAATTTTCTTTTTTTGGATTCTAGACCACTTGTTGTGATACTATAATATCAGAAATCCTTGACCATGAAATAACTCACCTGATACAAAAATAACTACTTAGATTGTTACAGTGTATAAAAAGTTAAATTCAATCAACGTTATCTAATAAGCACATTCATTTGCAGGTCATCATAAAATCTCAATTGGTGAAATACTATTACACAGTATTTATTAATAAGTACTTTGTGACCTGCTCTATTTCAAACACTATCCTTATATTAATCAAATATCAAAAATAACTAGCAAGTTGTTGAAACAATGGATAATAACGAGTTCAGCTAAACAAAAAACAAATTGTTAGACTCAATGAATCACCAATTAAGTGGAAATAAAATTAAAATGCCATACATCATAAACTATAACGAATAAAAACAAAACCTAAAGAAATTTTACACCATTTTAAAAATTATATTCATTACATTCCATTCTACATAGCATGGTAACTTGGATATAATTTTTTAAAATAAAATTTGAATTTTTTAGAATGTCTTCAGATATTTTAATGTCTGTTGATTCATAAGTTAGAAACGTCAGTGAAGATCACGGGGCTTTGCCCGACGAATGTTTAGCATCATTATTAATGTAGTGATGGAAATTGTCCCTTCAATTGGGTAATTTGGAGTTGAGTAATAACATTAGAAGGGTCACTGTTCCTACTATCCTACAATTTAACAAATCGAATACGGATGTTTGTTTTGAAACTTAATAACAACCATTTAATTGGTAAACACTGGAATGTAACATACATAGAAAATTCAGCATTCGTAGAAATGCTTTTGCAACAAAAGTTGTAAAAAAAGCGTTTACTTAAAAAAAAAAAAAAAAAACTTTTTAACCTTCCTACGAACTTTTTATTTAGTTAAGGAAACGTAAAAAATTAACCTTTCTCTATATTCAACAGAAAGCATATTATACAGTCTGTAGTTTTCACTTGGCCTTCCTTATTTATAAAGGCAAAGCTAAAGAATTTCGTAGGCAGTTTCACAATAGCCATAATTTTAACAAAAATACTGTAAATAAAAAAAATAAAAATATGTAACCAGGGCGCAACAGGGTTAAGTTAATAAAATATCTGATTATTTTCATATTTCAAGTTGCTTATAATACATATAATTGACACCCAAGATTTTTCTTTCATAAATTCTTTTAATGAAAAGATAATTAAATGCAGTTTAAAGCCGTCAATGACAAAAGTTAACTACGCGCCTATCTTCCATTGCCTACCTACACCATTCACCAAACTTGAAACTTCAAAAGTTGATCAATTTTCTTTATTTTTTAACAAAAAAAAAATTTTGACCAACATGACCAAATGGACTGTTTCACTTCAATAAATGGGCGTTGGCCATGTAATCAAGAAATGTTGTTGTTTTGTTTTTCCTATAGAGTGATAACAGTCATCACTATTTTATTTAAAAAAATAAATGGCTATCCTAAACATTTTCAAAAGTGTTTTTGATGTTGCAGGTATCAATTTAACTATGTCTGCGTTGAACAAAACTACCATGTAAAGGTGGAGTGAGTGCAAAAACCCGCACTATTTTTCCTTTTAAAGTTAAAAAAAAAAAAAAATTAGATTATCTTTTCACTTCTTTGATGCTAATGCCTAATTCGAATTTTCCTTGTTCATCATGGACCCGGGACTTGAAAAAAAAAACAAAAAAAAAAAGAAAAAAAAACTGCCTTTTTGTGATCACAGGAAAATACTACTGTCAACCAAACATTTTCAAACTTAATCATTTCACCATGACAACTAAAATTCACGCGCTTAAAATCTTTTATTAATTCCAATTTCAATGTTAGAATATTCTTGCACATTCCAAACAAAAAAATTAGAATGAACTGTAACATTATTTAAGTACAGCTTATAAATACCAACAACTCCAATACCATGCTAAAATTGGCTAATGCTAGATACAGTATTGTATTTATTTTTTAGCAATAAAATTCACTTTCACTGCTCAATACAAAAGAATCTATTGTGAAAAGCAGACAATGCATGCAACTTCCGCCTTTCCACAAAATAACAATGTTGCTATTCAAACATTTACCAATATTGAATACATTAACTTCAACTTAGTACTGCAGCGATTTACGAGTTATACATAAGTTATAAACTTATAATACCCGGTACTGTATAACACTATCAAATTGATTATACAGCATGAAGAAAAACTATTAAGCAATCATTATTATGATGAAAGTTGTACATTGCAATTTCATTATTAAGTCAGTAGAACAGCAATTTAGACAAATAATCAAAAGTACTCACTGAATCTATAATAGGACGTTACAACATTATTTTTTATGCAGGTTCATATAAGCTTTATACTCCCAGTATGTAAATTGCTTAAATTTACTTGTTGCTTATAATGTACAATTTTTAAGCATTTTTAACGTCCCAAATATTGCACATTGTTTCATTAATTTACAATAAAGTTATTGGTAAAACCGTAGAAACTTGCACAAAATTTCAGATTAAAAAAAATTAAAACCCTTGCAGCTAATTCTATTGGAATTTTTACTCATCATAGCAAATTAATAATATGTTTGAGTATACAGTACAATTCGTAGTCATATATACAGCATATTATAATGTAACTCGTAGTTATTTTCTCGAGTTGATGTTTTGTTAAACCTACAAAATATTTTAAAAGATTCAAGTCTAGATTTAAATTGCAGCTTTATAATGATAAATAACCAGGGTCGACGACTTGGATAGTTCACAGAGACTTCCTTGATATATATAAAAAAAACTAGAAAGGTTGTCTTCGTTTCCTGAAGAATTTTCTACTAAGTTTTAAGCAAGTTTTTTTGACAACAATGAAAAAAATGGTCAAGGTTAAAGGTTATACAGATGAGTTAATAATCTCAAATGACATAAAACGTACTCTTGTTCTCTTCTACATTTTACTTTTACTTTTTTTTGTCTGCAACCTTTTTAATTGCACAGCTGCAATTTAAATTATTCCTATCCCCCCCCCCCCCCAAAAAAAAAAAAAAAAAAACCTTTTTTTTGTCTGTTTCAAAATTTCAAGCATTTAAAACCACATACAGTGCTTGAAATGTTAAGAAAGAGAAAAAAAATGTGATTGTTATCTGCGTGTTCTTACTAATTAACTCTGTAGAATGGCAATGGGTCACTTTAATCGAGATTAGTCATCTTTATCCTATACTATATGAATGTTTATATAATCGTTCATGAAAAAGCATTTATTTTCGTTAATGCCATTGTGTAATTACATTTATAGAAAGAAAAAAAAAACCTTTATTATAGTCATCGTAACATGTCATCAGTGAATCCAAAGATAAAGTTTGGTGAGAAAACTTTTTAAAAGATACATTTCAGCTATCCATCTTCCTAACTTGGTACCTTGTACCTGGTAAATGAATCTTTCAACCTAACTTAAGGAAATCTATCTTTTTAAACGTTCATTCACATCCAATTACTTTGGCTACTTTAATACAAATGGCATTAGTCTTTTACTTAATCTCTCTACACTTGATAATATATCAAACTCGCACCACTGTAGCTTTTTGTAGTTTTACTTGGACAGTCTGGATACTGAATATAAAACATACTGTAGAAACAAATTTTAGCCAATCTTAAAAGATTAAATTGTTGTCTACATTTTACATCTTTTTAAATTTGAATTTTAAGTCTCTGTAATGCAATTCAACTCTTTTAAAATACATGAAATGCAAATGAACATACTGTTCAAATCTTTTCCTATTCCTCAGTATCAAAAGTTCCTCAGATGAATATTCAGGTACAGTAATCAGAAGTTAATCATATTCTGATAACTATGCTAATTTCAATTAAATAATTTAGTGGCTATGGAAACTTTTCAAGCATTGGAATGTCTGGCTAATTGTTAATATAAATATAAGATGATATTTTCCTTAATTATAAGAGCCCATTGAATTTATTGATAACCTAAGGTATTTAGTTAAGTACAGTACAACAAGATAAAACCTAAATTAGATTCTTGCACAACCTTACTGTATAAAAATTAGATTTAGGAGTAAATAATAAGTATAATACATCTCAGCACGCTATACCATTAAATTTTAACAACTTCCGCAAATTTTACTGCTTTTCTTCCGCTTTATTATAACGATTTTTGTGTCTCCACGCATGTGTGCATTCCTTAAAAGTAGTTTAATAAATTAAAGTGAAAAGTTAGGCTCATCACTTTACTTCTATCAGATGTTATTCCTCATTTCCTAAAGGTCCATAATGACGCCCTCAGACAAGGTCAAGATTAGATTTAATTTTAGAAAACATTGCATACACTGTATGCTGTTAAATTATACTGTATGCCATACAGTATAATTTTTCAATCGCATGAAGTGGAGAGAAAGGAAATAGTAACAACAATAAAAATTAACGTAAGAATATCAATTTTAATAGCTTTTCCTAATATAAAAAGTAGTTTATTTGCCTATATCTAACATAATCGACTGATAAGTTATATTACCATATATTAAGCATTACTTTGCACAAAGTTTTTTATAAGACCATTAAAACTTCTATAAGCTCTGGTAGTACCTCCTGAACTAAAATTTAATATTAAATCAAGTACTGGGTGCTCTCAAAATGAGATTTCAGACAAATGTATTCCTGGCATTGGACATGGAAATTGGCAACAGACAGTGCTATTATTTAATGTGTGGCAACCGTTAAATCGGTTTTTTTTAAACTAAAAAAAATTCTATGAATGATGATTGTAACCTTGAAATAACAACGATAATTACATTTATGTACGAACAACCGTGCTTTGAACCGAATATTTTTTTGCTAACCAATGCCGTAGGAAAATCTAGATAAATAAACAGATAACTACAACCGATTCTTACATTTTTTACAACTCCCAAAAGAAAAAAATGTTTTTCCACAATATTCCAACATTTTAACAGAATGTATAATCTTTGAACCAATATATTTGAATTATGATCACAACTTCAATGATTCAAATCACGCACACATATTTACAAAACATACTGTAGGGTGGAATTGGATAGAAACGCTACAACTTCAGACAATCATGCAATTTATCAAAACTGCGATAGACAATTTAGCTAGTTTATATTGTACAGTAAAAGCCTTAATCATCTCAAAAGATCTGATTGCATTCAGTTTAAATATTACATGGGTTGTTCAAAGTTTAAAACATAAAAATTAGACGCAAGTGCGTTAGTAACAATGGTATCGAAATGCTTACTGCTCTTAATTAAATTCAAACGTTCGAATTGAGTTTTGAATATCATTTTCCATCTTTGAATTCCTCAATTAAACTTACATTGCCTTTCTAAAATAAAATGAAACTAAGCAGGCTCAATGTATTAGCATTATGATACCGTGCAAAAATTAATAATAAATGCAAACAATCCATCAGCTTATCAAGTTGTGGATGAAATTTAAAACTCATTTTAATTAATACTTTTGACAAGTTAATTACAACTGGACTGAAGTATATAACACTATTATAATATTATGTTCTCATACAAGTATGAGTATTGAATTTCAATTCCTAAAATCGATGGGGTGTACTGTAAAGCCCATAAAACAATACAAGTAGCTGGGTCAAATAAACTTGTTGACCGATTAGAAGTGAAAAGCACAAAAGTCAAAAGAAGTTGAATGATTGTGCATCTGCTAAACCGGTTAAAAATTGCATCAGATAAAAATTTATTAAAAAATGTTTGTAGGTAGTAACTAACAAAGTAAAATAATACTGTATTTCGCTATGCTCAGGTTCAGTTGGCTTCCAACAACAGTGCAAGTTGAGTACACCCGGTAATACTGTAACTTTCACTTTTACATTTTACTACATGTCTACAAAATGCAAATATTTGCATTTGTCATTTGTTTTGTACCAGTGGCAGACTGAATCAAGCACTGTACAAATTGTTTGTATTACGAATATCAAATATTCCAGCATGTTTATAGTTCGTGTAACCCCCTAAAAAACGTCCATTTGAATAATACACATTTCACTTTACTGAGCAAATTCACTTTAGCTGTGAGCAATTTAGCAAAAACAACAAAAATTTAAAAATTCAATCCTTCTTAAAACACACATTTAATTCATCATTTCGATCGTGTTTTATACAAGTATTTGTGTTAAATTTCAACCAACTTACTAGTAATGTACATCAGATATCATTATGCATTCTCTAAGAGCCACATACAGTAAATAAAATACTTTCCAAGTATCAAAATGGTTCTCCCCTCGGAGTTAATAAAAAAACCTCTGCAAGAGGTCTATGCTTGTGTCTACATGCAAGTTTACTTAAAAAATCTGACAGCTAAACTGACAATTCATCCAACAGTACTCTGTAACAAGAAAGTTAACTTAAGAGAAAGGCAATTCTAGTATATGTTTTAACAACATTAAAGTTAAATTAAAAGCTAAAACTCATTAAGTATGTTGAGATCATTGATGCAGCCACTAAACTTTACGTGCATAATTTTTTTTTTTTTATTTTAATTTGAATAATGTATGTTCACACATTTATTTAACTGCATTGTTGTATAGTTTCTTAATTTAAAATATAAATTTCTGTATGCCAATAAACGCGTAAATGCAGTACAAAATTCTGATGAATGGGAGATGCTAGTGTTGGAATGTCAAAGATGGTTATGGAGCTTTATCATTACTTAACATTTAACTTTTATAAATGTGGTAATCGATTCTATGCTTATTTTATTGTTCTTGCATAATAACAACATTGCTAAAATATGCGACAAATTTTAAAGACCAACCGACAGTCTTGTCATTATGCAAGTCGGTGACCTCTTTCTCCAAACATCTTAACATTACAATCATATCCACTTAGACATTGTGACATATAAGCACCACCAAATGGCATTATTACTGGTTATGTTAAGACATGTAGATGAACTTTAAAAAAATGTTCACAGCGATCACTTTCTTCTTGTATACATACTCACGTAAAAAAACATTTTCAAAAGATTTTAGTCTGATTTCTATAAAAACAAAAGCAATTAAGAGCGAGAGTAAACCTAAAAACGCCCACAATCAAGGTGGCTATTGATAGTTCCAGTCTTAAAATAAATACATAAATTAAAATTAAAGCACCAGCCCATAAAAGCTTATAAGCCATGGTTTTAAAGGAATTTATTTACTGCTGATAATGTGGTACATAGTTTAAAGCCTTCTTAAAAACGAGTTGGTCCTACCCGTTTATAGTTTTAAAACCAAAAATGGACATACAACTCCTTGTTAATTCTAGGCACTTAGTCAATAATATTAAAATTACAATCAGTAACTAAATGTCTTTTATTTACATTCTCTTTAGTTTTTATACTCGATTTTAGTCAGTTAAAACATTTACTTCGTCAATAATTATTGTATGTTACTTTATCAAAAGTTTTAATGTTTAGTCTAGCTGAATATAACAAAAAGTCAGTTAAGGTGCAAGAGCAATTAAAATATGATAATTAAGTTCAGTAACCCAGTAAAAACATAATTTTATTTAAACTTTTAACTACATTTAATATCACTACGGGCAACTTCAAAAGAAATCTAACTTGTGCATTATTTTGTATATATGCAAATGTACAAACAATTGTCTATCATATACTATGTGTACATAGATCATTAATTTCATTTTAAAGATTTTTTTTTTCAAATATATTGAAATACAGTACTCATGTAAATTTATAAACGAAAACAAGAATTAAAAGTCAATGTTTGAGTATTCGTTTAACTCGCTTTTAAACTCAACGATTTAATCATTTCCACAACCAATTAATCTCAAATCATTTACTGAATAGCATGACGATAATTTGAATAAAGTTCAATCCTCCTAATTTATTCGAGCAAAGCAAAATTGACCGCATCCTATTAATTAAATAGAAAAAAACCGCAATTTGAAGGGATAGGTGTGTATTTAACGACTGTAATAATAGCTACCATTAATTAAAATAAAAGTTTTTCAAGTCAATCTTTAGTGGATTTTTTTTAAGTAACTTGTTTACACGGGATGGGGGAGGGGGTTAGTGAAAGACTACACCTTTCAAACTGTAAATTCGCTTTCATTTCAAAAAAATAAGCCACACGCGTTTGCTCCCCCTCTACACAATAATAGTTATAAAAAAAAAACCCAACCATTAAATTCACAACATTACGTTTAAAATTCTCATAAATTTATACAGACCATTTGAATAATCTGATTTATTGTGAATAATTTATTTGTAACTTCTTACGACGCCCCCCCCTCCCCGAAACAATAACAATAAAAACCAGACTGACACAGAATAAACTAAGTTAAACGATGAGCTTCAAAAAAAATTCTCTTGCATAAGAAGTAGACATATTATTTTCAAATAGTCTTCAAATGTCTTAAAATCGTGTCAACTTTTCATGCGAATGTTTACAAGCAAGCCATGAAGATTAGAAAACTTGGACGCAATAAACACGCTACCGTGAACACACATGGTATTTGCAAAGTATCTGGCCTGACACACACCCTTCAAATATTTTGCACTCGAATCATACACCTAATATAGACTATAACTTGTTTTTTTTTTTAGTTAGAAAAGCAAGAATTTTATACAATAATTTTACAAGGAGGGCAAAGCTCTATAGCTCGCCTTAGCGCCCCAATCATTTGGCATTTAAGTATTTCTGAAAGCATTTTAGAATTTCATATCGCCCATTAATATAAAAATAGCCTATGAAGAAAAAACATTTAATTCACGCTAAGCTTCCATTATAGTATAAAGAGTAATAATTGATATAATTTGAATGACCTAATAAACTCTAAAATCACTCAACTTAATAGTCTTTTTATTACCGTACATATTCTTCCTTCTTTACTGCATATACACAATCATTTTTTTACACGTCCATCCTATAATTCATTTTGGCCATTGATAATCAATTTTTACGAATATTCTTAAAATGCATGATAACACAAATAATCGGACATAAAAAACGGATTAAAACTGGTTCGACTTTTCATGCACACTAATTATAATTTCCATAATTAGTTATTATTCAGAGACCATTCACATAGCTGGAAAGTTCAATGGTAAACTTAAATGCATGCCAGTAGCAAATGAATTAATTTTAAACGTTGAATCTTGTCAAAATTGCAACTGCCATGAATCAAGATAAGATAGTTGTGTTTTAAGCCACACTAGTTGAAGTTTACAGTATAGAATAGATCATGATTTGTAGATTCACGACGAATCAAGTTTCCAATTACCTTACAAATAAATAGATTTAGCTATCATTGCATTCAAAATTTCAAAGATTGTGTAGTTTATTCAACTAAAAAACTAAGCACGTAAATATTATTTCAGTTGCCATAGTTATACTAATACTTGTAAAATGGTTGTGGCCAAACACTTCTTAGGAGTTTTTTTTTAAATTTCTACCACACCCCAATGCTTTCAGCTTGTCTCAGCCACCATCGTCATCATGTCATGTCTCTTAGAAATGACGTGAGAATACCACCTCCTACATTTTATGATTTTAAATCTATGGTATATAAAAAAAAATAAAAATGCGGATAACCTTATCATTAACCTCATTATTTCTTCAGCACTTCATCGCTTTTTGCCCAAAATTTTCTCTTCATTTAACCTCTCATTTTCAAGAGTTCAAAACCGAAAATGTCATGGTTTTTTTCACGTTGTATTTTTCCTACATTTATAGACTAAGTTTTTCGTCCATCAATTAAAAGTTACCAATCAAGTTTGAGTTATGTTAACCTCATCTAAAACTTACATTTAGCATCTTCAACACAATAAAAGCTTATATTCTGTAATAACAAAACGTTAATGAAAACTATTCTCCCCCACTTCCTTAACATCCATTTAAAAAAGTTTCTTCAAAAAGCATAGTCTTCACCTCTGGTGGTCTGTTGATGAAAAACTAGCAATTACAATTAAACAACTTTTTACATTAACTTTCACTTTGATAATTTTCGGAAGCGCCATATACTTCGAACAATTTACAGTTTCTTAACGATTGGAGAGGTTTTTATGTTTGTATTAGGCGGTTATGCTAATATGACATGGCGGTTTACATACAGAAACTAATTCGCTTTCTACACCGCCAGTTTCATTTTAAATATTAGTTTACTTAGTTTCATGGATTATATAATCAACTGCAGCAAAGTTGAAAAATAAAAACTACAGTAAAATTAAAGTTTAACTCTACACCGATAATATTTCAGACTTTAACTTCACATATTTAGGTGTCTGGTAACTGAATTTTATGCTTTTTTTCTTTTTAATTTATAGTGCTTTTAAATATAACTATTTAAGCAAATATTATTATACAAAAAACTATTATATGACAAAATTACTACATTTATAGTTGGGAACGCCAAAAAGAGATCATAGAGCATTGTCCTATTCGTTAGATTTTTAAAATTTGCCATACCAGTTATTTAACTTATAGCGATCAACTGATAATTCAATTGAGTATTCAAAATTTCAGTCTGTACATTGTATAACAACACTACTGAATAAAAACTTGTAAAAAAAAACTTGAGTTCTCCCTAACGGATTTAAACGTGACAAAGCAAAATACCACGAACACTTGTAAATTAAACGTAAACACAAAAAAAATCAAAATAAAGCTGTCATCGTAAACAACGATGTTCAAACACGCTTTAAAAAATTTAAATTTTTAAAACGATTTACAGTAGATTCATGTTTGCCTATAAAGCACACCTAAAGAAGCGATGACCTTATTTTCTGGATTTCTATTTTTAATGTAAAAATAATACGACAACACCTAGCTGAATTAAAATTTAAGCAACCATAAACATTTAATATTTATTCATTTTAAATTTACTAAATTTCATCATCCATACATCGTTTTCCAAATCACTGACCATTTCAATTTTTAAGCAATTGGGCACAGCGATTTCAAAAAAAAAAAAATGATAAAATTTTAAATATTCAATATTACAGGGTAATCAGTTTTGTTACTTTTGTGCCAATATAACAATATAATTTAAGTGCATTTCTGCAATTACGAGGTCATGGCTACCTTATCGTTTACAAACTTTAAGTTGACTTCATATTACCTGACTATACGCTGGCCTATATATCCTAATTTATGCTAGTTAAAATCAACGGCCACACGTACAAACAAGTACCAAAATCAATGTTAACCTAAAATTTCTACCAATTTTTTCTTGCGTCCTTCTATTATTTCAATATAGGTCAAAGGAAAAAATACCCCAACAAAAAACCAATACAAACAATATCATATGAAAGAAAAGATGCCATAAACATGGAAATTATCAGTTACTCCCTTCTCCACATTACAAATATTATGTTAAAAATGTTCAGATTACAATTTAAAGTAAAGGATTTCAATAAAATCCTTCATGGGATGGTTGATAAACAATGTCAATATTTAATAACATGAAATTTATTTAAATTACTACTAAATCATAAAGACATTAATATAACAGAGGCTCTAAAGCCGTCTTTGACGTATAAAACGATAACATCCAAATTTCTGAGAAAATTATAAAACTTAGATTAAGAAAAATAAAATAAACATGTACAGTTAAACGTTCATAGTTACGATATAATGTGAACATTTTTAATAACTGCCAATGCATCAACCTTTTATTTGGTTTATAATTTTTATTTGTTTTTATTTTAATAGGTCTACAACAACATTGGAGAAAAAAAAATCAAAAATGACTGGGAGAAGTCTAACAGAGCACACAAGCACACTGTTATCGGTAGTGCTGCTATTACTATTATATATTCGACCAATTACTGGACAATGTCCAATTTCCGAAAACAGTACTGAACTGAGACAAGCATGTAACTGTGCATACACTCAATCAAAGCTGAGTATACATTGTTCTTCAGTAGATTTAAATAATCTGCTTACAGCTTTACGTGAATCTGAGGAAAAGCAACCAATCGAATTATTAAATGTTAATAATTGCAGCCAGTCAATACTTTTGGACGATAGTTTTTACAATTTACGTATCTCAACTCTACAATTTTCCCAATGTAAAATCAGAAATATTTCCGTAAATGCATTTCGAGACTTGGAAGACAGTCTGAAAAGCCTAAATTTACCAGATAATCAATTGACTGAGGATAGTCTGTTAAAAATTCAAAAATTACGAGCTCTCACATCTTTGGATCTCTCAAACAATGACATAAAGCACATTCCCACCGATGCATTTAAGGGTTTATCACTTGACACTTTAAATCTGATGGGAAACAACATAAATGACAGCATAGCAAATGATGCATTTCAAAGTTTAGAGAAGACATTAAAAAATCTAAATCTTAAAGGAACCGGTCTAACTAGACTGCCAGAAGCCATCAGGAATATGACTGCAATCGCATTTTTAGATTTAGCTCAAAACTCCATACAGCAAGTTCCTAAACAATTTTTCGCCCACATGGACTCTTTGAGTGCTCTAAGTCTAGAAAGAAACCTATTGTTTGATTTAGACCAAGACTCTTTCACTGGTCTCGGTGACACCATGACTTCACTTTCGCTTCTCAATAATCAATTTCAACAAATTCCCACGAAGGCGATTGTCATGCTTAAAGAACTCAGGGTAACTTATAAACTTGACAATAATATTTAACAAAAAAATAAATAAACACTAATGTATGTTTTAGGTACTTGATTTAGGATTCAATCAAATCACCATCATCAACGAGGATGATTTTCAAAATGCAACTTCCTTGACATTATTAGCTCTTGATGGAAATCCACTAAGTACTTTACCATTTGAAGCTTTTAAGCACTTACGTAGCACATTAAAAGGATTAAGCATAGGAGGTACTGTACATTCAACAATTATTTGCTGTCGTTAAAACGTTTAAAAATTAACATTTACAATTTTTCAGGACGTTCATTCATTTGCGACTGTAATATACGTTGGATAACTGAATGGGTTCGAGAATATGATTTACAAGTCACGAGTAGAGAAAGAAATCCACAGTTTTGTGGACATCCATCTACTCAACGTAACAAAAATTTGTACTTATTACGCCCTGGTCAATTAGTTTGTCCAGAAACAACCACTACAACTACTTCTACCACTACTACTACAACTGAACAACCAACATCTACTACTAAAACAACGCCAACAACTACAACAGTTTTGCCGACCACGACTATTACACATTTGCCTATTACCGAAACAACTTCTGCACCGACTACCATAACTACAACAACAAGTACTACGACTACTACTGAAAGCCCTACAACTACAACTAGTGCTTTCACAACAACAACTGCAAGTCCACCACTATTAGTTAGATCAACTCAAAATCAACGAGCTGCTCGCAAAGACAGCGTATTAGACATTCAAATTCGTGAAGCTTATCGAGAAGATTCTACCATTGTTATAAGCTGGGATGTTACTTCCCCCGATGTACCTGGTTTTAGAGTTGTCTATCGTACATTTGGTGATAATACTTTTACTAAAAGAGCTGATTTGTCACTAAGAGTTCGTAAATTTCGATTAACTAACGTCCCTCCCAATGAATGTTTAGTAGTTTGCGTTATAAGCACTGAAGAGACGAATAACGTAACAGCAGATGCAGTGCCAAGAGCAAACTGCCGAGAACTAAAAGGAGAAAATTATTCAGCAGCAGGGGGTGCAGAAATAGATAAAATAGTTATTATCGCAGCTTTGGCTGCTATATGCGCTGCTGTTATCATTGCAGTCATTATATTTGTGTGCTGCAATCGACGTCGAAGAGTGAAACAACATCCTTTACCACCGCCAATTGTTACGCTACCACCAATGGAGCCAATAAAGCCAGAATGGGACAATGCATCAGCATACAGCTCACGAAGCATTCCTCGAGCTCGAATGTATCATATGGGAAGAAATGGTAATCGTAACTTTCTGCTTTTACATTATTAAAATAAACTAATTAATTAATTTGCAGGAGGAACTATCAACTCTGCTTTTCTTCCTGACGATGCAAGATCGCACATTTCACATATGTCGTCTAAAAATCCTGATCCAAGTGGTTCTATTATTAACGGCAGTCAGTACCATGGCTACATGAATCCCTCCCACTCTAATACACTTCCAAACCCCTATCCCTTGGGCCGCCCCGAGACCAATCGTTCTTCTAAATCGTTAGCTCAAATGTCTTATCAGGGAACCAATACACGGAAAAAGAGAACGCAACCGCGTAACGCTAAATGGTCTTCAATGTCTAATTCGGGCTCCGTTCATTCATTAAGTGGTTATGACACGGAAAACGGATATTTCCATCCTAACCCTTGGGCGGGTTCTGAAATGGATCGTTATCCCACTGGGAACCACATGAGTCAACCATACACTAAACGTGATTATACTTGAAAGCGTTCTTAAAAGAAAACAATCATTACTTAGTCCAGCGCACCGAAAAGAAAAACAACGTACAAACTTTCTTTTTTTACGTTTTCATGAACTATCAAAACCTCAAAAAACGTTTTTAGTCATGGAAAAACGTCAGTGCCTCTTAAGTCTTAACTTCTTTTCAGTGCAGCTAATAATCTCGCGAATAAACTTATAAGCGGAATCGCTCAAACATTTTATCTTATTGTACAGTTCTGATATACTAAAACAAAAGTATACAAAAAAAAAACTCTTCCCCGCGTTTCGCAGGATTTTGGTGATGGAACAATTAGCAGCAGGGATTTAAAGCGGGGACACATTGGAGTTTTGAAAGCTCATGTTTGGTCGAAACTTTTTGTCACATCATTTAGTTATTTTTTATAGTATGTTTAGAAACAAAATAAATTTGTAAAAATTAAAATTTATCCTTTTTTAACTAATGTTCTTACTCCTATTAATAACTCAATTTAAACTTTCAGGAGAGGTTTTTCTACACAGATTCTAATTCTACAATACAAAACTGACCTCGCAAAACCATGATTGTCTCATATTAACAATACAAAACTTCTGTTCAGTGAAAAAGTAATTCTGTTTATAGCTTACCAAACCGTGACACTCTTTCAATCAACTAAATTAACGATCTAACTAAATTAGCAAAAATAAATAAGAATTTTGTTTGACTTACCCAGGAATGATAACATCATTTTCCCACCGATGTCGCATTTCCAGAATAAATTCATGCCATAGATGTGCGACAGCTGATATTCCTCCATGTTCATAATTGACGTGGCAAATACATATTGCAAGTAGATATGGAAGGCTATTAACTGGTACCGATTTTAATGATTTCAAAGATTCCTAAGATAGTTAAAATTATAAAAGCTATTACAATATTGTGTTCAAGTTGTGAATACTCACTCTAACAATGCTGTATTTTTCACTGTCAAGATCTTCTTTAGCATTGAAAATAGTATCGCATGGCTAATTACAGTAAAAAAATCAAACATAGAACTATACACTTTATTTTAATAACAATCACGTGAAATACCTTTCCTAAAGCATCGGGAAATAAAAAAAATAATATCTCTTTCAAATAGCTTTCTGGAATCGGACCATCATTAGTTGCAGTAGAACCATGAGATTTAATCAGGACTGGTGGAACAGATACGTTAATAATGGGATTAACAGGATTGGTAAGTCTGTCCAATGCCTGAGTGATTTGCACATTTGCTACATAATAAAGAAAAAATAATCTAAGTAATTAAACTTACAGAACAAAATAAGATATCAAAATCTGGATTCATTCTTACGTTCAGTTTCAGATTCATGAGATCGAAATCCCAAAAGCTTTTCAGATGTTTCTTTCTTCTCGGTTAACGCCAAAAACTGTAGTAAATGCAACCCTACAAGTAAATGTTAACTAAATCAAATGTTTTTGGCAAATAATGCCCGTTTTTCTTCGAACTTTGATTTGCGTGACTTTGTATTTTTGTGTTTGATTGAACTTTGGGTGTCGCAATAGTGGGTGTTAAGCATATAGTGAGTGTGTGTTTTTTCCCTACAAATTGCCGGTATAAGAGCTGCTGTGTATACAGTATGTTGCAAATTTTGTTAACTGTAGAAATTAAAAGGGACCATATTAAAATTCAAAGTTTGAATTTCTCGGTTAATTTTCGAACAGTTTTCATATATATAAATACATGTTTACTTACCTAACAAACAAGGAATTTCATTAGTAAATTTAATGTTAACTTTCCAAAACGGCGCATACATTGGGTCTAAAGTACTAAAATAAACAATAAGTTTCTTTTTCAGTTAAATTACAAACAAAATAATTATGGATACCAATGATTAGCATTGTCCACTATAACTTCCTCAGTTTTATTGGGCCATAGTGTCGAAATTGTAATCTCACTATTTATTGAGAAAGAAAAATCCTTCATTATAATATTATTTCAACTCGCAGTGCAACACGTATTACAAGAAGTGCAAAATTACCTAATAGGATCGAACCATGTACCACAAGGCAGTTTGCCTAATTCATTTCCAACACTTTCCGGATCTTTTTCTATATCTACAATTAAAATAATCATATAAAATTCGGTAATATACCAATTTAAAAGTAGCAAATTTGCCTGGAGGACTTTGGAACCATTGACTAGTATAATCCCAAGAAGATAATGCGTACGTAAAACAAATAGAGACTCCGAACTTGTAATCTGATCCCAGTCGATAACCCTAATCATTTATATAATTAATAAAGTCAATAATATGAATATTTATGATTCAATGCAAAATTTAATACCAATTTGGATCTAAAGATGTTAAGAAGTCCAGAGAAATTAGTAAACTGTTTATTAACTTTTCTTAAATAAGACATTTGAAATTGGGTCCGCATTCCTTTACCCTCCATCACACCCAAGTAAATTTCCTGAGCTTTTTGATGTAGTTGAATGAAAGTAGGCACCAGACTTTATATTAAAATAATAATTAAAAATAATAAAAAAGCCAATGTGATCTTATTTACATACCAGCCTGTATTAAACAACGCAATGGAAATCGAACTTAAAAGCAATTTAGCGCGGCTCTCATTAGCAATAGCATCTTCACCCGCAGACGGACATAGAATTATGTATTCCCTTAAACCATACCTAAATTTAAAAAATTAACATCACATTTAATAAATGATGATGTCAAACAATTCTTAAATATCTTTTTCGTATATTTTAAAGTATGTTATAAAGTTTTTGAACAAGAGACTAACCAATAACTGAGATTTTCTGAGGTAAAAACAAAATCGGTATCAAGATTTGCCATGTCCATTAAAGGTTGAGGAATATCTTCAAAATATTTAGGTAAATCTAAATACCTTCACATTAATATCTTTACACTGCTAGTAGAACGGATTTGTTACCTTCCTCAAAAGTATCAGAAGCTGATTGATCAGTATCTTTTCCTAAATCTAAGTAATGAAATGTTATAATAAACCGAAACCCAGAAAATGAAATGGTTTCGGAAACTGACTTCCATTTTCTTTCTGAATATTCCACCTATAGTTAATAAGGAAAACGACTACAACTAATCAATTTAATTAAAGCTATAAAATTATAAATGTAATTGCTACCTTGGTTAACAAGCGTTTTTTGCGTTTTTTATTAAGCTTCCATTCATGAATTACTTCTTCGATGCTGGCAGTAAACCTTAATAAATCATACAAGTTTATACATATCAACATTAAGTTTAAGTATAATTAAAAGATACAATATTACCTTTCCCAATCAGAAGCTGTAGTAAAATCGGTAATTTCAAAAACTTCTTCATCCTATATTTAATTAAATTACGTTAATAGAATGCATGACATAATTATTAAAAGCTTCGCACTGTACTTCATTAGCAGCCATGTTGACAACCGTACAGCTGATTTCACAATTACTGTACTTTATATGGAAGAGAACTTTGCGCAGAACTTTAATGTCAATGAAATTCAGAAGTTGAACCCAGATTGTTAACAAATAAACTACAATAAATTCACAACAAACGCGTAGAGCTTTAAAAAGTTTGCGTAAAACAAATTTTTGCAAGTACTGTATCAACCAGTGACTTCTACGAAGAACATCGATAGTGATACTGTATAATAAAGTACAGTACTGTATTTCAAAATTCGATGATAGAACATCGAATACGATTTTACGCATAATCGATGTTTTGAACTTTTGCTATTCGGCTTGAGTTCATATTCAAATATTTTTCAAAGTTTATATAGATTTAGTGTCTGTTGACTTTTTCTTAATCCAAAGATGGATAAAGAAAGTTGTAGTGATTCTTCGTTGTCGGATTCATTACAAACGGAAGGTGCCACCGTTGTTTTTCTTAATGTTCCTCGTGGAACTGAATTTGGTATTGATATGAGGTCCTGGCGCACAGACAGCAATTTTAAAGGTTTTAAAATGATTCCTCCAGGAATTCATTTTTTTTATTATAGGTAGTAAATAGCATTACATTTTTATAAAAACTTGTAGCTAACAGAGTAATATTTTAGCGCATGTAATGATGAAGACGTAGCTGGTCCTCGAAACGGATTTTTCTACAATTTAAAATCCAAAGCAGTGCTTGTTAAAAATTATGACAAACAGCGTGAAGGTTCGTCAGACATATACATAATATTCCTTCAATAAATGCTGACTTTACAAATGTAATGTCTTTTCAATTTTAACAGAAATTGTGGATTTTGACTTTGTTGACATAACTGAAGATCAACGCCTGCATTATCTTAAAGATTTTGACAAATATTTAGGTCCTTATCCTTTCGATTCATGGAAAGATTGGATATCATTAACTAATCACATTTCAGGTTTTATATTTACTTAATTAAAAGCTGTATAATTATAATTTGAAATCAAGTTACTTTTGCAGATGATGTACTAGA
Organism: Helicorthomorpha holstii; assembly: GCA_013389785.1. Lineage (NCBI taxonomy): Eukaryota > Metazoa > Arthropoda > Diplopoda > Polydesmida > Paradoxosomatidae > Helicorthomorpha > Helicorthomorpha holstii. The sequence continues at coordinate 8,179,355 of JAAFCF010006596.1, forward strand.
AAAATTGCTTCCAAATAATCGTAGAGTTTCACAGGCTGCTGAGTATATTGCAGATCCATCATCGAATACTAAATCTTCTGATCTTCCTAGGATTTACAGAAGTCTAGATGATTTATTACCAAAAATGATACCAAAACCAGGAACTGAAATAGAATTTACGAAATTTCCTCAACACTGGTAATTTTCTACAAGATAAATGCCAATTACATAGGTTCTGTTTAAAACTTACTTGTAAATTAAAATTCAAATTGTAGCTATCCAGAAGGATGCTCACCTGTTGAAATAAGCAAACACAGTATAGATCAAAGTTACAACTTGGAACAAATTCTTAAACGTTATAAAGAACCAAGTGATATTCTAGGAGAATTGCAAATGGCTTTTGTATGCTTTACAATTGGACAAGTTTATGTAGCATTTGAACAGTGGCAAAGACTGTTTAAATTGCTTAGTTCATGTGACGACGCGCTTGCACTTCGACATCAGCTTTTTTCTGACTTTATAACTCTCGTTCATTTTCAACTTAATCATTTACCAAAAGATTTATTTGTCGATATTATTACTGAAACGAATTTTCTCACATCATCTCTTCAAGTGTTTTTCAGTAATCTTCAAACAAGCAACGCCCCACAGGAACTCATTAGTAAAGGAAAACGATTCCAGTCATTTCTTACGACTAAATTTAAATGGGATTTCATAAGTGAACCAGATGATGATGCACCGGTTGTAGTTGAAATGTTAACATAATCAAAGCCTGGTTTTGAATTAAAAATGGTAAAACATCAATAATTTTATTCGGTGATATCCATATCTATTTCTGCAATTGACGAATTTTCGTTTGTGACATATGGTCCAATTGATAATTTTGAATTGTCATCTAACAATGTATTGTTACTCATTTCAAATACTGGTTCTTCGTCGCAATCTAGGAACAACAATTAAAAATGGAATAAAATAATAACGAAAACATTTTTTCTAAATGTATCACCGTTAAATGGAGGAATCTCGTTCATTAATTGTTCAATTACTTGTCCAAGCATTGTAGTTGAAAAAGTATTGTCTCTTCTTAAACCCAGAGCCTTCAATTCAATATAACAAAACTTGTAAGTTAAAATTGTTAATCACGGATTACTTGAGACATTAATACCTTGTGAAAGTAGTCAACTGCTAACGAATAATTTCCCATCCAAGCATGAACAAATCCTATACTTGTAAACGTTGAGGCATTTTGTGGGATTAATACCAGTGCTTTTTGATGAAACTCGAGGGCTTCTTCATATTTTCTAATTAAAATCTAATAAGCATTGATTTGTATATAATAATAATTTTGATGAAATTTACTTTAACTTTCTACAAACATGACCCATATTATTTAACAAAGGTTCCCATTTTTCTGGTAACATAGCTTGTTGTCCACTTTGAACTCTATTCAAGGCATCTCTAAAGTATTTTTCTGCCGTTTGGTATCTATAAAAAAAATTAATTATTAATGTTCGAATTCACCTTAAGCAATCATGTTACTTACTCTTGATTTTGATAGGCAATAACTCCTTTCTCGTGCAAAACGAATGGATCTTCGGGTGCAATTGTTAAAGCTTGATTAAAAAATTTGTCTGCCAGTTTTGCATTATTTGTTAGACCATATTCCAAACCAATGTAAAGTAATGGTAGATGACAGCTGCAAAATTTAAATATACAGTATGTTTTTTCCAAGGAACTTAAAGTATTATTTGGATGTTACCCTTTCATTAATTTTGAAGCTTTAAAGTATGCAGCCATCGCCATATCATGTTCGTTTTCTAAACCAAACGAATGGGCAAACGCCAGCCACGCTGGACCATACACTCGATCTAACGTTGTTGATTTGCTGGATTAAAATAGTTAAATTATAAACTTCTATGTAATCGTACAGAAACATAAGACAATTAAAATTAACCTTAAATATCTTCTGGCAGGTTCATTCTTTCCCGTTAATAAATAATAGCAACCAACAGCAAACCACGAAAGCTAGACAATAAAAACAGCACAATTTAATTGAAACTTACAATATTGAATAAAAAATCCTTACCGCATTATCAGGGTAAATCTCCACTAATTTATGAGCTAGTTGAAATAAATCTAAAACATGATAAAACAGTAGTATCAATATATTTGGTCATCAATACAAAGGATGAATACAATTAAAGTTATTCAGAATGTTTTAATTTTCTATGACTACAAAAATTCAATTTATTTCTCAAATTCAAAATTTTAGAATGTTTTCAGATATTTTAATGACAATTTGTAAGCTGTCCATGTTTTGATGCTAAGGTAACTGAACTTTCATTTTTTTTCTTTAATTTAAATTTTAAAATATTATCAATAATATTCAAATAGCTGTAAATTTGTTAGCATAAAATCAAATTAATAGATGAATCAAATCATGGGATATGAGATTTTGTCTGACTTGTTTATAATATTTAAAAAATTAAATTTATAATACCATTAGACTTCTCTAGTTCAACTAAGCAGGCGATATGAATTGATAAACAGTCACAGTGATAAGGATCTCTATTTAAAACACTAGAAACAAAAAAAAAAGATTAAAAACTACATTTTACTGTATGTAATAGATATCGATGTTACCCTTTTGTAACTTTAAAACACTCTCTATAGTTGCAGTTATAATAATGTCTTTCAGCTTCATTGACAATTACATCTAGATTCTCTGATAAGTACTCCAATTTTTGATCAATAACATAGTAAGGTTTACTATACTGCAATACAAAAATAATTACTTATAAAATTACAATCATGGAACCAACATTATATTAAGCAATAGTACTAACCTTTTGAAGTTTACTGTTATACAGAAATGTTACCATCTCGGCATCGACTTCGGAACACTGATTAGCAATTGGTAAATTACTCACAACTTCTTTTTCTAAAAAGAAAATATACTTATATCGTTTAATAAATATATAAAACATAATAGAAACAGTACCTTCCTCGGCTGAAAGCATTTGGTGCTTAACCAATGCTTCAAATGCTTCCATACAATAAACATCTTCGTTAAGAGCTTCTTTGTAACAATCAACAGCTAATGCTCTATTTTCCATTGCTTCATATATCATTCCTTTTAATAACTTGATTGATGATGATACCTTTACATTTAATTTTTTTTTTTTGAATATTTGGTATACACGTAAACATAAGATCCAATATATTACATTTCGAATTGAAAAAAATTTAATGTCGTCAGTCATGATTTTGCTCTCTCCATCTGAAGGGCTATCCAAAACATTTAATGCTTCTAAATACTCTTTAGACTCATACTGAAAAATACAAAATTATCAGTTTATTTAACTTTACAATTATTGTAATGAATAAATTACATGACATTTTCCTGCTAAATACCGGCATTCTGGGTACAACTACAAAATAAATAATGTAGAATTAATGCATTTTACTTGACCTTATCTAAATCTTTGTGAATAATAAACTTACTTTGTCGAAATTCCTACTTTCGATGACATGAGCTGCTCTGTGATACTGTTTCGTAAGCAAAAGACAACGAGCAAACATGAAAATGTCATAAACATCGTCTAATAAATCAAAATCATTAGTAGAGTTTAGTTACGTTTACATAACATTACTGCTTACTGTTAGAAAGAGACAGCAATTTGTCTGACCAAAATAAAGCACTCGAATACTGGTGCTAAAACAACAATGTAGTTTAAATGATAGCTTTATTGTATTTTGGCTGCAACATGCTTATTAGGTAAATACTTACAGAATCAATGTAAGATTTGACAAGTTGACGATAAAAGTCAACTCGGTTTTGATCAAATGAATCACTTTCTCTCATCATTATTGAAGTTTGAAGATTTTTGCAATTTTTCAAATACACGCAACTTAGCAGTACAATAAACACTCAACAGTGTGACCATTTACCTAAAATACCCGGTAGTTAGCTGCCAATACAGTATTAATTTTCCTTCTCTGTCACTAAATAAAAATAATTTCAATCAATACAATTACCGTAATTATGTTTTCTTTTCTATTATAAAATTTAACATAGATTATTTTAATGACGATTTTTAAATTCCAACCAACATAGTCATAGAAAAACAATAATTCAATATTTTACTTATCCGGCAGCACTCATCGAGAACGTATCACGCATGTGCCCAATTTTAAAAAATTTCTAGGCGCGAATTTTGAAAACATTTACAAATACTTTGCAGTATTTCTCGATTATACTGTAGAAAACCATTCGACTGAACAAAATTGAAAATTTTCAGCATTTAATAAACAACAAAGTTTCTTAGACAAAAATGCAAAAAAAAGCGATTAAATTGAGACAAACAGAGCCGCAGTATAAATTCGGGCATACGAAAAGTCACAATCAAAATTTAAAAAAAAAAATTGTAATACAGGAGTTATTGTTACGGTACCGTTCAAAACAAAAAAAAACAAATGCTAAAGCTAAAATTTTCATAAAAAAAAACTTTTTTCTCTAAAAATCCAAAGAAATTGTCTCGTTATATTAATAATAATAATAGAAAATAATTTTCAAATGACCTATTTTAGTTTTTTGTCGTTCGTTGATCGTAACTGTCTAAGTAAAACTAAAGAATTTTTAACCAAAGCAGCTGACTTTGAACGCTTTTTCTTTATAACCTTTCTTCCTTTTGTTTTTAACCGATTTTTAGCAACCGAATCATTATCTTCTTCGTCTTCAAACGATGTTGTTTCATTTGACGGTAAAGTTCCATAGCGTTTTGTAAGCTGAATAACGGCTTTGATTGGAACTTTAGAAGGTATTGTTGAAATCTTTGTAAAATCGTCTAACGTTATTCCAATTTCTTTTGATGTCGTACGAGTAAATCGTTGTGGGGCTAGAGAGTCCTCTTTAGTAATACTGTTGAAATTAGTAGCTTCGTTAGAGTTTTGAAATAACTCAGGACTTTGCGAACGAGAAAAACACTTTTTATCACAATTAGACGACGCAGAATTGGGTGACAATTTCGTTTTGGAATTCGCGTTCGGCTGTTCTTTCAAATTTGGAAAATTTCTAGTTACCCTCATTCTGCTATTCACGTTAACACTTTGATCACTGAAACTTTCCATAATACTTCGATCGACGCTTATTCTTTTCTTAGGTAACGCATTTATTCGAACTTGCAAAGCTTTCAAATCACTAGATCTAACAATCGATTGCAATTTTGATTTCTTCGTTTTAGCATTTGCAAACACTTGTTGATTTTTCGGTACTGTTTTTATATTAGAGTTTCCTGATCGTTTTGGAACAGCTTTCACAGCATCAGTTTTCATATCAGGTTTTCCGGGTCGTTTTAGAACAACTTTCACACCCTTTGTAACCGTTTCGCACTTTTTTACCGCTTTAAGTTTTTTCACATCATCGTCAGTTGAATTAATCAGTGGTGGTGACTTTGTAGCTTTATCAATAATAAACCCAGAAGAAAATTTGGATTTGGAAGATGAATTCCGAAGATTCTTCGTGTGATTAATAGAAGCTTTGGTAACAGATTCATCACAAACTGCCAATTTCTTTTTATTAACAACTGGTTCATCGGTTAGTCGACGTTTTCTACCCCTACGAGTCTGTTCAACCTTTGAAGGCGTCGATTCGGATCGAGTTTCAGGCTTATCACTTATCACAGTCATATTTTCTTCGTATGTTGGTATATCGCCTTCTGACATAACCAGCTTAGAAGCTCTTCTAGGTTTTCTAACAAATGCAGGATCAGAAAAACTAGTTCTGGACACTTTTTTGCGAACTTTATCTTGTTGCTGTGTTGTTACCGACACAGTACTAGATCCACTTGCATTTCGCAATTTTGCCTTGATCTTACTCGTTAAACTATTTAAATCGATTTCTTTTACTTCATCAAATAGTAGTGGGATTCTGGGACTAGAAGACCTGGACAAACTTTCGTCGACACCATTAGTAAAAGAGTCATACATAAGACAAAGATCTTCAATTAAAGTTTCCGGCGATTCCACGCCATTTCTAGTTGGAGTAGAAGCAATCACTTCAATGTCAGCATCCCCTTCAGACGTTGACTTTGATCCATTTGATTCAACTTTTGAATGGGACAAAGAATTTAACCGTTTAGACAAATCCTCAATTGGTGGACTTTCTGTGTTTGATGAAGTTTTAATCCGATCTGTACCAGTTGCAAAATTACGTTTAGTGCCCGATCGAAGTGTCCTCCTCATAACTTCATTGCCTTTGACGGTATTTTTTACGTCTGGCGAAGAAAAACCACCTAGATGTCTCTTCACTCGTGCTCTTCTTTCAGGAGTTGAAAGCGGAATATTAGATTTTTTAGAAATTATCTTTTTACCCGTTTGCTTAGGTGTACTGATTGTTTCAGCATCATTTTTGCTTCTCTCGGCTATCAATACTTCATCTGCCTCGTCAGAAGCGCTTACATTACTTGAAAAGACATCTCTTTCTATTGTACCAATATGCATCCTCGGGCTACGCCTCACCAAATACTTGTTTAGCCATTCTATAAATTCCATTTACAAAACTTTTAAATAAAGACATTATACATTCATATTAAATTTCTTACCGTTGCTTTTATTCGGTGTAATAATACAATTCTTATCTGGCGTTTCATTTATTACTATATTGTCATCGTTCGTGGCGTTACTATCCGATTTACGTTGCAACGATTGACGCCTTAAAACAGAATTGTCAACTTGCTTGCTAACTGGGGTTTCTGCTACTTGTTTAGTTTTTAATACATGCCGCCCTATGAAAATTAAATTTAAAAAAACGAAATATATGACAAGTTATTTTTGATCTTCTAATTACCTAGAGGAGTCGTCGGCAGTTTATTACGAGTAGAACGCCTGCCTCTTTCTGAAACAAAAATTATAGAAGCATTAAACATATCTGTCACAATCGCATACTGCAATAACTTACTTTTCTTTGGTTGACTAGTAACGCTTTCTAAACCTTTGTCAGCTGCCTAAAAATAAATTATAATTTACAAATTTGAAATTTGACAAAGATTGCTAATAACCTTACCTTGAATTTCTTTAAATTTTCTGCTGGAACAAATACCTGACGAGTCATTGTCGATGTTAAGCTCGGATTTCTTGCAAACGTTTTCCCTCTGCCAAAAAAAATTAAAAAGGTCAATTTAGTCGCTATCATAAATTAATAATCGAAAATGTTATTCTACTTGTTAGAAATTGGTTGATCACAAGTTGAAGTAACGCTAGACAATGCTGCTAAATCTTCTAATGGCGTCAGAGGGGAATAAACATCATCAGTGTCGCTAGATTCAGATTCCCCCTCCGCTGTAATTGGTTGATTTAAATCCTGACAAAGTCTACCTACTACTTCTTTTAATTTTGCATAATATCTACAATTAGATTGCAACAATTTAATCAATTACGTTTATACAGAATAAAGATAAAAAACTTACTTTTCGACAACAACAAATTTAATGAATTTTGTCACATCTTCAATTCCAGATACAAATGAAACGCTGCGAATATGCGCGATAATCTGTTACAATTTTAACTAGTTAGTAACGTTACTTTAAAAAAAATAAATATAGCAATTTCTTACCTCATTCACGTCAACTGTTAAAACAAAAGATAACACAGACAATAACTCTAATCTCATTACCGCTTGCATAAAATGCCTAAAAAACACCAACAAAATATATGTGAACAGCTCACTATCAACATGCAATTCATTACTTACTCATTAACTCGAATAGCTTTTGTTTCAGATGACAATTTAGAATATTTGTTGGAAATAGTGCTGGGAGACACAAGAAAGTACTGGCAAATTATTTTTTCAGCCATCGCCTATAAACAAGAGAAAGAAATTAATAAAATAAATGTATTCGCAGCAAAATAAATAATAAAAATACTTACATCTGAACAATCGTTTCCAGCATTTTCTTTACAATATGTAATTACAAATGCAACTATTTCATGAGCGTGTTTGACAAATTCACAATTCTTAATAGCTAAGTCGTACAAATTCCTAATATCCACGACCAAGTCTTCTTCTGATAAACCTTAGTTAATAAAGAAAAAAAAATAATTATTTTATAAAGCATGAGTGTTTGAACAAGTATCAAGTGCAACAAAAGCAAATTTAGCCGCAGTTGATCCACGATATTTAGTTTTTAAAGACATTGTTTAAGATTTAAACGCCATAAACGGATAAAGAACTTTTCAACAAAATGAAATAATTATGCTTACATTTCTTATTAGCTTCATTCTGCGGCACAAGATTTTGAGAAGTATCCTCTTGAACGGAAATATTATTGTTACAAGCTGCTGTATTTTCACTTTTAGTCAGCAGTGTTCTTGAATCTTTCAAAATAAATAAAATGTTTAAAACATGAGATACACTAAAAATATTAAATATAAAGTTACGTTTCGATTTACTTGAATAATCAATCAGCTCTGTTACTGAATCGCATTCTGTTTGATAAGCTTGCTTTAACTTTTGATCCAGACGATCTTGATGAGACGATCTAATAAGAAATTCAAATTAAATATGACTAATGTATTTAAATATACGGTAATGAAATAAAAACCTTAGATCGTCTTCCACGGATTCCTGACTCAAATTTGATTTGTTATTTGCAATCCATTTCGACATAACAGAAGGAGACGATGCAGCTTCCTCTTTGGAGACATCTGAAGGATTTACTGTTATATTGTCATAAGGTGAAGGAAGCGCTGAAATCCAATCGTTGAGGACATTTTTAACTAATTTATTAATCTCTTCTGTTGGCGAAGAAAATTTGCGATCCAACTTAGAAGTTAAACTAGAAATTGTTTCTTCGCTTGTCAAAATATACAACATGGCCGTTTTAGCGCGACTATTTACTGGAAACAATATCCCTTGGCATACGTGATCACAAGACAACAACTAGATTATAAAACCATGATTTAAAATACTACTTAACAGATATACAAAAGTTTTTTAAAACTCTAAAAATAAATACCAATGCTTGCTGTTGATTAACCAGCTCAACAAGTAAATGATGAAACGAAGTAACAGAATCCCTATCATCCGCTTTTCTGTTATTACAGAGAAAAAGAAATGGCCTGGAAATAAGATGATTTTGAATATCAAAAATTGAGATGGTTCCAATAGTATGCAGAACTTCAGGGAACCAAGTACGTTCACCAGAGCCATTCTTTCTAGACGATACAATATTCTCCTGCTTCTCCATTTTCGAATTCAATCTAATAAGATAATTATTACTTTTACAATAACCTTCAACAATATCAAATTTATATAAGATCATCAGAATCAACATCTTTTATAAGTCTTGCAGCACGTTTTAGAAACGTGCTAAAACCTACTACAATGTTAAAACCTAGTGACTTTTAATAGTTACCTGCTATTACTACCATATAAAGGTTTAATCTCAAGTTCGTACAGCACACAATTATCGATTCCTGTAATATACAATCAATACATTATAAATGTTTTCAAAATATAAACAATAAACTGGTTTCTTTAAAACAGTAACTTGTACGAACCATCAATATAAAGTTTACTGAAACAAGGCGTGCTTTCATGGTAAACCACGCCATCTTTCGAAGTGAGAAGAGCACTTATAGCTGTTGTGAAAGGTGAACAACACTCCATAATTTTAGGAAATAAAAATTTTTGGCTTTTGCTACAACTAGATCCTCTCTCGTTTTGAGACAATAGAAACTCCAACGAAGAATTTAAGGGAATCAATCCACCACCCACGCTTTTTAAAGCTCCGTCGACTAACTTGGGATAATCAATCACAGTTGATTTCTAAAAATATTAAAAATTAAATAACACGTTAAACAAATAATAGTTATTTTTATAAAAATAAAAAGTAACCTGATTGCTAACGGTGTGCGACTCGTTTAAAGTCAAATCAAGCCACAACAAATTAATCCCAAAAACGGAACGAAACTGATGCCTAATCGAATGAGGTAAAATAGCGTCTAAAAAGTTATTAACATTAAATTCTTCTTCTAACTTTTCGTCAAGAAATTGCTTCCAACTCTGCGATGATTTTGGCACTGAAGATATAATTACAACAAAGTTTTTAGTCGATTCGTCCTGCTCCTGCTTCGTTTGGTTTGCAGACTGAATACTATGTTTTTTGCACGTTGCTGAATCGCGAAAAGGTGAATCTACGACTAGTTCGTTCCACGAGTAATCACAAAGAATGTCTTTCAACGAAGTTGCGATTATTTCCGAATGGCTATTCCCTAGAGGCTTACTAATCTGATCAGAAGATACAACGTCAATTGGTACCATGTGTTTTTTTGTATTCTGGGTCAGCCATTCTTCATGACGAATTGTGCACTGCTCTTCAAGTTCTTTCTCAAAAAATTTCAAACCTTCTAAGTTGAAATCATTAAACTGAAACTTTTGTGTGATCTTCTTTTTCTGAGATGAACAGTAAAATTTACAACCCCAACGAAAATGCGGATCAGTTGATTCATTTAGCAGGTCACTGTGCTGCATGGAAAACACAGTCAACACATTTAACACTGTTCGTCTGAGACATGTTACTTTGCTTGAAAAAGTCTTACTATCTCCTTCAAAGCTTGAAACTAAATCTAAATCCAGTAAAACAACAACTTTATATACTTCCCTCATGGTGTAATTCGTACACCATGAAACCTACTCCGACATTATTAGCGCGCCAAAATCCTTGTCTCTTCCTACCACCATTATCAGAATAGAATAGTAAACACTGTGCTGACTTCAAATAAAACCATGCAAATTAAAGTCAGTTGAGTATACTTTACTAGTTCTGGCGCAAAATATTATAATTATACCGTATTCTAATAAGTTTAATATAGTTATTATTACTGCAACTGTTAACTGCATAAACATAGACAGGAGATCCAAACAAACGATAGCACGAACGATAATTATCGATTTAAAATTACATTTTTATTTATCACGTGATTGCACTCAAATACAGTACAGTATCATACACAGTACTGCATTTGTTGCACTGCCCAATGAGAGCCACGTTACGTCATAGAGCTGATAGCGGTAAATTTAAGTTCCCATTAAAGCAAAGTCAACCGAATCAATTGAAGTTTAATCAGTTGCGAAGTTATAATAAAACGTTTAATAGTCATTTATATATTTTAGTATAGTAAGAAAAAATACATTTATACTTGGTATAGTTGAATGAAAGATGGTCCACATAAATTAGCGTCTTGATGATGTCCATCTAAAGTTGCAGTCACCATAAAGTAACTGATAACTGATCGAATTTTTGATTATCTAGCGTCGGTTAATAAATTAAAATAAAATAATCGCTACTACTGATTTTGTCAATTAACATGTTTGCGATGTCAATTTATTGTCCCTTTTTGTTTTTCATTACAGAACATGATGTATGCTGGCTCACAATTGCAAATAATTAAGATACAAAAAACGATTGGCTCAACTGTAGAAAAAATCATCTTGAATAACAAGAAAAATGGGTAAATTATGTATTGATTAAATACAATAGTAATAATAAAATCCGATGAATACGTAAATTTTTACTAAAAATGTGGCAGTTTTTTTTATATTATATAAACTTTGTATGAATGCCAGTGTGATTCAATTCTTAAGCTTCACCATAAACAACTACAAAATCCTAAACTTTTAAATAATATAAACTTGGTTTCGCATATAAACAAGCTAAAAAAAAGTACAGATTGTACATGCGAAACCCCCATGATCACTTCCTTCTTAGCTATATGTGCCCCTTAATAGAAATTGTTTTGGCAAAATTCAAATAGAACAATGACCGTATGTTAACATTTATATATACTGTATATGTACACACCGCTGAAAAGGAGAAAGCACTTCAGTTTACAGATATCGCTTTACCAGATAAATTGTAGCAAAATCAACTCTCTATTACAAGAAAATATTAATGCAAGTTAAATCCACGTTCTTAAATTCCAATTTGAATTTTAGAATGTTTGTAGACATTTCAATTCTTAACGTTAAGATTTTTTCCTCAGTTGTTAATTCGAATTTTAAAATGTTTTCAGACATTCCAAATGGCAATTTGAAAATTTAAAGATCAGATGAATGTAACGTCAAAGGTGGGGACCATAGAGACTGTGCGCCCAGTAACGTGTAATAAAACTGAGAAAATTATAAGAAACATGTTTACTGAGTGGATAGCTTTATAACAGATAACAATGTGCCTTTTACGATCTTCTACTTATTAAAAGCGATACAAACTCCATCAAAGTGTTAATAGAACCAGCACCCAACATAAGCTTAAATCCAGAATTTTTCAATAGAAGTTTTAATAAACTTTTTTTTATATATATAATTAAATAATCAAATTAATGGTTATAGGCTCAATTGTTTCTGTATTCTGTTTTGTATATAAGAGAAAGAAAAAGCCCTGTATTATATTCTTAATAAGCATCAACTTTTTCATCTTTTATTTGATATTTTTTTCTTTTGACTATGAAATCCGTCAATTCTCTGTTTGCTGCTTTTTTTGTGAAATTCATTAAAATGACCTAAATAACAACATGATTTGAGCAGAGAAAATGCATCTCGATATTTATAATATAAACCAGAATGAGAAGCAAAAAAAAATTGTGATAATATTTCGATGGAATTTGTTTTCCAATTTGAAAGCCAAAATGCTATTATTAATCATAGTTATTGAAGTGTTACTAAATTGATGTAGTAGACCCAGAATTAAAAAGGAGTTGGGAAAACAGCAAATAGGCAAACATTGTGTGGCACTTTAATATCCAGACAGCTCTGCAAAAGTAAGATCCAATTCGTCTGAGATGGCCTTGTATTTCTCCTTTTCGTGAACTAATTCGTCTGAAAATATTTTTAAAAAAAACATTAATATTAATAAATAATATTAAAGATTATGAATAATAAGCAGACGCCCAGAATCGCAGCTGGCAAGAATTAAGCAAAAGGTTCAAGAAGTATAGTTTTAAGAGCGTAATAAGTTTTACCATCTTCCCAGTGAAAATAAACATTAAAAAAAGCTTAGATGCAGGCCAAGTTCAATATACGAAGTTTCCAGTTTTGTAACTTAAATTTATATCAATGCATCAACATAAAAAAAGCAATTATCAAGACAATAGATTATCCGAAAAGAAATCGCATGAACAAGCAAATATTGAAATGCTCTAAGTTTACTTGATCAAAATCAAAAAACTTTTTCGAATATTTTATTTCTAAATTTTTAGAGTATGGGCAAGAAATTAGTAATTAATAGCTTTTAAAGTTTTGCAGTGCAGTTTCATGAAAGATGGGTTAAGAACAAGAAACCAAAAAATAGATTTAAAAAGTTGGCAAGCAACTACTGCGACTATTAAATTAAAAAAAAATTATAGAGCTGTTAAGTTAATTAACAAAAATCACGACAAACACTCAAACCTGGTTGTTGTGCATGCAGGGGCCAAATATTTAGGGTTCACATGGACTGAATATCTTGTAACGTAGCCTCCACTTCTTCAGTCAACTGTTTGTTACGTTCCTTTTCTAACAATAAATCATCTGCAACACACTTCAAATCTTAACAACCATGCAAGCATTCACAAAAAGACACACAAAAATAACACACTTATATATAAAATTAAATACTGGTAATAATAGCCCTTTCTGATCTATCATTTAACATTTTAGTAATTAACACATACATTAAACATTTACAACTATATATCTTCAGACATATAGAACATTATCCGTAATTGTAACTGAAATTCATGTACTTCAGTTTTTTTAAATTAATGTTAATTATAAATTAAATTCTGATTAAAATTTGAATATTTAGAAAAATCTGATTAGGAAGAAAACCAATGTTAAAAAGAGTACTCCTTCTATATTATACATTATATACAATAAAATTTTGTTAATTACGTAACATTGGTACAGTATATGGTGCCTTAAAAATAAAACTCATGCTGAGTGCATATCAAACTTATTACATTAAACAGACACACAAATTTGGAGATTATCAGTGTAATTTCGCCATTTATGGAAGCGGCGATACTTCTCCCCTCGACTTATAGCTCTTTCTTATAACATGTCTAATATAATAACATTTTTGATGAACAACATTCAGCCAGAAGCGACGTAGAGTCAACCAATAAATTCCGCACTCATTGTCAATTAATTATGAGTTATAGACTAAAATAAGGTCATAATTATTTATCAAATTAACGATTAATTACCTTCCAATCTGTCCACTTCCTTTTGGAGTTTCTGTACTGACCTCTCAGCGAATTCAGCTCTTGCCTCAGCCTAAAACATTAACAACATGTTATTATCAAACTTAAAAATATTAAAACAAATGTTTAGAAAGTACCTCCTTCAGCCTCTGAGTGAGAGTACGGATTTGCTCTTCATATCCTTCTTCTCGTTGTGTAGCCTATGAATGTAAAAATCAATATTAGTATATTATATCCAAGATACTTTAAAATAATAACTAAAATTCAAGAACTTATATTTTTTTTCATAAATGGCAGTTTAAAAAGTTAAAATCACATGAGTTGGACGCCAACAGTATGGAGACCTGACTCATGGAATAAATTAAAAAATAATAATTTACCTTCTCCTCAGATACTTCCAGGGATTTCAAGTTGTTACCTACAACGCGCAATTCTTCTTCCAACTCTACAATCTTTCTATAAATTTAAAAATAAGAATATTAATATCAAAGTGAATGTTGTGATAAAAACGATTATGCAAGTGCAAACCACAAACAAACTAAAAAAATAACACCATTCAAGCATACAACTGTTAGTACAGTATGAACTTACGATTCTCCCTGCTCTGCTCTTTCTTCTGCCCTTTCTAGATCCGCTTCTAACATTACTAATTTCCGTGCAATCTGAATATTTCATGCGTCAACATAAAAATAAACAAAAAGAAAAAACAACGTCAAACAACGACCATGCTTAATTTAATATGATGTGTCGTGTGTTAAAAATAATAAATACACTACAAACTCACACAAAACTGTTAAGTTTGACCTAAATACAGTAACAACTTAAAACAAATTCGGTAAATAAAGTTGAGCACATCAAAAAAAAAAATTTGCAATTTGCGTGCAACGGTCCACACAAAATAACCAAAGTTAAAAACTTACGACTCTCCAGTCTCAGCTCGCTCTTCAGCTCTTTCAAGATCGGCCTCAACCATGGCCAGCTTACGAGCCACCTATACAATATATGATTAATCTTCAGTCATTAATTGCGATTACTGCAAACAACATAATGTTATTTAAAACGCTAGTAACACATCGCACCACTAAAATTCAAAAAACCAAAAGTTACGGTTCATTCCAATTATGATTACAAATAGTTACACAATTGTCTGCAAATACAGCTTCATTACTAAATTATAAAATAAAATTTAATTGTGATATTTAAGTGTCTAGAATCAATAGTAAATTATAATATTGATCAATTGTGGTTTCGTTTACTGTATAAGCAAACAAATGTAATTATAGATGCAATGTCAACAAACCATGCACCAGTGATTATGAAAATGTTTGACTTTGATCTAAAAATCAAAAAGAATGGTTTGTTTGATTATTTAAGTCATCTGTAAAACAATCACATCACAAAGCAATTCTACAGAGACTGAAATAAAAAATTATCAAAATGATAAAACATACACACAGAAAAAATTCCAAAATGTTCTAATATTTATATGGCAAATACTTTGATTCGTAGATTTTTCTTTAGATCCAAATTTAAGCTTTAGAATGTTTACAGACATTCCAACTATCATTATTTTGTTAAATTGCACATGCTTTGGTGAATACTAGTTTTATTTTCTTAAATAGAATTTGAATTTTAGAATGATTTTAAATACTGGAATGTCAATAAATTTGCAATTATGAAAATCAGATAATTAAAACGTCACTGACGCCAAAATTGATAAGAGGACTTTAAAATATAAAACACCGCATTATTATTAGTACTGTAATGATGTCCGTGTACGTGTTTTTCTACACTTGAATTGCTGAAAAAGTTCCTAGTGAGCAAGATCAAAATTGTTAAGTTTATATAAGTGTAGTTAATGTGACGATAACCTGGAAGCAAATCTTTTAAAAGACAAAAAAGCAGTAATAGAAAAAACCATGCCGTTAATCATGTTTATACTATTTGTTGTTGTAGTTACGAATACTGTACATCTATAAAATCATCAAACAGTCAACTAACGATTAGATTAGGTGAGGCTACTATTAGTAAAAACGACGTTGAGGATGTCACGCCATGCAAAAAGAGGGACGCATTTTGCCAATCCACTTGTGTGACCCTGCATAATACATTCGCTCGATTTAATTCGGCGTCACGAATAAAAAACTAGCAAGTTAATGCCGCAGTTTAAAGTCACACAAAATAGATTGGCTGGAGAAAATGCAGTCACCTCCACATGCCCAGGGCGTCACCTCATCATATTTCCTGTCGGCTTCCTCAGCCATGAAGCGGGCCTCTTTCAGTTGGTTCTCCAGACCGTCCATACGCTCTTCATCGCCCAAGCTTCTGTTCTCCAATACCTTGCGCATACTAGAATAAAGATTTAAAATATTTTTCATCAGTATCAAATATTCTGGCTGTTTATAAAAGACCCTTTTGTCTTCAGAGTGATCGATGTGTTAAACGACGATGCTACAAATGCTGCAAAAAATATTAATTAGACGCAGTGGACCATTGCAAAAATATTTATACCATTAAAAAAAAAACAAGATATTTGACGCCTAAATGGACATTGCATAAACATAAATACATGCATTGTAAGTTAAAACAACTCCACTTAAAATTGCAACCAAAATTGAATTGAGATTTGTCTCTCCTTGACCTATTAAGATAATTCTTTAGCTTATTTAATATTACTAGCAAAATGCTAATAAATATTTGGTAAAAAATATGTTTTGATGTGAATAGTGTCGCTGTGTTATTTAAATTGGCTTATTAAAATTGTTTATGATGCAAGTTATGACTGGAATGTCCTTCGAACTTTGGACGAGTTCAAAACTGGTTGTCTTTGCTCTGAATTGTCTAAAGCGCCAGGTTGGCAACAAATTCATTCATTTCCCCTTATTGGAAAATTGAAAATATTCAAATAACTTTTAATTTTAGTTAACCACAATTTTATATTAATGTATTCGCCTACATTTTTTCTTTAAAAATTCCTAAATTTATCTCAAGTTCAACACTAAAAATTCTCAAGAACAATTACTCTAAAAATAAATATTCTGCAGATACTAAGACCCACGCAATCATAAACAGTTAACGACTTGAATTGCAGGGGCGAGGCTTTTGAAAGATCTTCATTATTTTTAGTTTCATCAAAGAAATAACCGAACTACTTTTAAATTATATAACAAAAAAAAAAAAAGAGTAACGCTACGGAAATTACTCAATTATGTTCCAATTCTTATGATAATTTAAATCCACGAGCTTATCTATAATCCTAATTCAAATTTTGGTAATGTAACTTAGTTCTTTATTTTATTCCCACTTTCAATTTTAAAATATTCCAAGCAATCAAATATAAAAATTTATTTGATGCACCAAAGACGACCAGATTTTGCTTACGAGTCCTTGTAAAAGTTTTAGGACGCCATTGTGAAAATATTAATTCAGCCAATTTAATAAACAACGACAAATATTTGAAAAGTAGATAGAACTCTCAATAATATTGCAATTTCTTTAAAATTTTTATTGACAAAGTTCAATTCGATGTTACATAATCAACACAGTTTAACATTTCTAGCAAAAAAACAGTGAATATCCTAGTCAGAAGCTCTTATTTATGGTCATGGAATGTCCATTTGGCACAAACACACGGATGAGCAAAACAAAAAAAAAACTTTGATTTCGCGGCTGAGATATATTTCAACATATATAATCATAGTAATATAATGTGTGTAAAGTGTTCAGTCAGCCAGTGGACAATGACTTGTCACCGTCACCACCTTTCTTCGTACTCTTACCCACCTCTTCATATTTTTTATCTGCTTCTTCTGCAATTTGTTTGGCTTGTGCAAGCTGGGCTTCAATGATAGACACCCGATCATCTTCCATATTCGTTCTGTTTTCTAGGGCTTTTCTAATGCTATTGGGAGCGAACAAACACAATTTCATCTACTATACACACCATTTTGTATTTATATTATAAAAATTAAAAGTGGAAGAAATAATTCTTAAACAGAGAAACTATAATTTATAGTCACAATTAACTGATTCACACCCTATAATACCATAGAAAGTAATTATTTCAACAATATCTACAGTTATCTTGTGGAAATTTCAAGTTGTTCCACTCAAGTTATCTGAATCGTCCCACCCGCTCCCATTTCATCTTCATTTTAAAATAGATCCAAGTCAAACCAGAACTTATATTAAGAATAATAAAGTAAAATACAAGTTTAATTTTAAAATTTTGTAATCTTTTGCCCCGTATATTACAGCAACTGTCAAATTATAACTGAATTATCTCAATTTCCACCATTTTAAAAATTGATGTTGACTACCATAAGTCTGTTTAATGATTCTCCCTTTTGCTAACTTATTACAAATCAATACCCAAGTAATAATATGAATTACTCGAAGTAACGAAAATAAGACAAAAAAAAAAAAGAAAAGGTAATAGAAATAATAAAACATCTCTCACCGTTCACTTTCATCAGCAGCATGTGAGGCTTCTTCAAGTTTGGCAGTGGCCACCTTAAGACGTTCTTCTGAACGTTCCAAATCTTCCTCTAACAATTGGATACGTCTGTTCAGGGCGGCAACTTCACTCTCAGCCTATACAATCAACAAAACATTGATATACACATATTTACACCATAAATAAAAATATAACAATAAAATATCTTTTTTTAAAAAAAAAACTTAAATGTGACACTTTTCGACATAATAATAATAATACACTGTAAAAATAGACTACACGAGTAACACAGCACTTAGTTCTCATCTACACATCTATAAAAGAAGTTCCAATTCTAAATGGTAACTAAATTCAGGTACTTTTAATAGTATGGCAAATGAACTTAATTTAAAATTTTAAGATTGTTTTTTTTATATAGTCAGAAGAATGGGAATTACAAAACAAATATCGGACAGATAGAATGTCAATGTTTGGGACAGATTTGGTTCTATTAGTAAACCATATATAATTAATAAGTCTGAAAAACTAAACGATGGTAATGAAATTTAAATGTGTCTGGCAGGTAGGTTGTTCACCCAGCAGTTGGTATGCGCTAGGTTTTTTTTTTACTTCTACTTGTAAAACAAAAACACACAAATGCTAACAATAAAAAAAGTTTCACTAAACACTGAAGTTGTTACAATATCAACTTGTATTGCTTCTCATTTGAAAAGTTTCACAATGTTTGTATTTGCATAGTGTACCTCTCTGAACAAAATAATTTCAACATAAACCGGAAAAGTAAACAATTAGGACGTCGTTTTTGCATTTCAATTTAAATCAAGTAACTTATTTAAAAATTGTTTTTCTTTCTATAATAGTACGGAATTTGAGGTCGAGGAAATCTAAATAAGGTTGATTTAGTTTTAGCAAACTACAATTCGACGTCCGTTTTCGATACATCCAGCGTTGAAATATTGAGAAAAAAACAAGTTACACACCTTATTAATGACTCAACATTCTCTCTGCATGTACACAGATATAAACCGTATACACAGTACATTTCAAACATGTTAAAAAAGCCAGTTAAGAATATTGCCTTTTATGGATATGTTGGACAGATTATTATTCAAAGTGACACAACTAAAAAAGTTCAAGGAAAAATCATCAACCTAATATTATCAAGAGCTATAACACATATATTGCAACTCTAATCTTAAAAAAATATGACAACTTGATCACTGGCAAAAATCTGTAATGTTATCAATCGAAAAATGACTCGAAATAACAGTTTAAAATTTAAATTTGATAAGTGTCACCGCAAATGAACCGATGACAAGAAGTCATAAAACTCTTTTAAACCAGTTTTAACATTTTTAAAATGTTTCTTTTTTTTTCTTCCTAAATGACAAAGTTGTGAAACATGTGAATAAGATATAATTTTCACTCGGTACCAGACTAAAATATAGGCGTTAACTTTTGTCCTTGGCTATCACTCTTTCAACCTACATTTACACTTTACAGTAAACATCCAAATGTAAACTTTTATAAAATTTATCAGCATCCGGTGACAATTGATCTTCCCTATAAATAATTAACTACTACCACTCTAATAGACTCAATACACATTAAATGTACAAATAAATTGCAACTAAAACTAGTGAAAAAAAAGTACTAAAACGGATTTGACGTATGAATAATTTCCGACAAATTATAGTAGGTTAGGTAAACTAAATTGACGTTAAATCCGATAAAACTGATAAAATTCCATCTAAACATAGTAATGTTTTTCCCATGTAATCATTTATCAACCACATTTAAACCATTAACACGTTCTACGTTTTAAATTTGATAGAAATTAATTCAGACACACGTAGAATCAATTCCCTATAATAAAGAAAATTAAATGCAATGAAAGTTGTTATAAACACTATGACAACACAAATTCACACGTAATTAATTCAAACTTAAATCTTAGAATATTTTCGAACATTTCCAACCTTCTGTTAATAACTAAAATTCTGTTTTTATTACATTTATTTGTACTAATTTCCTGTAATCAAGTTGTCGGCTTCGACTCAAAGATGCGAATTTGGTTTACTAATTTAACAGGCAAATTTTTAATGCAAAAAATAACCAAACTTGCGTAAAGTTTAGATTATGAATGCTCCTTAAAAATGATGAAAGCCAAACATTTCGCTGTAAATGCAAACGTTTATCTCAAGTCTGCAATTCCTGTAAAAGTTAACGCCCATGTCGGGCGATTGCAGGTACACACAATCATTGCCTTTGCCTTCTTACTCAATTACCGTACCTAAAATAATGTAATCACCTAAATACCCTCTCAATTTCCCTCAAATGCTCCCTGTTTATTACTAAATAACCTAACGTACAATAGCAGCAATCGCAGACAAAATACTAAGTAACAAAATAGGATTTTTTTTCTCATCTTACTTCTTCTCGCCGCAAGATTTCGGTTTGTAATTTACGTTGCGCTTCTTCAGATTCTTCGCGATATTTTTCCATCTCCTCCTTCGTTTGCCTCATCTTCTTTTTCAACACATCTAATAGTGTCCCTTGTTGAATTTGTGTCGTCATTTTTTTAACTGTGTAGGTTATGTTTTATTACAATAAAAAAATTTAATCCACACCGATTTCCAAAAACTAGCACACACCGAATACTGTATAACAACAGAAACTACAAACACGAAATATGGCGGCAACCACTTGCTCGCACTCTTGCTGCTCAACACTCTACTTAAGCTCCATCCCCACAACATCCTAATCACCCAATATTCATACGCCGCTGGCTAAGCAAGCACAACACTACACAACTACATTCCACTATTATATTATAGTACACTGCAATTATCAACTTTCTATTAATGCCACGAAAGTTTTACTATAGAATCTGGATGTTCGAATTCATAACATACCAGAAATTTACGTGCCGACAAACTTGAATTTTAGAATGTTATGCATTGCAAATCAGAAAAACCCAATGATTGGAACGCGGGCCACGAGACTTTGCCCTTCTCAAAATGATAATCACATAAGCAATTTCATATTAATTATAAAACTGTCCAAAATTTCTTGGCATAAAATATACAGAACATTGTGCGCTCTTCAACTAATTATGGTTGGCATTTCGTAACTTTTGGCAAGACAAGAATGAGTGAATTATTTTGCTAGAATTTATGCAATATATTTTGTAGAGTCTAGTAACTTTAGTATTGTTAGAAGTTTGCGATTTTTGCTCAATCCTTCTTGTTACTACGCACTTTTACTTTTTCGAAAAATTTTAGTTGCCAGGATTTCAAAAAAAAAAGTTTTCAGATATTTCATTTTTCCAAATATAATATAAACTAATGGATGGAACTAAAATGATTGGGACACCAAAATAATTATGCAAACCCAGCTTATGGCCCATGGGATCTTATCTACTACAGAAGTTAGTAGGATAAAGTTATTAACCCATAAACTCGCAGCAATCTGTTTTACGTAACGTTTAAGCAATTATAAAAAGCCGGAAATGTAAATTTAAAACTGCTAAAGTAAACAATTAGCATCACATTACAAAGGCGCGGCGGCTCCTTTACATTAAAATTGCAATGTACTGAGAGATGCTGAGAGAACTATTTCGTTTCACAGCGGAGGAATACTGAGCATCTCATTTCAGTAACATGCAATGTGATACGAACCAGTGATTTCCTGGAAAAATTGGTAGAAAAAAAAACTATTAAACAACACAAGTTTAACTCTTTTAAAGTTATTTGACTAATTTCTCCAAGTGTTTAAAACTGGACTACCAACCCTCTTAAGCTGAACATTCATAATATTGTGTAGCTCATTAGCAATGACACTAAATTTCATCATAGTGTTGGAGCTGAATATTGAAGAACCAAATGCTAAGCCTGGATAGTTGACATTTCTGTGTCTTCTTCGATGACGATCGGCTAAAACCTCGGTCTGCACACTTTGACATCTAAGGCTAGCTAATTCTTGATGTTCTGGATCAGTCACTTCGTCTTCGACAGCCATTTCATCGTCATCGAAAAGGCTGGTGCGACTATAGCTGATGTCTTCAAGGCTGGTCGAATGTCTATTCAACATTTCAAATTGATCTGATGATAAAGCCACACCGGAATCGGCGTAACTGGTTACCGAATAGTTGGTTTCGGTATCCGAATTATCACTTTGTATGTCCATTATATTTAATTGTAGAAAAATGCGAGATGCACTCGATAGTTAATTGACTAATGACGACGTATCATTCACTTGTTGAACTTTGATGACCTTCCCTTCATCGACATTTTGTTGAACCAACGAGTTACTGTTTTTCCATCAGTCCAGTTGAATTTTTTATCATTTTATCCGTAGAAAAATGCAATTATTTTTGTATATTAATTAGAAGTAAGTAGTCCAACCCAAACGTCCTCGTCTCTGGTTTCATTTGCAACATAAACAAAGTTTTTGGAAAGTTTTTGATGGGCTGATTTTTCGATTAGTTAGTACAGGAGTAGTAGGCGATGCAATAGAGTTCCATAGCGTGGCAAAAGGGAGGGGAGACAGAAATATTCTTCGTTTCCAAAAGTTAAAAAATAAAATAACATCTAAAGACTTTTGGAAATTATCCAAGTAAATTCCTGGCAACGTCTGCCATAAATGGCCCTCTTGTAAGATCCAACGGAGGAAATTTTTGGGGTAAGAAGGATATAAAAAGAAAGCTTGGAAAGCTATTTTGCGCTGCGTTCTACAACCAGATGGCGGTGTTAGGTTACTCACTTGGGACAATCCCCAAAAAATTATTTAACTTGAGCCACGTTTCAAGCTACTGTATCTTAATTCACACTTTTCACAATCACATAAATAAGATAATTCACATAAATGAGATAACTCGCATAAATACTACACTGTCTGCATGTTTATAAAACAAAAATACGGTACCTGTATTAAATTTTCTACAACTTACTGTAGCAAAACAATTGTGACCATTAAAGATGCAATTTCTAATGTTTTTAAATCCCAAATTTTTGCCATATTAAGAATTCTCTAATTACTATAGAAAGTGAAATCCACGTGCTTAAATTTTATTCTTAACCCAAATGGAATTTTAGAATGTGTTGATGTCTATGGGTTTTTTTTTAAATATAGTTTAATTTTTGAATTTATTGTAAAATTTTCGAAAGATTTGAGTCATTCCAATGACATTCTGGAAATTTAAAATAAATCAGAAGAATGAGGCATCAATGCTTTGGCTGCCAAAGGCTAGCCATGGGTCTTTACCCTATCACTTTATAATTATTATACTGTACATAATTTAATACAGTATACTTCAATTATAGTATATTGGCACAGTAACTATACAGAAACATAACTATGAATCACTGCTTATCATATAAAGATTTGGTTGATGCTTTTACCACAAACATTTATGATATATACAATGTAATTCGGACAGGACGTCGCCAATTAAAAAAAAGTGGCGTCGACCTTATATAAACTTAAAAACACAAGAATGTTGCTAAATCTATACACACTTCGGCAGTTGAAATATAGTTAACCTAAAATATGACTATATTAACAGAGAAATATAAAACAGCTGATTCAACGACTAGCAATTTAATGAATCAATGTCTAAAAGTTTGTAATTTATAATTACTATTCTGAGTAATTCAAAACTAAGAATCCGGTTTTGTTTATATTGCAATTAAGATGACAAACACTCAAAGTGTCACAATTAAATAATTATAATAGCTTACATATAGAAGTAGATGAATAAAATATTTTGACTTACATTTTGCAAGGCCTTGTCTTTCTCCTCTAATTTAGAGTTGGCCTGACCAAGCTGTTCCTGGGCCTGATCTAAGTCGTTTTCAACCTGCTGAATTTTCTTCTGCAGGCTACGAACTTCTTCCTCAGCCTAGGCAAAAATCACACACAAAATCAATATAAAGTCATTTATTAAGTAATATGATGATCAAAAGTTAGTTGGTTATGTCAATTGTAAATAAATTTCTTATTTTTCTTAACTCAGTGTTGTTTTAAGGTTTTTTTTTTCATCTTTTATGATTGTTCTAAAATCAAATAAATACACGAATACCTTTCAAATAAAAATTTATTCGAATACAAAAAATTTAAAAGTTTAAATTTAAAAAATAAATAAATTCCATAATGCCCAGGCACCCATGCGCCTAAACAATTTTAGAACTTTCAAATTGAATTTAGAATGTTCACGTAAACGTAATGTCCTTGGTTTACATTATTTTTTTGTGTGTTAGTGCATGTATAATAGTCTAAGTAGGGGATGCTGATGAGATCATTCTCAGCTGCTATATATGGCAAAGGAGAAGGGAAAGAAACTCCCATCAAACTATTTCATCCAGAAATAACATACTCTGGTATCTGGTTCCGGTTTAATCGTTGTTTTTTTGTTATTTTTAAACTTTCTTTTAAAATTTTGAGACTGAATTTCCAAACATAAAACATGAGAACATTTACATCAACTTTAAATCTTGTTTTTATACAAATTTTTTTTATAACTACAATAAATTTACTTTAACAAAATTTTATTAATGGGTTATTCTTGGTATGTTTGAATGGGTTATTTTGTATAGTTATGCAAGTTCTTTATTATGATGTTTTGTTTTAGTGTTGCAAAAATTCTTCCTGTTATTTTTTTTTTACCTTTTCGGCACGGGTGTTGGCATCTCTGGCCTGTTGTTCGGCCAGATCAGCCCTGTCCATCGCATTATCCTTCTCCAACTTCATCGCCTGCATCTTTTTCTTGATGGCATCCATGGCGGTCGATTTGTTTGGTTATCAAAACACAAATAAAACTTTGTACAAGTCGATTCGAACTTCCTCCTGAGAATATAAGCGAAATCGAAAATTTCGGTCGCTGGAAAAATTAAATTAAATTTGTAAAGGAATTGAACGTGCCCTACTACTGCGAAATGAACAGCGGTGGAAAAGTGAGCTGGTGGAGGCACCCAAATACGTCCACTTCCAAACCCGGCACTTAAATGTCCATCAAAGACAAACTTTGGAAAGTGTAGACTTTAAGATATAGTAAAGGGATTCCCAGGATGAGGATTGGACAAGCCCTCCTAACTTTCTTCTCATTGGTTGGCAACATTTCTACTGTCTTAGCTTCAACTATTACGTCAGGAGTTCAGGTTACAAACGAGATCAAAGCCAAAGGAAAAATTACACAGGAATAAACAGCCTGCTAAAACTTATTAAACATGCAAAAACAAACAGAAGAACTACGCATTGAATGACGTAACAATGTTAAATTCACTTAATGAAAAGATGTATTAAACTCAATTTCAAATTAACTTATAAACAGGTCAATGATAAAATGTTGAAATCATTTAGTCAAGAATACTTGATTCTTCAATTTTAAACATTAATTCCCAATCTTGCATGGTCCAAATAAATCTAAAACGACAACAAAACCTGAATATTAAAAACAAATCAATTTCAATCAGCTTATTAATCTGATTTTTATATTCGCAAAATATAATATTTTAGCATTCAAATATTGTTTGAAACATCAGAATTTCCAATTTAAATGAAAAATAAAGTTGAGTTACCAAAGTAGTGCAGTTTACAATTTTACCATTGGAATGTTTGAAAACATTCTGAAAATGGAATTGAAATTAAGAATGTGAGTTTTAGCTGTTATAGTAATTTTACCATCCTAAAATCTAAATAATCTGTGAAATCCTATAGTCAGTTTAGACTTAATTTTGCAAAGCCAACAAAAAAAACTTAAGAAAGAGCGTGACTTTTTAACAGCTTCAAACAGGAAGCGTTCGATTTTTTTTTCTTGTTAAAGGGTACTGAACAATCAGGACATATATTTCAAGGCTTCACTTTGGTTTTTTTTTTATTTTGTTCTCTGTGCTATCTATGCAAAGTAACAGACAAGTCAATTTCTTTTGCATTCGGTTTTTAAAAGATACCTTATAAATGAGTCACGTCATTTCAAGTACTCCAAAATGTCAACAAAACAATCTACAAGTTTAAAATGCATAAAAAATAGGCAAGTCTGCTTTTCATGTTTCAATACATTTACATAAATTTAACATTTGTGTCAAAACGCCAGATACCGTGTTATAACGCAGTAATAAACAAAACAAGCAGTTATAATTAGCTTAAAGTTATGAAATTAAAACCTGTATAACACTGATAACAAGAACCGAATTTACTAAAATGTTCTAATTGCAATAAGAACCTGAAACTCACGGACCAAAACTTTTCTTAATTCCAATTATACTTTTATAATGCTTTTAAAATAAATTTTTATAAAATTCAGATAAATATACGCCATAGTATTTTAGCTCTTACAATTCATAGATTCTAAATAACTGATATTTAACAACAAATTCATTTGACCTTTCAAAAACCTTAAATACCGATAACCAAAAACACATGAAATATTTAAAGTATTTTTAAATATATGCCAATACAAATGACAATCAAATTCATGATGTATTTTAGCTTTCCTGCAAATGATATACTGTACTATTAATCCTGTAACTGTCTAATATCTACTGTCAATATTGTTGTCATCAAATACTATTTTTAACTCAATTACACGTAAGCGAAATGGTCTTAACAAATTTACACGTCACGTTATAAAGGATTAGAGCCAAAATTCCTATAATAGTTAACATGCTTGTCCAAAATAAATTAGATATTTTAGAAATTTGATGAAATTTTAATTGGTTGATTTAACGTAGTCCAAATTATTAAAAATAAATATAGAATCTCAAACATGTAATGAACTTATGCGTACTGTATTCTTTTTTGGTTTGAGTTTGAGATTTAAGACTGTATTTAGTTCAACGTTACTTGAAGAAACATTTAGCTCAAAATTGGGGATTCAGCACATGCGTAGTCTTCATGCTGAAAATGATACGGTGCCAAATAAGGCAAACTAAGCTAACTTCTACGTCTACTATTGTCCTACTGTATGTTGCACTAAATCACAGCTACACTACATTATACAAACAGTTCACTCAATTATATGCAATAAAAGGTTGAAGAATAATAAATGTGGTATAATCAACAATGTTTATAGTCATAATCAGCAGTAATTGACATCATTTGATGAAGTGAAATATGAAAATGACGTCATTTGAGATGAAAAAATAATTTTGGCGTAGGCTCGCTCTCTTTCTCTTCCCATCATCCTAAGCTTTCAGTACGAATTTGGAAATGAATAAGAGATTTTAAAAGCAGCAGCAAGTTTAAAATTATTCTGCTGAAACTAATTCGGGAACATATCTTGCTACTTTTTTCACACTTTATTCCCCTCCTCCATTTGCTCTACTAATCAGATTTTTAGCATCGTTTTCTACCGATTTACTACAGTACTTTGAGTAATTATTGTACATGTACCCCTCTATCTAATCTTTTCAGTATATTGGCATCTTACTTAACAAACCTGTCTTAACTTACAAAGCTCGCTAACCATCTACTTGAATATCCTTTTCTAATGTTAATTTAATACCTTGACAATTTGAATTATAAAATAATTTATCTGACATATTACATGATAGATCGACTGTGTCGGTATCAAAATTCGTCACATCGCAAGATGTTTAAATACTGAATTGCAAAACATACAGACGGAAGTTGCTAGTCCTTTATAAATTTGTCGAATGTCACTTTGAATATTGTGTTTGATATGTTAGAATTACAAAATAGGCTATATTTTACAACTCAATATTGTTAACAATCAAATTAGCACTAATTTGAATTATTCGTATGAATTTCTTATCATAAAAGCAACGTAACACCGTCTACACATGCACATACCCTCGTTAATTTTAACAATGTAATAACTTTAAAAACTTTCGACTCAGAAAGACTAAACGACCGTGTTGTGTAAAAAAAATACTAACATATATTTTATCCTACCTATATCGCCTTGCGATGATATTCAGGGGTCGCAACTACATAGTCACTTAAACTGAATAGTGATGATGCATTCTTTTGCATGTATCTGTAACCAATTTCATAACAATTAATACAATAAACAAGTCTTTCACTGACTGAAATTTAGATTAATCTGAAATAATAGTGACTAAATAGTTACCTCAAAAAGTCGTGAATATGCGTCAATAATAATTGTACACTTTTTTCATCTAATGGCGTATACGCCAATGTTCCGCCGAGTTTAACTACAATATAACAATAAAATAAATTTCTTTAACTAAACATTTGAAATTAAAAATTACCAAATAGTCTTAAGAGATGTACTGAGCCATAAATTTGAGACATGGGAGTGTCAGGAAACTCCGCTAATATCTAGAAAAAAAAATTTATTAAATGTTAAAATAATAAACAAAATAAAGTTACTTACATCACCATACTGTGGCCTTTCAAACTTGTATAATAACTGAGATCCTAACATGACATTAAAATATTCTTTAATACCAGATGTCACTTCTAATATGGCACTTTCCCTACAATAGACACATTTTAAATTATACTAGGAAATTTAGTTCAATTATATATTCAAATTTATGCATATAATTTATTGTAGTGCTGCTTATTTAAGCACATTGCAAAAATTTTATAAAAATATTTAGCATTAAATTTAGATTTTAAGAGCAATTATTATCATGCAGCATTAATAAACGATGGCTAATATTTTAAAGTTGTGTATTAATTTAAGCAAACTGCGATTTTATAAGCAGCAATATTAAGTATATGTTGCAAATTGTGCAGTAGCACTGTTATTCATTTCTTATCTGCCAAGCTAGTGGTCTCTGTTAGTAATTGTAAACTAACTGTCCATAGCACCCTGCAACTCCCACATTATTATTATTAAAGCAAGCAAAGCTTAGTTCAATTAAGCAAACAAGATTAAAGCAAGCAGTTTAAAAGACTCTTAAAGGCTCTTGCAGTTGAATCTAATTATCCTATTTTTTTAAATTTAACTACGTAAAACAAAAGGTCAGAAATAGCTATTCAGACATTTTGATAACAGATCATTAACAACCCAGAATGAATATTTGTCTTCTAGTCTTTAAAATTATACTTATCAGAGAACCTAAAGTTCGAACATTAAATATTATGTAAACTTAATTATTAAAAATTAAGAAATGAGCTGTGGGTGACGTGGACAGTGGCCATGACTTGACATGTGCTACTGCAAAATTTCACCACACAGACAACAAATACACACACTGACTTGTTTGGAGTGTTTGTTTTCGATGATGTCTTATATTTGACATAATTATTTAGTATCTTCTCTACATTTGTTTTCGCTGGAAGTTGGAAAAGCTAAAAAAAAAAAAAAAAATTCAAATAAAACTCGTAAAACAAAAATTTAATACATTTTAAAAATGTATTGTTGTCAAACTGTAGATTTAACGTTTAATTAAATGGGTATAACGCAAACATTCAATGAATCATCGAAAACGAAAGATTAAAGTAAAGCCAAGGAATTCATTAGCTCTAAAACAATCTGACAGATCAACAATACTTTTCACAATAAATTCAGCTCACCTTTTTCTGGCGATTTACTAAATCCCAATCGTCAACAAGCCATGGCTTGAGTTCATCCGGAATTTTAACTTTGATTTCAATTCTGGTCATAAAAACTTCATCCTTTCAAAAATGAATAATTAAAATTAAACACTGCATCGTTTTCTGTTACATTAACATTCGATATTTTCTTTATTAAATCGTACCGATTCAACTGCTGGATCAAGACGAGCTCTTTTCTTTCTATTTCCTTCGCTAGGTGTCGATTCTGAAGGTGTAGATACAACTGCAGTTGAAGAACCTTCATAAACATTAAGCAATTTTTAAAATGGCACCAAATACATAATATTTCAATAATATATAGTAAAGACCTTTAGTCTTTGAGGCAGCATCACCATCAACTGATGATGTCGACGGTATTTCTTTTTCAATTGATTCTTTATCTTTTTCTTTACCATCTTTTTCCTTCTCTTTTTCTTTATCTTTTTCCTTTTCTCGGTCTTTATCTTTGTCTTTTTCTTTTGTATCTTTATCTTTATCCTTTTCTTTTAGCATTTCTTTTTTCTTTGCAGCCACCGTTGATTTAGCGGTCTTTTTGTTCTTACTAGATATAACAACATTGTAGATAAATAAAACTTAAAAATAATCACGAGTAATCATAACAATACAGTGCATATCCATGGGTTTTCTCTAAATCGACTTGTTTCTGCAAATTCACTTCGTTAAACTTTAAGACACGACTTTCAGGAACCCATTCGTCCCAACTACAAAAACAAAAAAAGGTTAAATAACAGTAGCTTTAACAACTAAATGATATATTTCAAATACTTTTTGTTCCAACCACTGTAATGAATGAAATATTTAACGGTTTTGTCTTTAACTTGAGACTTGATACACTAAAAAAAATAACAAGTAAATGATTTAGACTGAGAGTAAGATGAATCTCGATTTACGACCATTAGGTACTCAAGACACGACGACATTTACGATATGTCTGCGAAAATGTTGAAATTCATATACTGTAGTACCAAAATTAACATTTCACTATAGAATATCAAACTACACTGTATATACACAACACGTGTTACTTGACGTTTAAATTTGGGTTGTAAAACCTCAAAGTGGTCGTTCATCAATGTCATCTTAGTTATTTTAAAATAATTAAAAAGGTGGCATATACAGTACCTTTGCTTCGTATAAGAGTGGACCGTGAAAACACAGCACCTTTTCTCCTGTAATATAAAATAACGTTTAATTGCCTACTATGATGTAGTGTTATAACAAGGTTATTACGCAGATCTAATCGACAATAATGATATACAGTACTTTCATGTCAGTTAAATAACAGACTTCATGTTTTAAGAATTCAATAAATGTGAAAGAGAAAATAACGTCTAGCGTATTCTATTAATTTAATACGGTTGTTACCATCGGAAAATCTGAATTTGGGTGTCACAGTCGATGATGCAGCTTT
Source organism: Helicorthomorpha holstii (assembly GCA_013389785.1). Taxonomy (NCBI): domain Eukaryota; kingdom Metazoa; phylum Arthropoda; class Diplopoda; order Polydesmida; family Paradoxosomatidae; genus Helicorthomorpha; species Helicorthomorpha holstii. The sequence continues at coordinate 8,210,989 of JAAFCF010006596.1, forward strand.
ATTATCACCACCACTTCCACCGGATTTTTCACTGGACGAAGTTAACGGCATGGTCAACAATTAAACAAATGACACTGTTAATCGGCTGTAACTTATACACGGTTAAAATGAGTTAAAACACCGAGACTCTATCTCAGTTTTAAAGTCTTAACCCGTATCTACCGGCACAAAGCAACTTCATAGCGTGAATTTCCCTCTAAACAAAACTCAGGCTTGTAAATAGAGTATGCGCATGTGCAGAATCAACCATTAAATTTTTGTAAGACTTGTTAGCACACAATCGCTCTGTACAAATTAAAACGTTCATAAATTAATAATGTTTTCTAACTGAGCTTACAAGTATCATATATAATAAAATCTTACATTTAGTAGTTTTAATGAAATAATAAACGCATAAAGTTTTGAAGCTTTCCAGCAAAATGGCTGGCGGAAGTTCGTGAATATGTGACGTAATTCCGCTCTTTAAAATACGACCTCTTGGGAAGGTGGAAGTGAATTTTCGGAGATTTTGAGACCGAAATTTCGAGACTAATTTAATAATGTTTCGTCCAGTAGTTCAACGATTTGGTTCTCTGTTTCGTGCAGTCAGCGTTCCAAATTCAGCTGCTCTTGTATCAGGTAAATATACGTGATTGTGTATTCATGTTTGCCTTACAATGCGCAACTTGTACTACTGTATCTCCTTATGGCCTTCATAGGCAAATAGAGCAGCCTTTGCATGTTTGTAAAACACCGTTAACTATCTTTTAAGCGTTGTTGTCGATTACTAAGACTTACTAATGCTATGTATTATTGGATTATAACGATGTATTTAGTTAGAAAATACTAGCTTTTACTATTTAAAAGTTAAGTAACGGCAATGGCGGAATCCACAACAAGGCATGTACAGTGCCTGCACTTTCTATTCGCTTACTACTGTACAATTAATTCTTGTTGTTTAGAATATGTGTAGTTGTTTGAAAAAAAAACTTATACTGATGTGCAAATGATTAAGTGTTAACGCATTATTTAACATCTTAAAAAGTTTAATGTTTATTTTGTGATTGTATTATAAAGCTCGACACATGAGTAAACATGGAGCTCAAGAAACTGACGAAGAATTCGATAATCGTTATGAAAGCTATTTCAACCGAAAAGACATTGATCACTGGGAAGTTCGTAAAGCAATGAATGATCTTCATGGTATGGATTTGATTCCAGAACCCAAAATCATTATTGCTGCTTTGAAGGCTTGTCGTCGATTAGACGATTATGCATTAGCCGTTCGTTACCTCGAAGCACTTAAAGTAAGTTTTGCAATATTACATTCGATTTAATTTAAAAGTGTAAAACAATGATTTAATTATTCTTGTTAAATTATTAGTGTAAATGTGGTCATCGTGTGAAGGAAATTTATCCTTACATTCTTCAGGAGATCAGACCAACGTTGGATGAATTGGGAATAAACACTCCTGAGGAAATGGGTTATGATGAACCAGAATTGCACTTACCAAGTGTTTATGACATTCATGGTTAAATGTCTGACGGCGATGTAGATTAATTAAAACAAAAGTAAGAATCATCATCAAATTCTAATATCTTTAAGCAATTGAGATTCATAATAATTTTGTTTTCTGTAGAAAATGCATTCAATTAAGAGACTTAAGAATGATCATTTTGAACAGCATTGTTTCCAGCGTCTCTAAATTCTTTAAATTTATACACTGTAAATGTTCAATACTATGAGTTGTATTTGTAGAGAAATAAATTGTAGTTTAAGTATAGCTAAGTAACTTATCAATTTAAAACTTTATTTTTTTAAACCGTACAATCTAATATAAACAAACACTGAATGTACGCAGTTGAGACTTTGAATGCCTTCACTACTGATGATTTAGATATGGTATTTTTACCAGTTTGTAGTTTCTTTTACAATCGTCGACAGGTTTTATCAGATGTTCCTTTAGTACATTTTAATTGGTGGGAGATATGGTATACCTATGTCTGAGTATCTATCATAATGAGTTAGATTATCGTGTACTTGTAATATAAAGGTTAAGGTAATCAAAATTATGAATTACCTATAATAAGAGCTGGAATCTTAAAAACTGAACATGCTATGATGGAAAAATTAGAACATTAAGTTTTTTCCAATACTTATCAGGAGTGAATTGTAGAGATGAATTTCCTATAGTGATTTCTATGAATTTAGTCAAACGACTTGACATAAGAGATGGTTGTGCAAGTATCAGTTTCATAAACATTGCAAAATTTTATTCATCAATATAAAATATCAGTAAATTTAATATTATTGCAACTCTTGTCTTTGCAACTTTCACTTCTCTCTTATAACACTCAATAACAATTTCAATATTTCATTCATTATAATATTAAATTAAAAAAGCGCCACAAGTAAATGAAAAAGTAGACATGTTTTTGGTTTCAACTTGACAAACAAAATGTCTATCCAAATAAAATAAAAAAAAACTGATATGTAAAATATCTTAAAAATGATCAAAATTTGAAAAACATTTTTGAAAATGTAAATGATGTTTATTTACACATCATTAAATTGATAATTACAAAATGCTTGATTGTATCTGCCGTAAAATTCATTCATACGCATTTTCTCATTCTCGCTTTTTTTACTTTAACAAAAATAAGATCTAAATTTCTACCAAACGTTTTATTTCATAAAATAAATCTACTGAATTTATTAAAAACGTCTTACAGTATGTCTATACTGTACTGTACTTTAAGCATTTTCATAGATTTAACACTCTTATAACATAAAATGACAAGCACTTAAGCAAACATACAGTCGATTGTGAATACTCTGATTTGATTGTTCGACAAAATATTAATGTCAAAAAAACAATTAACATTAAAAATAATTTTATAAAAAAAAACCCCATGGGGAAACAGTCAGTCTTAATGAGTTAACCTACATAAAGATGATTACCCATTGTTAATTCGTTTAATCCATTCGGAAAAATAATATTTTATTAATATTTTTACACTCCTAGAAAAAAATGAAACTGTAAGTAACACGTTTTAATAAATATACTGTACTTGTAAGTTTAGATAATGTTTACAGTAAACAGTCACTTATTAATTTCATTTATAACTTCATAATAACATTTTTTGTATTTATAAAAGTTTTACAAAAAAAAATGTTACCGAGGACATTTGATTAATTCTTTGCTGGGAAAATGTTAAATTTTTTTTAGAACATTTTGTTTTTTAATGTCAAATTTTTAATTTTCAATTTGTAAATGGCAGGAATGACAAATTTAGCCTCTGAAAGCATAAATAATCTTTAATTAATTGACTAAGTACTGTACTTGTATGTTTCACTTGTTAACAGCCATACGATTTTCTTTCCATTCAAGTTTTAATTTGAGCGTAGATGTAAATAATTATTCACTTAAAACTGAAAACCAAATTTACAACTATTTAGTTCAGTCTTATTTGACATTTTTTTTTTAATTTTTGGAGTTATTAATAGGAAGAAAAAAAAAGGTTTTAGTCAAGTCCATTATGACTTAATAATTGATTGTACCGTACATACAGTATTGTAGTATAATCTTATGTTAAGGTTTTTAGTTACCAAACTTTAGTTTAAGATCGAGTTCATCTCGATTCATTATTTAGACCAACTCAGCAACTTGCATTTATATACTGTACATTATCGATAACGATTGTCCACGTATCTGCAAAAACACAAAGTCAATATTATTAAAATTTACGATTAGCCAAAAGAAAATGGAACAATTACATGTATTATTTACATAAGTAATTCATTTTGTGAAAACTACTACAGTTTAATTAACTGTAATATAGAAGTACATTAATATACTTATTAGGACAAAGTAAAGCTCAATGGCTTGCATTTGGCGTCCCAACATTTGTGTTTCGATCATCTGATTTATTATCAAATTAAAGGAATGCCTAAAATTCTACATCAAATTCAAACAAAAATTTAATTTGCTTCAAAAAGTTAATTTGCTTTAATAACCAATGCTTGTGCTGTTCATATATTGCTCAATAATCTTTTGGCTAATACTGTAGTAGTAGTAGATAAGTAGAAACTCTCCTGATTTATTTTAGATTTTTTAAGAACAAACATCTTGTTTGCTTTGAAATCAAAATTTATCATCATTCATTATTATTTTGACAAAAGTAACTTCTTTTTTTCTTACAGCCCTGATTTACACTTAATTATACACAACAAAGTAACACCATTATGGTAAGTACACATGAAATAAGACAGTGGATACAACACCCTGCAAAACTATTTTTTTACAAGATATTAGTCAATGTTCAATTCTCATTGAATTTAGCTGTAAATATAATGAAATTATTTCGTTCTTTGAACTGTCTTTTTTCATTTGTACTAACTCTGTATACGTAATATAAATGGCTATTAATCATACCCAATACTGATTTTTTCTCAGCATTGGGTTAGTGGTCCTTGAGTAAGGTAATTCAGAACAAGGATCATAAACACCCCAACTGTCTATTGTAGCCGTTTCTGCGTAGCTATAAGGATATTTTAAAGTAGTCTCATTAGTGTCCATTTGATCACCACCTTGCGAAGCCAGTGGTGTTACCTTGCACATTGGCACACCAACACTCATTTCTGACCACTCCTCTTCAGCAATAGCTGATGGAGTGGCACGTAAAGATGAAACTGACGGATCAGTCCTACTAGGGATCGAGGAATGACTTTGACTATGTAATCTTGGAGATGTGGGTCTGAGACTTCTGTTTGATTGAAATATACCAGGCGGAGTTACACCCCGAACACTCACTTGACTACTGCTATCGATATCCATCATGCCGTCATCTTCATCGTAATGGACACATGTGTGACCCTCGGTTAGCATTGGTGGTTCGCAGTTAGGAACACACTGATAATGTATTGGCTCAGGACCATCCAGGGTGGGTGGTGGTAAAGGCAGGGGTCCACCATTTGAGGATGAAATGCCCGTAGTACGAGTGGCCATGCATTTCGATGGCTTTTTACCGGCGCGTTTTTGAAGAGTACATCTGATGGCAAAAGCCAACATGACCACTAATAAAACGCCGCCGATAGCCAAAGCAATTATAAGAAGATGATTATTTGACAAAGCTGGCTGCATTGCTGGTGGTTGTGCCTGTAGGTCAATATTATTTTCAATATCATCCAAATCAGCTGAACTGGAAAATGTTGGTGATGCTGGCAAGTGAGGAAATTTTGGATCCTTTTCAGCATTAGGACTTTGAGTAATTGGAATTGATGCTGGATTATGTATCAGTGATTTAGGCTGGATATTTATGTGAAGAATACCTTTAGCTGGCTGAACGCCAGTGGCCGTCAGCAAATATTCGATGCTATCATCAACCACGGTACGAATTTTATAATCTTTGGTTTCAAAAGCAATCACTCCATTCACCACATCCTCATGCGTAAATTGATTTATTTCATTTTCAGCCGCTGAATTTCTTTTGGTTTGCGTTTGTCGACGACGCAGTCTTTTTAACCGGCCATACTTTGGTCCAGTTGTTATTACAAATACCGGATTGCTTTTGGTTTTTTCGGCTAATAAAGCAGCATCTAAAACATCAATCGTCAGAGCATCTTTGTTTCCTGACATGACTTTAAACGGCATCTTCTGCTTAATAAGTGGCTGAACAACAATCTTGAAAATCTGTTGCTCTAAACGATTATCTTCATTCCATATAGTGGCAATAAATTGATCAGATGGCGTTGACATGTTCATTTGGACATACAAAACTCTCTCATTGTCAACATCGTTTTGTGAAAACTGCGATATTTTGATATCATCCATAAACAAGTGACCATGTCGTGGCGATTCAGTCACATTATACCAAATATACGAACGATTTCCATTACTTTGTGATCCCAAATTGTGCGACTTAAGATATGTTGTTGTTGAACCTTGAGGAATTTCAATCGCTGAGTTGTTAACAAGTTCCAACGTAAGATGAACGATGTGAACATTAAAGACAGCGTAAACAGGTTTAAACACACCGTCGGATACTTTAAAATGAAACGAAGCAGTGTCTAAAAGACCATCATGTACATACCATAAACTACCATCATCGATGTCTTGCTGTGTAAAACTACTGATACTCTTCTTAAAATCTGGCTTCAAAACTACTCGCCCATCACTTGGACCGCTAATGATATCATAAACCAGACCTTTTGGCAAAGTGTCAATATCAACCGTTTTTAAAACATTGGAAGTTATCTGTACCGTTTGACCACGAACAACTTCAATTCGAGGAGCTGTAGTAATCAACTCGAAGGTTTGGTCATTAACAGGCATAATCTTAAAATAAACAGTAATATTTAGCAACATAACAACCGCTCCACCCTGGATTCCACTGTTATCCAACTGGATACCAATCACAGCTCGATCGTCAATACTATCTGAATGATCATGTTGGTAGCGAATAACACCGGCGTTAATATCACTCTGATTAAATTCTGTTTTTCTGACTTTAAATTTATGATGGTCACGTATATTTGTCAACGATCCATGGCTGGGTAGTTGATTAAATATCATTGATAAACGAGGAATAAAACGAGAATTACGATTTTCAATCAAAACATCACTCAAACGAGTTGTGTTCAAGTTTTTCGGTCCAATTTCGGCTACACCACCTTCCTCTAATTCAATTGGATAAGTACTAATGTAATGCTCCAGTCCGTCAGGATTTATAGTGACCACTGAAATTTCAATTTGAAATTGAATATTTTTAATTGGTTCTGCATTTGAGCATTTGATGTCAAAAGAAAAAGAATCGGTAGCCACCAGTTCTGACATTGGTTTTGTATGTTTGTAAGCTATTAAACTGCGATTCACATGATCCTGAGTAAATGAATTGACTTCACGAACTGAACCGTCCTCATTTATTCGTACAATTTTTCCAAGCCGAAGACCACCATCGCGGATACCAAATGTAATGACTCGGTTTGAGTCCCAGTCACTCGGTGCAGCTAAAATATGACGCCAAGTAATCGTCTGCTGAAGGCTTGGAAAAACGTACAATTTGGCATTATTGTGCAAATGAAGTGTTACTGGCTTTGCAATAACTTCCAGCTTTTGATTACTAATAACGTGAACGCCATCAGTTACTTGAAAAGTAAAAGTGCCAGCTGCGTCACCTGCAATTAATTTATCCGTTTAGATGCAATAAAATAAGCAACTATATCAAATTTCTACCTGAATGAATAAAAGATATTTTCCCTTGGTTAATCATCGCTTGAGTAAAATTACTTAACCGCTCCTTCGTTTTGTTAGTGAAAGCAAAATAACCATTGGAAGCTGCAGTAGTTATCACAAACATTAATTCATTCGCTGAAGTATCGTTGTCTTTAGCTTCAAGGTAGTCAGATGATAACACGGTTGAGGTACCTTGCCAAACCTATAGAATATTTACATAGAAAAAAGTTCAATTACTTTTATAAAAACAACGTTAAATTGACTAAACGTCCCTTTAGCGTTACATTCATAAATAAAAATTACAAATCATTGATAAACATAAATTATATTGTATAAACAACTTTACCTCAAGTTTTTTGTTTTTAATAACGATTGGGATTTCATCGTTAACAGGTGAAATGGTAAACGAAACCGTTGCCGGAATGCTCTGTCTCAATTCATCATCTTGCTTGGTTTTTCCAACGATCACAAATTCATCGGTTTTTGTCTCACTACCATCATGGACATATCTGACTAACTTATCCTTCAATTGATCAACTGTAAATTCGTGAACTTCAGCGGACGATCCTGAATTAACATCTTTTGAATTTAAAAGTACAAGCTGCCCGTGACTGGGAGGTTTCTGCACCACATAATCTTTAATTTTCCCTTTAAAATGCTTGTTCGCCACATCAATACAATCAATATCCAACACCACACTCTGTCCTTCATCCACCACTACATTTTTAGTTTTAATGTAGATTTTTGATGGAATCACTTCAATGGTCAACTCAACATTCTCAATCGTTATTATGCCATTGGTTACATCAACAACAATCACATCTTCAGTTGCATTTCTCTCAGTGTGAACGTATTTGATTCTTCTTTCATTTATTGTAGCTTGATCAAAAATGATAGCAGTTGAGCCAGAAGAAGTCTCCGCATCGAAATTGACATCATTAGCTAAATAACCATGCTGCGGAGGTTTCTTAACGATATAAGCAATCTCATGAGGATCTACGTTTGGGTGACTGACTGATACTTGAGTAGGATCAATGGAAACTCGCTGCCCTTCAGCCACACTCACTGTCCAATTTCCACTCACTTCCAAAGACTCCCAGTAACTTTCTGGATAAACTCGAATTTCAAGTTTACCATCACTTCTTGTATCAAATAAATGAGCTTCAAAATTGAAATTATCTCCACGATAATGGCTTCCATCATTACGATATGTTACTCGACCTTTAGCCAAGTCTTCCTGAGTAAAGTTATTGGCGGACTGACCATCCAGCTGAATGGTCCCATGTCCTGGAGGCACCGATACGATATACTGAATGTCACTCAATTTGGCTTCAATGTTAGTATCTATACTTAAATTTGCATTTGAGAGAATAACAATATCTCCTCGTTTCACTACAAGTCCTGAGTTATTGGCAATGGAAACAAATGGGTCTGAAGCTTTCACTTCTAAGATACCATTAACAAAATATTTTCCATCCGACACCCAAAAAGCGGCTTTGCCAAAGGAAGCACCGCTGTGTCGAAACACGATTTTTCCATCATCAATGTCTTGTTGAGTAAATTGAAATACTTGAGAATCTTGAGGTTTATCAACGTGAAAAATGGCCCCGTTAGGTATAACACGACGCGTATATTGTAAATCGGTGGCTAAAGTTCCTAAATCCGCATCTGAATAACGAAGATCTCTGTTGGAAATAATTTTTTGTCCATTTGTAACAACGTGAAAAACTCGATCAACAACACGTTCAGGTTGCATATCATTTTTCATAATTACTCGAATTGGTATAGTGCCTACAAATTGAAATTCAGGGCCATTCTGATTTGTTGGACTCGAAGTAATGGCTAGAAATTCGATCTCATCGCGATCAGTCTCCGAGTCGTCATGAACATAAGAAACTTTGCCACTTTCAACGTCCATATTATTAAACTCAATAGGCGAGCTGGTTTTCATTCCATTTAGTTCAATTCTGCCACTGTTAGGGCCTCGTATCACTTTAAAATTAATGATTTCAACTTCTTTAATACGAAGATTAAGTATTTTTGAATCAATCGTCGCACGTTCACCTTCAGAAACTTCCAATATGCCAACTACAATAGACCCAGCCTCTTTATCAAAATCCAAAGGTTGATGGTTAATTTTAAAATGGTGTATTTGCGACGAAGCATCATTGGCTATAACTTTAAATTCAAAACTATCTCGTATGGCTGAGTAGGATTTATGATGTAAACGATACTTAACGTGGCCCACATTAATGTCTTCCTGAGTGAAATTTGTACCCACTGTGGTGATTTTGTGCGGTCTTTTATGATGATGCTCACGACGATGATGATGCTGTTGTTCACCTACAACCGGAGAACTAGCCGGATTGGTCAACAGAAGAGTCCCATAAGTTGGTAACGATAAAATAACATAATAAACATTTTTATCTTCCGATGGATGAGGGAATGTTTCCGCTCTCAAATGCTCCGGTCCGATGACACCTTCCAAAACTTTATCCAATTGCAACTCTACAAGATTGACAACTTCCACTTGACTTTTAGTAAAAGTGATCCGGAAATCGTTAACTGTTGACGAGGTGACACCGTTACATGTAACGGTAAATTTAAAATCATCTTGTTTTGGTCTACCACTCGACGTATGCTGATAACGTACTTTGTTGTTGACTAAATTTAATTGCGTAAAGTGATTAACCGTTTGCCAGTGTTCTCCATAACGTTTCAGTTGAATATGCCCATGTTTAGGCAAAGTCGTAATATCATAACGGATATTTTCATCCAATTCAAGAGCATTTGTTGCAAACGTTAAGTTATCTGTTGATATAATTGAAAATGAGTTGTAGGCAACCGTCAAGCCGGTATTGTTCACCATATGAATTTCAAGTTGAAATGCTGAGATGCGCAAAACTGCTGTTGGAGCCGTCTCACGACCATCCGATACCTGTAAAACAATATAAAGTGATTTACTTCATTACACATTTTTAATATGTAAAACATAATAGTCGTAAATAAAAAAATACTACTACTGTACTTATAATTACTTTGAAATTTATGATTCCAGAAATAATCGAGTCGACAATAATAAAAAATTACTAAAAGATTCATTTAAAATTTAAGGCCTGTAAAACTTAACGGGATGTTTAAATAATTATATAAAATTTTATTACACCAATATACTGTAAGTACGAGTATTGTATTCACGGCAATAAAACTTATCTAGAAATTAAGTTTCAGCACAGTAAGAAAAATAAATAAGATCGATGCGGCATATAATTCACAAAACGGAAACTCTTTTGGGTCCTATAAATTCGTCTACCCTTTATAACTCAGTTATAAAAAAATATAATTACGTTCAAAATGAATAGTTACGTATGACAAATTGGCATTAAAAAAACTGACGCAATCTATTATACTATCTTTAAAAAATCAATACATCAAAAATAAAATAAAAATGATAAGAAGACATCATATGGAAATGTAATTATTATTACTTTTAAAAAAATCTAATTTCAATTAATAAAAATAGCTAAGTTGAGTAATTATAGAGCCCCACTTATAATCAATAATAATTGATGAATATACAGTAAAAAAAATTGTGATTGTTGTTAATTTTAAAAGTTGATTGCAAAATCAATACCTTGAGTGCAACTCGAGCATTTGAATTCCCCAAATGAACGTAACTGATGAGTCCATTATCAATATCCTCTTGTGTAAAAGTCTCAGCAGCTTTCCCAGGATATCTGGAATTCTCCAGATGACCTTCGCCTTCACTTCCGGTTGCAAGCACACTGAAAACTAAATCTTTAGCATTATTATCAGGATCAGCCGCAGACAAAAAATCTGGCGTAATAGATTTTCGACTGTTTTTTGCCAACCGCAAAACTCTTCCAGAACTTAATCGGATCTCTGGAGGATCATTTACCGGAAGCACGGATATGTGGAATATAAAGCGTTGCTTTTCATTAAAGAAATAAGGAAAATTCCCATGCTTTCTGTTGGGCGTTAAAAATTCCAATTCAAGAGTAACACTATCGCGATGATTTTCAGATCCATCGTGAATGTAACGTACTTTTTCATTGTTAATATCCATTAAAGTAAACATTTGATTAGCTCCTGTTCTACGCCACACATCCACCTGTAGTTGGCCATGGCTGGGGCCATTTACTACATGAAATAATATAGCCGAATCTCTTAACTCATGTTTAGCATAATCAAAAGCAATGTCAACATGATTAGAAGTGATGAATTCAGTGCCTCCTTCTTTCACTTGGAGTGGCTGCAGTTGAAGGATCTCAACATCTCCTTCACCTCCATTGACATTGCTGTTGCTGTTTCCAGTGGTGTAAATTTTATAAGCTGAATTGTAATCCGTTTTTACACATGATGGTAAATCGCAAAGGCAGCGAAAACCTTCGACCCCTTCTTGAATACATGTGGCATCTTTGATACAAGGAGAACGTAAACATGGAAAATCCCAAACACAGTCAACCTTAACTGCATTGGTCACTTGAGCTTCACGTAGACCAATGGCAACATCATTTACTTTTAGATTTAACAGACAACCTTTAAAAGCTCCGTCGTCCACTTTTACTCCACTCTCATGATAATCCTGTTGCATTGAAACCAAACCCTGAGCCATAGCCCTGGCTCTACGATTTAGTTCCACACCGCCAATATACATAGGGCCTACTAAATCAAGATGTCGATTTTCTCCCAGACTAGGTCTACAAAATATAAGAAATCAATTGTTAAATAAAGAATTAACAAAATCTAACAAGTCCTCAAATTATTTTCATTAATTTCCCAATTTCAAATTTCTAGAATTTTTCACAAAGTTAAAATCAAGTAATCAGTCATCGAATTCTAAATGTTTATATTGTACTAATAAAAACGCCAACTTTTGGGATGTTTAAAAAGACCATTGAGCTTACAGTAGCTCTACCAGTTCATTATAAAATACTTTAAAAAGTACCTGATGCTAGTGACATCGTCGTCAACGTTGACTTCCATATATGCAGTACCAAATCGAATTTCTACATGGTGCCACAATCCATCGTTAACAATAGATTCTGATCGAAGTTCAACCATCCCGTTCCCCTTATCGATTGCAAACCTTATCGGTCCGTTGACAATCTCTACAGCTATGAAATCTGATTCTGATGGGATGCCAGTATTGTACAAAAGAGTTGATGTATTAACCTGAGTTTTAAGGTCGCAAGAAAATGACGCTCCGTTGCGCGCTGTCATTGTAGGAAAAGCCAGAAACGCTCCACCTGACATTAAACTAAAAGGCCGGTCCGAAGTGGCTTCAAATATTGAATTACAGTCCCAAGTTACCATGTGGGCGTTAACGTGCTGATCGGGACCATCTTTGACTTGTTGAAATACATCAACGCCGTTGTAACTAAGATCTTCAATGCAGCCTCGATAGGGCTCCATAATACCCAGAAAAAGTTCTCTAAAATCACCATTTCCACCAACAAACACTCCATAGTGAATGTTAAGCTCGTAGAAGCGACCAGGAATTGTCAGTTTGGATTGAAGAATTCCATCTACTGTTAATGATAGATTGGCGTCGACTCGTTTTACATCAACAGTATGCCATTGAAGATCGTCCAAACGCAGTCCTTGAGGCGTAGTCAATTCGGACTCACCTGCACCCAAGTTTATACGAACCTATACATAAATATACATGTATAAACAAAATGGACTTACGAGAATAAGGACAATAGTTATATTTTTTAAAACTTTTGAAGCTCTACGAAAATAATTGAAGTAATTTAGCATAATGTGATAGTTAATGAATAACATTGTTATGCTTGGAACTTACAAAAAGCTTAGCTGACCACTAACTATCAAACAATGTTTATGCATGAGACACGTTTGAACATTGTGACAGGCAATAATGGCTAATCTCTCAATTGATTTCATTCATATACAAACAGTTAATTAAGAGTGTAATCGAATTAATGAAATGGAAAAATCAGATGACCGTTCATAATAACTTAATTACAGTAAGTTCGGCCAGTAATCAAAGAGTGAATTTAAATTTAGATGTTACATACGATGACAGCTTAATGGTGGGTGGGAGAGTTAGTTATATAATGTATTACCTTAATTCCACCAGCTTCTAGAACCAGAAGGCAGTAATCTGTGGTTCCAGCGGCGAAAAGCAAAACAGCGTCGGGGCGATGAGTTTTCAATCGCAAATGAATCTCTGTGGTACTTTTGGCGTCTTCGAGAGGCAATCGGACGTAGCTCGATCCATAAAATGAGGCTGAAATTAGGAAACAGTGACCAATTTAAAATCGTTGTCATCATTAATGTCGCATCAGGGCAGAAATAGCGAAAGAAAAAAAAAGGGGGAGGTTGGTCAACCGGAAATTAGAAAAATAAAAATCAATAAAAGTGGTGAAAATTATAGGCTGTGTCAACTGAATTCAGCGTAAAACGATCCTTTATTGTGTTATAAACGGCCTAACTCGGTGGTTGTATGTGGGGGTGAGTCGAGGGTGGACAGCATCAGGAGATAACGTGACAGGAAACTTAATATGATTTAGAATGATAATAGGGACTGTGTAATAAGCTAAACATACAGAGAAGGCGTTCACATAGAAAGACTTCCTAACACATCTATTACTAATGGAGAAAAAATAGATAATCTTTTTTTTT
>JAAFCF010006596.1:8224971-8377514 GCA_013389785.1 Helicorthomorpha holstii
AAAAAAAAAAACAAGATTTACAGAGTTAGTGATTTTGTGTTAAAGATGGCGTATTGATTGTAGCGGCAGTTATTACTAGTGATAAATGATGATGAAGTCTGTTTAAATCGAGCGAAAATCTACTGATGCAGAAATTTATCCCTCTCGATATTTGAACTTAAGATTTGTGTATACTAAGTTGAATGGTGAGAAATGTTCTTGCTTAGTTCAACATTCACAGTGTTTTTCAAAGTTGCATTCAGACACCACAGTTTGTGTTTATGCATCTTGATTCTAGTAGTAGAAGTACTCAAAAAAAAAACTCTTCATACCAGTACTTCTTATATCGAAGATACACTTTTTCTTATTAACTTTCTCCCCCATCAACCTATTACTTTGTGAGACCTTTGTTGCGTGAAAAATGGAATAGATACTCAAAAATAACTACTTGCACCTATGAATTTATCGGGATGGAAATATTTGTTTCCAAGGTTTTTATCGATGATATGGCTTTGTAGCCGCAAACATACACAAGCAATTCAGCGAGTCACAAAATAAACTCGAAATAAAAATTTGATTGGTAAACGTCATCAACTAATCGACTCTTATACGCAGCATAACAGATGAATGCTACTGTATAGACGTTATTAGAGATGTTTTAATTACTATGACAACTTAAATTCACGTGATATAACTTCACGTGCATAGATAAATAAGACAATTTAACATGCTTATTTTCTTTAGTTCCAATTTCAGTATCAAAATAAATATAATTGAGACGTCTAAGATGATTATGAAGATTTCTTTTTCATACTGTATTGAAATTAAGAGTTTCTGTAAAGCTTTTATTATTTATTTTTTACTTAAAAGATGCAGTTTGGTAACGTTTAATGGTTTCCAGCTTAAGCGAAAAAAATCAAAATTGATTGTTCACTTTTTTGCGTAATAAATAATTTTTTTTAATTAAATGTATTAATTTAAAACAAGCCGAGGTGGAAAACCTTATTTAAAGTGTGAAAGATATATGGGTTTCATCCTGATATTTTACGAAAACTTATAATGATAGGTATTTCGATCATTTAATTAAAAATAAAACGTAAATACTCTGGAGATTACTTTTTACTGCTTTCCTTATTTTTTTTTTAAAACTATTTCCGTATAAATTTTAAGTAACAAACACTTAATGTATTTACTCCTCTATGTGGTTGCTGTTATTGCAATTGCAGAGAATAAATTGTTTGCAAATCCTTCGGGTTTTACTTTGGACTTGTATGGAGCCAATTATTAAGCTTTATATATCATTAAAGTAACTGATACATTTTCTTAATAAAAAAATCCAATCTATTTGTAATATTTTTTTTTTAAAAAAAAGTCTGAGTTAATAGCTTTGAATTGATTTCTTAATAACAAAATAATATTAAAACTTTTAAGTGAAGTTTAAGTTTCATGTTTTTTTTTTCTATTCATAGTAAACTGTTTTTGGTCATTAATGTTTAATTCAGGCTTTATATTTAGAGCATACAAAAAAAAACATCTCTTAAATACTTTTGCTGCTAAAAATAAAAGAAACGATAAATTCTTCTAATGTTTATTTTCTTCAGTAATCCTAGTAAGTTAATTATGGTATCATTATTAACTAGAAGAACAAAGCCTTGTAGTAGACGTTTATTCGTCTGATTTTTAAATATTTTTGAATTATTTAAAATGTCTGAAAAAAGTCTAAAATATAAACAAAGATTAAAAGAACATGTAAGAACAGTTAACAACCAGCATTCTAAAATTCGAAATTGATGATAATAATTTATACATTTTGATAATAAATGACAGTGTATGAAGTAACACAAAGTTGCATAAAATAAATTACAGTTCAAAAAACTCGATCAGACAGATAAAAAAACCAAACTATCATGTTTTTAAAAAGATTTTTAAGAAAAAATGAAATACTGTATGGGACTAAATAAACATTTTATTAAATAACAAAAATAATTTTTTTAAATTTAAGTATTTTTATATAAACATATAGACCTATAGAAATCTTCGAATAAGCCGAGCAAAGTTTCTGTAACTCATCATTAGGCCATGTCAGTATTTATAGATTATTGAACAAACCATAAAAACAATAAAAAAATGCTACAACTAACATCTACAATATATAATCTTTTTCTCGAAGTTTGTGATGTTTTAGAATCAATAAAAACATACACAGTACAGTAAGCGATTATGTATCGATGCAATTATTAATTTTTTAAGAAACCCAACTTCTACTGAAAATTAATAAGTATACTTAAAGCAAAATAATAACTGGAAGAAGTCCGCATTTTTTTCCTTCAAATTACATAATCGATGTGGTGGTGATTATATGTTAATAAAAATAACAGTACATTTGATATTGACCACCCATGTAAAAAATCAGCTGAGCGTTCCCATATGGCTTTAAAAAAACAGCTTGATATAACAATGTTTTTTATCCCAAAAATAATGTATAGCCTCCAATAAAGCAACAGCTGTTTACCATACTTAATTTTTATTTTAAGTTTTCAGCCAAGAATAACTATTTTTATCCATGGATTTCCCGACCAACATACTGTACTGTAACTCAATAAAAATAATAATCTTCAAACATTTATCTAAAATCTTTCACTACTCGATTTCTACAATACAATCTTCTGATTACTATAACAATATTCTAATTTCTGCAACAACTCAAATTTTATCTGACGTTTCAACATTAGTCTTAATTTTAGTATACGAAAAATTTATTATCCATGAAAGCCAATGTTTGGGACGATCAAAGAGGTGATGAGTTTTAGCCTAAAACGGGACAAGTGCCATCGTTTGTGAAACAACCACAGGAGGTTATCTGAAACGGATTCCATTACATCCTAAATACCAATTATTATGACATAACCTTTATGGTCATCTTTTACAGATTATTATCGAGGTATAACAGCATATCGTCTTCTGATTTCACATTTGTAATGATTTCATCGGTTGGCCTCTCAACCAAAGAAAAATAATAAAAAATAATAATAATAAACGGAATAGGGCAAAGTCATTTACGGTTCGACATGTCCGAATATAACTTGGTTTGACAAGCTATCACTCCAATTTTATTACATAAGGAATTTTTTTTTTTTTTTTGTCTTTCATATTCACTTTGGACGAAATTGAACAGCGCAGCAAATACAACGCCATCTATGTATTATACAGCAGTAACCATTTCATCTTGCACTTCCTCCTGGCCCACCCCCTTCCAGCATCCCTCTGCCTTCTCCTTCACATCACAATATTCCATTTGCACGCCCCATCAACTTCTTAGGAGGAAGTTTTCAAGAAATAAAGAGATTTCATTCCCAGTCATGTCACGTGTGAAGCTCGTGTTATTAATGTATTCACGTATAGAAAAGAAAATATGACTAAGAAAAAAAAATAAAAAAGATGGACTAAATTGAATAGTGAAATGGATCGCACACATACTGTACACACAGATTTCAACACAAACGCTGATTACCCGTATGCTATTAAAAAAAAAAAGAAATATTATTTTAGCAACAATATGCAAAATAATAAATATAAATGCGGGATTTTAAATAACATTTCTAAAATGAAAGCTGGCGTAACATCTGCTGTAACTTATTAGACACAATTATTAATCTTTTCCTTTCATAATAAAATATATTTCCAATGAAAAAAAAATCTACAAAATTCTCTAATCTTAATTTTTAAATACACTAAGATAAAGTATGAGAAAGCTCATAAATAAACCTGCTAAAAGCAGAAGACAAAAAAAATATGTTAAAAAAAAAGTTTTAGCATTTGAAATAAAAAGTAAAAAAGCTGGAAAATATCAGTTGTCAGCCAGTTTCCTTTAACTTTACTCATGTGACCATGTAATAAAAAATTAATCTGTAAATCTAAAAGTGAGACGCCATTTTAAAGCCCTCCAAAGGGATTAAATCAGTCTCATCCTCCCTTTTCAAATGCCCCCTACAGACGGGACTTAACATTTTCTCTTTTGAATTCACAAAGATAAAAATAAAATCACTTAAAAAAATAAATAAAAGAAGACGATGACACAGTGACAACCAAAGAAGTTCTTTTTCCTCGTTTTATCGTCGAAGAATTCGTCTTTGGGGACTTTTTCTCGGAATCAAAAGTAGCTAGACGTTATGTAAATATCAATAAAACGAGCAAAGAAAGTAAAAAAAAGTACACAAGAGATCCTATAACAACGTACAAAAGATCACAAATGTTCCAGTGACTGACCATCACTAATACATTATACAGAGGTCAACACAACGAATGCATCAATGCAAAATGACATTGAAAATATGAAATTGTAATATTAGAAAATGTCGCATAACAGCAGTACCATCGCCATATTTGGCAATCAAATCATCAATAAAATAGATCTAAACTTTGAACTCGGATTAAAAAATAAAGTCACCATAGTAACCATCGCAAGAGAAGTATTTCTAAATTACAATAGCGATTATATAAAACTTTTAGCACGTGGAATTCATTTAGCTTCATATGTTTAGTTAGTTAATCTTGACATTTTGATGATAGTAAACTTAAGCTGAATAGTTTATAGATCGCCATGTATTTTCAATGCCATTGGAAATACATGACGCATCATAGATTCCACACTGATCAAATTAATGGAATTGAATACGGTACTGTATATATCATTTATTTATATCTTTTGGAAAAGCAACAATATATGAGTCATAGCGTAGAGATTAAATTGGTAGTTAAGGAAGCACAGTAAGTTACATCATAACGTTTGAAACAGAATTGTAATCGACACTATCATATTCCTTTATCATTGCGCAACTCCTTTAAGTGATTGGCTAAGTGATGTATAACCATCTTAAACGATGACATCTGTCCCAAAAGTCCGATTCTCTATATCATTTGTACAATAGCTATTCCATATACACACAAAAAAAAAAATAAAATCAAATTAAATAGACGCATACGAGTATAAGAATATCCCAAAGACCAATTTCTTGGAAATCCATAAGGGAGAAAGACTAAGAAAAAACGCAATTCTACATGAAGAAAAAGTTTCACCAAAGAGAAAAAAATCCACTGAAGCGTGTTTCCCTTTTGAATAGTCACCCCTTGCGTTATATTACGAACCACCATGTACTGTATGTGTGTAATGAAAGCCTATGTCAAGCCACCAGGGGGTGCTGTGCATCTTCTTCTTTCTACACATATAGAAAGTTCGCATTAGCACTTCCTATGTGGCAATTTAAAGTAAGTTGGTCACAGCCATATAATATTTAACGCTTCGTATTTTAAAAAGGTGTGTGTTTTTATATTTTTTTATTCTCTCAAATATAAAATACGAAGGAAAGGACGATATAAACATCTCAGTGGTGTAGTTTTTATAAGTCCGACGCCATAAATAACTTTTAAACCGGATCCGGTTTATGTGCATATACGTCAACGACGTGTAAAGTTGACTTAAATAGACATTACGATTTCCAAAATAACAGAAAAAAAGTAAAATAAAGAAAAATATGACGATGTGATGGGAGAAATAAAAATATGACGATGTGGTGCTAAATAAAGACGAAAAATATCGACTGTTCATTTCCACCTTTGTATTTTTCTTGAAGATTTTAAAAACTTCTTTTAAGACACATTAACGATCTGTGTATGCAAAATACTAATGCAAGACTTAAGTCAATTACTATGACAACTAAATACTGTAGTAAAATTCACGTGCTAAGTATTTTTTTTATCAATCTCATTTTGAATATTAGAATATCAAATTTAATCTTAAGTACGTTAGTTGCTATGGTAAAATTGAACTCAAACAATTTTAGAATATTTTCAGATATCTCAAACGACAATTTGAAAAATTTAAAATCAGCACAAGGAAACGCGAATGTCTGGGACGCCAAAGATGGGCCATTGAGTTTGCCATATGGAGGTATTTTAACTTATTACAGCACAAAATCTTGAGGAAATCCTAAATGCACAATAATAATAAACAATTGTTAACATACTGCACTGAAAATATAAATTGTGAATATAAATTTCTTGGGAAAAAGTAATGTAACGCGTTATTGATTATCGGTAGATAAGATAGCAATCCACCTTTTTCGCTTTATATGCGCAATTTATAATGAAAAACGACTTTACGAATTTATTGATTTTGTTTCCTTAAGAATTCCGGTTTTTAACATAATACCACTTACTTGTACATTCAAAAATGACTTATAATTCGTAAAGTGATAGATTATATGGCATGTTTCTACGAGAACTGTAGATGTTTTATGCACGCAATATGTAGCCAATTCTTTTGACAGTTGTCGATTGTTAAAAAAAAAAAAAGATAAGGACTAACTTATACTATTCGATAGGGATGTCTTAGCAATACAGTACAGATTATAATAAGTTGGTTACCGAGTATTAAAATTTAAATATGATGTCATTAAACAAACAATCTGAACTATACTGTTATCGATATTTAGATTACTATATAACTTACTAAAAAATTATTAAACTTACATTGTATAAACTAACATATTATGATTAACAGAAATTTACACTATAAATACTTTCACACTATATCCAGAGTAGCAATAACAAAAGATTAAAAGATAATTTTCGAAATAGATGTTTTAATTCCCCAAAGTATTTTCACTGCTGGAATTTGAAGAAAAATAAATTAACATAAAAAGGAATAATTGATAAACCGATTCATTATTACAATAATAATGTTGTACAGGGTGATCATAGCACATGTATTCACAAATACATGAAAACAATAAAGAAACAAAAAAAAATTATTTTGGCGAGAAATACAATTTATTCCTGTTTCTTTATTGCAACAATGCATAGTTACGTTACTACAATTTTTATGATCACCCTGTAGTTGCGGTTGCAAAGTCGAAAAGTAAAATCGTCCCTTCAATCATTTTTAATTCAAATTTTAATCCACACTAACCAATAGTTGCAACAGTAGTAATTCTACGGAAACCGTTTTACCAAAATAATAAACTGCATCAGTATTTGGTTAATCATGCTTAATCCCAGTTAATTTAAATACATTCGTAAAAGCATATTAAGTTATATTGACAATGTTTTCTTTTTCTATTTCTAAAAATACAGTACAATAAGATGCATTTATACGAGCGAAATCATTGTAATTTCACCATTTATAAATTGAGTTGTCTTATAAATGCGCTCGTTTATAAGTTTATTCGAGATTATTTCCTCTGATATTTTTACAGGGCAATTTGAATGGAGCTATGCAATGAATTTCTTTTATTCTCTGCCGACTGCGTTCATATCTAACGCGGCGTAATTTCTAAACGCAGCCGGCAGAGATAAAAGCTATGCAGTGAAGGCTTTTTGTTTACATTTTTTTCTCATTGAAATAACACGCAATTGCTAACCCTGTAAAATGCAATGATGGAACCTAACCATACGATCCATCATCAATAAATAACACAACCGTAACTTAAATCACAATTTTAATATTTAAAAAAGTATTTCTTTCTTAGTGTATGAATATCCGTCTGCTTATCAAGTTAATTATTTTTTCAAAAAAAAAGTTTTAACGTTATTTCAAAGCTTATTGTAACAAATGAAAACAACATTAAATGTCGTAAAAATTAAAACTAAACAATAAAAGTGTCGAATGATAATACTTAATCCTAAATTAATATTTCACTAAACAATAAATCCAACAACTTTTTTTTTCAACGACACAATGTTACATCAATTAAAATCATTCATTTACAATTCGTTTTGACGACAAATTCTGAAGGAAAAAAAAACCTAACAACTTAGTCTGAATATATAAAGAAAATTGAATATAAAATTGCCTTACCAATTTTTTATACAGGCATAAAAAATTTCTTGAATACAAAAAAAATATGTTAAAATTAGCATAAAATTGGCTATGTAAAAAGCAACACACAAAGACGTACATTTGTTATTTAAAATAAAAAAAAGTATAATGTCGGAAAACTTAAAGATCGCCTGACTGAGATTTGACGTCGCCATGGTTACTAAAACACAGATAAAAATATACCAACCAAAATAAAATGGAGAGAAAAAAATTTTCCCCATCCAAACTCCCCTCACAGCTCTATACTGAACCAAATCAAATCATTTCCCCCGGAAACGTGACTCATGTGCAATCTTACTCAACTAACTTAGTTCGTTATTCTTCTTATACTAATGAACACACTGAGCTCTCAGTCTCTGCAAATAACGCCTTATCATCCATCTTAAAACTTACAAAAACATACTTTTAATAATTTTATCTCTTTTTATTTATTTTAATGAGAACAATTTTAACAAGCTACTTTTTTAAATTAAAAATAACAATCGAAACTAAGTTATAAGTGCGGCAAATGAAGTAACTACGTATTTTCAAAACCAGTAATTATTAACAATCGATATTTTAAATCGTCATTAATTCATAATCGCTAATATTTATCTGACCAATTAACTTGTTCTGTCATTTACAAAATAATAAAAACGCATGTTAACGACACGGGATTACTAAAACAACTTAAATATAAATGCTTAAAAGATTTTTCTTAATTGCAATATCATTTCAACAGTGTTTTCAGATTTTATTTCACGAGCCTTAGCAATGGTAAATATAGCAACTGGAATAATTCACCTGCTTAGTTTTGAAATAATACTAATTCGAGTCGTTTTTTAGAAATTTTTAAACATTAAGATGGCAATGTTTAGGACGAGGAAGAGAATTATAAATTTAGAAAGATTGGAACATACAGATGTCATACATTATACTGTGTTGAAATTCACAATGAGTCGACCAGACGTCTGCTTTTCAGTTTTGGTGTAAACAAGATCTTTTCTCTGAGTCATCAAACTTCTCAGTACTTTGCAGATTTTTGTACAAGCTCGAATTATTATTTTATGTTTTTGCCCTTCAGCATTCATAATTTTATTTTTAGTGCCTCGAACGATTGTTCCAACTTATCAAATAAAAATTAGTTCGTTCTACCAAAAACACTGTATAAATACAAATAAACAATAACATTTTTAAAGAAAAAAAAATATAATTTTTTTTTGGCTAAACATCAAACTCGTTTACAATTCAAATATAAAACCGAAAAATAGACTAAATAAGTTGAATATAATAAAAAAAATCGCATTAAATATACATTTTTTAATGCAAGATTATATTAATAATTAAGCTTACTGTATAAATAAACAAAATGCAAAGTCGCCTTAAGTTATGCGTCACAAAAATTAGAATTTAATTCGACTGATTATTTTTTTAAATTTCACTTGGTCATTTAAAATGTTTCAAAACATTCCACGAGTTTGTCGTAATGTAAACGTTTCACGTAGATTCAAATAAAAGCTATACGTTACGACGTTTACGTCAACACTCGTAGGTATTTTTTATTTATTTTTTTGCTCTAGTAAAGGTATTTTCTTTTTTTAATGCCAGGGAATCGAGGATAAAATTATTTAAAAAATGTAATTTCCATTGCAACATAAAAAAGTGACTATTGAGGTGTGTTACATGTGTTTTGACACAAGTAGCAAGTAGGATGCATTGTCAACAACACTTTCGATGGTTGACAACACTTAAATATTCAATAATGTCAACTCTTCAACCAACCACCTATACATTTGCCTACGTGATTTCTATGCAACTCACCAAAATACAATTGCAAATGATGAGAAACTTTGAATCAAATTTCAAAAACAATAAATAAAATATAAATAAAAAAAAATTAGAAGCCAAAAAGTGGCAGCAAAAACAATTTAATTTCCAATGTATAGAAATTCCACGTGTCACTTTGGGTTTAAATGTTTTCTAGATAAGTAACGCGTTCTATTATGCATTTATTTAGTTAGGAAAAAAATTTTAAATAATGAGGCAATGTGCCAATCACACTCAACACAACAAAAAATTGATTTTTTTTTGTAAAATAAAATTGGGATTTGACACAATAAACGACACTTCGAGTATAGGATTTAAAAAACTAAAAAAAAAAACGACAAAACTAAAACGTCAGCCAGGTGATCATCACCGTTTAATTGCACTTTACAAACTATAATTCATATTCTTATAATCTTTTCTAAATCACAATTTGAATTTTGTAACTTTGAGTTTTAAAGCACGTTCTTAAAGTACCGTAACTACAACAACACAACCTTTACTTAATCCAAAATAGAACTTGAAACTGAATCGAACACCAGCTTTTGAGACAACAAAGTGTAAAAAAAAACCTAAAAAGTACATAACAAGAATAAAAAAAATTGAGCTAGCGAACAGACTAATTCAAAACGATTTTTTGACGTAAGAAAGCACTTGGCATATGATTTTAAATAAAATGTTGTCCCACGTAGACGCGTATATTACATCCACACAGAAAAAGTTGGTGGTGTTGTCTAAGATGGAATTTAAATCCTGTCAAATGTAATAAATACAACAACAACGAATATAATATAAAAATGGAAATTATGCTAGCAAACGTAAAACAAAAAAAGCTCTCATACACATATAGTCATACTATTACATACCCACAAAATATATCGTAGAATAAAGGTTTTAGATATGCATAATAATGTATGACGTATTCCTTAGCACCAAAATAGATGCCACTGTGTTTTCTTTACGCTTTTTACTCTAGACTTTTTTCCATTGGCAAAAATCATATATTATCATAGTTTAGCGTTGAAGCTTAAAAGTTTCAGACGTTTATAATTTCAAGCTACTTTATCAAAATCCATAAAATAGCGTCGAAACTCATATAGTGGCTATTTCTGCATATATAAAAAAAACTTCCAATGGAAATAAAAACTTCAGTTCAATTATACATCTGTACTTAGTTGTACATAATACAGTAAATTACAGTTTTTTTTTTTAATTTAATGCATTTTATGATGAAACTGCTGCAATCATATTTTTTGCTTTGGAATCCACTATTGGGAGTCACCTTTACAGTACTAGCGTTTTATAAGCGTTTTTCCACCTCCGTTTCTGAAGTTTCGATTGAGCGCCAAAAAAAAAATAATAGTAATAAAAATATATTCTTATAGGAAATCAATATAGTATTACATCAACACATAAAACTTTTTTTCTAGTTAAACTAGTGTATCCACACTTTTCACTAACTTATCAACGCTATACATAGACTTTTACGACCTAATATTATTTCAGATATTGAAAATCTATAATTCGATTATTTTCCAGATAAAACAAAGACTTTGTGTTGAATAATTTTTTTATATAACACTTGTATTGAATTACACCGTAAGTGTAACGTGGCGCGAGGGTCATCCAGAAAATAACTTTATAACAACAAAGAAAACTACAAAACCGCCATCCTAAATGTCAATTGCCATTTAAGTGTGTTCTGGAATCAATCTAAATTCTAAATGAAGCTAATTAACAGGTTTTTGGAAATTAGAATGTCCAAAAATGTTCAAAAATTAAATCTCAGATTGAGAACAAAATTAAGTTGTAGATACTATAATAGCCAAATTAATTCGCGATGTTAATTCTGAAAATAATGTAGGCACGTGAGTTTTGATTGTCATGATACTATTCTATCAAAAATAAATTTTGACTTGTGCAGAAATAATATACTTCGTGTCTTTCCCCGTCCCCTATATAAATGCATATAAAATCTAATAAGTAAAAAAGGAGCTGAGTAAACGATAGAAGTTTAAATACTAATTCTGTCACGGTTTTTTGTCATATTGCGAATATAGGTAACTTAGAAAACGTTGAAGATGATGAAGTATGTATTGTTATACTGCATGAAAAATGATTCAAAAAGTCTTCGAGTTTTCTCGTTGACATATGATTAACATCAAAGCAACAAACCAACCAACACAAAAAACCCCCAAACCATTTTTCAGCATATCGTTTTACCTGAGTAGTATAAGTTCTACCTAAACTCAAGTTCTACCTGAACTCAAGTTCTACTATTTAAGGTGTAACTTATTTAAAAAAAACTAAAATTTATATAGAAATTAAACCAAATTCTAACTTAGATTTAAAAAAATAAGGTACTTAAACGGTTGAATATGAATTCCAGTCATACTAAAAAAAATCTTTTGTTATAATTAATTCTAATCAACCTCAAACAGAGAAATAAACAAACAAAAGTATACCATTAAAAGCAATAAAGCCAATCTAACAACATCTTATTTTTTTCATGCACCTCATAACATTAATTGCCACATTGTTACATACAGTAAACAAGACATAAAAGCACACAGCGTGTATACAAGTATTGCATCGTGTATGTAGTGTATTATGATGACTTTCATAACGTAGCCGGTAAATCACAAAACATATTGAGAGGATGTATGGGGAATAACTAAAGAGTAAAGAAGTGTATGAAAATCATCTTAAAGTGTCATAATATATTTATATGGCACAAAAAGTCCCCACAAACATTATGTAACATATGCATAATAGCGATTGATGTTAAGGTGTGATGACCCACTAGACAATACTGATTATGAATATACACTGCAGTCTACATAGAAGGATATTACGATGATGTTGGTGTGATAGTACAGTAGTAGTAGTACTGTAGTAATACAATACTCGTACGACATAAACATACATACTGAAAAAGAGTTTGAATATAAAGACGGTACTGATGCAGAATGATGGAAGGAGAAAACGCTATGCGTTTGGCATTGCAATAAGTCTGCCTATATCACTCACCCACCTCAGCACATAAAAAGAGTTACAGGGGGAGTTGATGTGGGAGGAGGGAGAATAAATCACATGATCACACATGCACATGAAGCTTTATACGTTTATTGAGGTAAAAATAGATACAAAAGACGAATGAAATGCAGCAATTCCACATATGAAAAAAATATATATATATATAAATAATAAAAAATAAAATAAAAAAGTTGGTGTTTACAGATGTGCCCGTTGAACATCAAATAGATATGATAAATCCAAAAAAAATCGTACAAAGAAGTACAGAGATGACTGACTTTTTTATTTATGCATCTTAATTTTTTTCCAGCATATTTTCAAGTATCAACGTTATTTACAATAGCAAACGACATGCGGTATACAGTATATTTCACTTAAGTATACTACAGGTAGCGTAAAAATCGTAAAAAATGTTATGTAAAATAAAAAACGAAAGGTGATAGTTCATAAAAAAAGCAAAATATTTACAAAATGGGTAACATCTGCTTGAAAATAAACAACCAACAATCTTGAAGAAGTGAAAGAAAAAAAAATTAAATATTAATCCTATATAATAAAATTTAATACCATTGAAATATACAGTATATCGTGAAACTGATACTTAAAAAAATGAAAACTTTTTCGAAATTTCTAATTATTATAAAAATTATAATTTATCCGCTAAAATATTTTCCCTAATTTCAGGATTTTTGAAAGTTCACAGGCATGCCCAATACTAATCTTTTATGGCAACAGAAACTCACACGCTTAAATATTTTAAAATCCAAAATTGAATTTCAGTATATTTTCAGTTGTTTGCAATGTTTAGTTACTACAGTATCTAAAATGACCCATTTACAAAATAAAATTATTTTTAGAAAGCGATTATTATTTTAACAGTAATAATTGTCCTTATGCATATCCGGTTTTTAAGTCTAAGTGCAAGTTCAGTAGAGCAGGTGCATATGACTTAAATTTATAGTTTTTTCCAACCTCCCACACCGGCATTTGGTACTTTGCACTTACTGTACAAGTTACAACCATCCTAATAAAATGAGTGCCAGTGAGATACAGTTCTGTATTTGTATAGGAAGTGGTTTTAGAATAAATAGGGGTCGTAACCCTAGGGCTGTCCCGAATACATTTATTTGAGGCTTCAACACATTGCATTATTTTGCTTGTACCCATTTGCAAACCACATAAAAGCCAGTTGTATTTATGTTGATGGATATAAACAGTGTATAATAAATCAGTTTGAAGAAATCTCATATTGTTGGTTTGTTTATTCGTTTGAGGGCTTTTCCTTACGGTACTACCCAATATCTCTCATCACAGTGTCCCTATATATATGAATGAGTGTACAACGGTTCTGCAGTTTTTATCTTTAAGACAACCAAATACAGAATATAGTAAATCAAAAGTATAAACTTAAGACCGATAAAAATGCGGTCTTTTCGAAATGATACACTGATAAAAGATAATGTACTAATGAGATAAGACTTAGTGATATTAAAACCATATTATACAAAGCAATCATTTTAAATTTTAGAATATTTTCAAAGTGAACTTCACCAGCTTTGGTTAATATGATAACTTTGGTTCAAAACTTTATCATAAGAAATGATAGTACAGTATTAATTTCAATTTTGGAATCTGCAGATATTTGAATGCCAATCATTTTTTAGATGTGAGATGGATGGAATGTCAAAGATTGAGACGTAAAACGCGGCCATGGCCCATGAGGTTTCAGAAATTCGCCTTTTAAGTTTGACAATAAACAATGTTTAAGTGAAAAAGATTAAAACAAAAGCTGGTGCATAAAAATAAAAGCGTGTGATTGCAATAGTGCATTTTATAGTGGTAATAAAATACCAGTATCGATCAAACGGTAACAGCTTTTAATTTTTGAAATGACTTTTCGACAACTGATTGGAGAGTCGTAAAATTTTTAGCGGTTCTTGCCAAACAATTTATCGTTGTCTTTTAACAAAACACAACTAACTTACACAACTGAGCCGACTACAGTAGTAACTTTATCAACTCCTCCCAACCATAATAATCATTTCTTTAAATATTCACACTTTAATAATAAATTTGTTTCACATAAAAGATAATAATCACTAACTATTTTACATAAAATTATAACTGTGAGAGAGAATAAACCAAAAATAATAAAAAAAAAAATGACACCGATTATAGACTATGCCAGGCCCTAACGAAAGCATTGCGTTGTTAGTAGTAGTTATGTTCAATTCCAAAAACAATAAAGCCATCGAAAGTACAGAAATACGAAAAGAGTTAAGAGAATTTACTACATGTTTCTGGTGTATTATACTTACACAGTAACTTATAATATCAGTTGGGAAAGCATTAGTGTAATGACCTATAGAAAGTAAAAGTAATGGTCCTTACTGTAGATGTACGATTTGTAGTTAAGAGTGATTCGATTTTAATCGATTGTCAATGCTTCAAGTTGCTTCACCAAAGCATAGTGTGATGTATAACACCATAACATTTCTAATCCACGTCCAAATCAATCGCTTTCAAGTTAGAAAAGAGGATTTATCAACAAAATGTTAATTGTTTTCATTAGCGATGGTTTCATTAAGGATTTTGTAATACTGTATAACAACAACACGCGTTCAAGTGCAATTGTACCTGACAGAATGCTACCAATTTTTGCTTAATTAATTATCAAACATTAAAAGAAAAAAAAAAGATTTATAATATTATGTTACATTCGTCTTTTAGTGTAACCACTTTCATACCACTCTGTTGTAATGAACTATGAAAATAATAAACCGATTTACCACAACAAATTTACTTTGTAGCTTTGGCAAGTACTAACAAATTTATTTATAGCAACTTGTACTGGAATAAAGCAAAAATGTGGCATATGTAGGAATAAATATAAAATGTAGATTAAATGAACGATATATAATGTTGAATGTGTGTTAATTTGAACACAATAATTCTCCATGTATGAAATTGTGTGACATAAAAACGTTTGACAAATCACTTGTTTTCATGCCATGTATTTGGCGATTAAAGCAGAGGGTTCCGGATATTATGCAGGAAGGGTGGGAAAGATTATGAATAAAAATAACCCAAAATGTCAGCCAGAAACCGTTGGCACTGTCGTTTTATAATACTGTATATAACCAATTGTACTTGTATGATATACACCTTTAAAATGATATGCGCACACGTACGTACAATATTATTTCTCTATATATATGAATAAAAATAATAATAATAAAAAATAGCAGTCCTCACATACGCATATCACGCAAATAAAAATCCAAAAGATTTACGACTCCATATTGTTCCCAGCAGACAACATCGGATCAAAAAGAAGAAGAAAAAAAAATGTTGGAATTGTGTCAAGGGAAAGAAGAACTGAATGAGAGAATATATATTTCAATATACAGAATAAAACAGACTCTTAACATTTTTCATAACGATAAAAATGTGACGAAATATTATTACTGAAAAAGTGATAGTAACATATTTTTAAAACTTTTTTGCCGCTCTTTAGAAGCCAAAAGATTACTGTAGTCTGTTCAGTGTACATGCCATTCAAATATGATCCACATACAGTATACGGAACACCATAAAAAAAGAAAATATATGGTTTTCGACGCGGTGGGATTTCAAATTATAAAGAAAAACTCAAACTGGTGAAAGTCTAAATGACAATAACTTTATTTTCAAACAAAATAATATAATCATAATTAAGTAATGACAAAGACTAATTCAGAATCTTCAGTTTCTTAGCAGCATATACAATATATATATAAAATAACCATTTAAAAATTCAAATTTGGATAAAAATATATGAAGTTCAGTACAGTTACCATAGTCACTAAAGTATTAAATGTTTAAAACATTTTAAAATCTAAACTGGAAATGTTAGTTCTACACATGTAAATGGGCGTAATTTAAATACTGTTAGTAACATTATAAGTTTATTTTTGCACTTGCACATTATAACTTAGTCTCTAAAAAGAGAATATTTCCGACATTTTTGGTCTTAAAAATAAAATAACATCCGGTTACAAAATCTTTAAGATAGTCAGGCTTTCTCCCCAAAAAACATAAAATTCAATAAAGTGAGTGTAAATTGTAGTTAAAAAAAGAAGCTAAAAAAACCACACGTTGGTTTACGCTAAAATCTAGAAAGTACACATCAGATGTACTGCTAAGCAGTAGTGTTAAACAACCTGCGACTCTCGAGCTTCATTCGAGTCACAAATAACTGCCATTTACAGAAAACATTAAAAAAATTAAACGCAGAAACCGGTATTAGAGGAATACATTTTAAGAAAAAAGATACAGTAATTAGTAGCCCGGGCCGTGTACGGTACAGCATTTTAAATTGCTATTAGACGTCTGGTCGTTTGTATATAAAGGTTGTTCATCGCTTCGTACAAGAGTACAAAGCAGTTAGTAGTGACTTTGGGGCAAAACATCTGTCACCGATTTGTCTACACCCCTCAAATTAGTAACAAAGCCGATGGATACGGTACTACACCACCGCACCAACCCCTGTCTCTTATGCACACTGTCATAACAACCAAAAAAGAAAAAAAATAAGAGGAAGAAAATGATGCTTTTTTTAGGGTGTGTCACTAGTTGAACCAACAACATATACAGACACACTCGGTCACAAATGGGAAACATAACGACCTATCATTAATTCGATTTACAAGTTCTGTGTACAATGAGTACGAGTCTTTGTGACAAAACAAAAAAAAAGTTCACCCCTCACCATACTTTTGTTTTATTTATCTATAACTACGACATCAAAAGTGACCAATTAATTCGACGTGTAATCGCAATATAACGCCCAAACACTGCCAATATAGTCACTTATATGAAAGATAATGGGACCCAGCGCAAATACACACCCTGGCAAAAATTACCTTTCTCTTACCACAACAGACCATAAAAGACTAACAAGAAACTGGAATTAACGTGCTTAAATTTTTAAGAAACAATTTGAATTTTAAAAGTTTTCAGACTAAATTTCATGTGTCCTAGTAACTAAGTTATGAGCCTATTATTATACAGATGTTTAATTAATAGTTTTCATCAATACCAAATGCTGTAGGTCAACATTTAAAAAAGAGGCAATTACGAACTTATAAGTAGACATAATTTAATGAAAACTTTTCTTAAACGTTTCAATTAGTCTCAGTTTCCGATTTCGCTTTACCGGTAGTATAATACAACATACTTTGCAATATAATACTGTATCACTTCTACTGTCGTATACCGTGTCTCCGAACTAACGTAGAAATGGTTTTAGATAATAAGTTTTGAACGTCAAGAAAATTATGACAGCCATGGATCATTATCATCTGCCTATTTTCTCATCACTTACACCTAACCCATAACCAAACCCAAAGCAATTTTTTTTTGCATGTTGTTCGTATGGTAAAATATCAGGCGTGAAGAGTGAGGAAAAGCGTGGAAGTGAAAGAGATCCACAGCATTATATAAAGATGATAATTTGAAATGACATCTAATTCAGCGCTGATCTCAAACGCAATATGACTGCTGCGAACGTTGACATTCAAAAGACAATAAGGGGCGGGGGAGTAGCACATTATTTGTTTAGTAAAGATACGCATGCGTAAATATATCTCTCTCATGGATCTCTCAACCCCCCTCCCCCACTTCAAATCATAATATCCGCGCCAATGTGAAAACGATTTATCAGATTTGATCAGATGCCCAAACGCCATCTACTCAAATAATACACAAGAAAAAGTAAAGAGCATATAAACTTTAGTAACAAGCGATTTTTGTCACATTATCTGCAAATAAAATAATGCTGTTTTCATTTGTAGTTTTGCGCTTCCTTTTCACACAGTCCAAAACACATTGACTTCATCGATTTCCTTTTCTTAACGAAAAAGCAATTTTGGAAAATTATAATTATAATCTGTTAGATTGAACTTTGATAAACCAGCTATAAAAGGCAAAGCCCTATGGTCGCAATCATTTGTTTATGATATTAAAACATTCTGAAATTCAAATTAGCCAGTTAAAACCAGACGAAGTTAAATTCCATGCCAATCAAAACACGCCAATCTTTTCTGCGATTAAAAACAACGTCTAATTATCAACATCACTTGCTTTTCTTTAAAGTGATAAATTGACAACTTCTTATACCCTAGTTTTAATGTTAAAATGTCAAATATTCAGATGTCAATTCTATCAATATAAAAATTAGATAAATGAACCACTACAAGTCTTTGAGGCACCAGTAATGGAACTTAGCTCTTCCAGTCCCTTATGGAAAAAAATCTAGAATGGTTATTAATATACACTGCCATTATATTTGGCTGAAAGCAAAATCATCTACAGAATATAACTTACTGCAAAAATGAACTATCATTATTTCAAAACGTTTGATGAATCTAATTTGAGTGACAATTTAATAACGTATTCGAGTGAATAGAATAAATCGAGTTAAAAATATAAACAATGAACTTTCAATACTGTTAAAATTCATTAAGCGTATAAGCAATAGATCCTATGTGTACATGTATAGAGAAAAAGGGAGTATGGGAGATTCATATTGCACTACAGTGTATACAGTATACTTTAATCACATAAAATGAAATGAATACCGTAAAATGAAAAGAGTAATAAAAGCCAACTTGAGGCATAATGACATTTGGTGGTAAAAAAAATTTCTTAGCAACGCATCCCCTCCCTCCCTCTCACCCTCCCCATACCATTACATCTTCTATCCATACTTTTCAAACTTTAAATATGTTGATGATGAAGTATTAACCCACATACGGTATTTTGATAACCGGAAATTTTTATAATAATAAACATAAAACCACTCTTACAGCATTATATTATACAGAAGAAAGCTAACGAAGATTCAAAGCAACTGAACAAATACAATACATAACGATGATAACGTAAATAATTGCTATTAACAAGATTATAAATTCCTTCACAGAAGAAATTTACTTTTATAAAAAACAAATCAATATATCAGTTTTCTCTCCATTTCACTTATTATAGTAACTTAAGTTCCTTGCAATAAGTGTTCAACATTAGAAGTTCTAAGTTTTTTTACATTAAGAAAAAAATTGATTGTGTGATGTTACATGGAACGCAAAGTTCACTCTAAACTCTGATAAAATCTATTTAAATATTCTCATAAAATAATAGTTTAGTTGATAAAATGTGAAAACCAATCGGGAAAAAAGTAAAAAGTCTGGTTGGTAACATAGTCAACATGAACCAATGCTACTGTCTATTTTTGTTTATACAGTACTTAATTCGTAAGATTATACGCAACTGGACAAAAGTTAATACTACAACTAAAAAACTAAACACAGTATAGTCAACTTTGTTTAATTTAAATATTTGGACAATTTTATGTAAAGATTATCTAAAACATCTTAACTTTGGCCGTGCTTTCAAAATGTAAGTTGCTGAGATAAGATATACCCAAGACAAGAAATAGTCATTAAGAAATGCAAAAAAAAGTGAAATATAATCAACAAATTCCAATGATAAACTCAATGTAGGGTAGTTACAAAAATAAAAACTTTCTTAATCTTATTCGCTTCTGTTAAAAAAAAGCAAATTATTGTGTTTGGTATTTTGTGAGTAAAGAAATACCGACCGAATCCTAAAAGTTGACGAGACCTCTATTGACTTATTGAATGAAATTCAATACAACTTTTGGGAAAGCCAAGCATTCGCGTAGTGAAGGAACTCGCAGCACGTCAAATTATAGGAAAATTGATTTATTTGCTGAAAACAAAAACCTTCGAAAGAAACAAAATACAAATTAACACTTACGTACTGTACTTGTACACATTTGATAAAGAGAAAAAGCCTCCATTATTCAATGCTTTGTACCTTCCAATCATCAATACAAGTAAAATAAGATCTTATTAACTAAGGTTTACCAGTAAATAAATGAATAAAAACGTCTAAAATAAGTGTTTCAATGCTCGTTTTATCATTTATTATTAAAACGTACAGTAGTTACAGTTAAACTAGTCAACACACAGTATTGTTTTTGGCATCCCAACCTTTCCCTTTCTATTCGCCTGATTGCTTTTGAATCTTGGATAACTTCCGGTGATGTGCAATGCCTAAATTACGCTTATCATATGTCAGTGATTTTCAAAATAATTGGTTGTAATGGTTTATTGTTATTCAGCTAATCTTCAAATCAAGCTTAAGTATTAATTGCAACAGATTGATTAAAAGTTTAAAACAGCTAACGGTTTTAAAGACCAAAATTTAAGTTTTCTTAATTCTCAAAATCACATCCTGTATTATGGTATATGAAAGACTTGAGAAAAGTATTGAATATGTACAGTAACTTGGTAACCCAACAGTCTTTTTTTTTTTTTTTGTCATTACATTAGTTTAGTTTACTGAACTTCAACGATGGAGTCCTTTAGCTAATTAATCTGATAAGTTTTTTTCTTCCTTTTAGCACAACTGCAAATGACACTATCACATAATTGAAAATCATTTAGGAAAAGAATCCAAAATGAAGTTTCTAATAATACAGTACTGTAGTTTCTTTCAACAAAATTATTATACTAAAAAAACAAGCAAACCATATTTAAATCGACGAATGTTTTCCCATATTAATATTAAAACATAATTAAAAATAAAGCCTATGATATAATTTCTAGATAAATATGCCATATCCGTCTATGCAAATTTCTTTAAAAAAAACAATTTTCCGTATAAAAACAAGCTAAAATAATAAGGAAAAAAAACTTGCATAAGATAAAATGATTTGAATTGGTTTTCGTCTGGGTTGGGGGTAAATGAGGTGGTAGGGATTAAAGTGGGAGTGAATGGCTTCTGTAGTTGACAATTTTGACAGCAAAGTCACAAAGAAATTCAAGAAAGAGTAAAGGGCAGCTTTGTATTATGCTTCCCAAAAGTCTTTTTATACATCTATATAAAATATACACATATCATGTACGTTCTACAATCATACAGTATGTCATGCTGTATTTTGGCCATAGCACAATGGGAAATAGCAAAAGTGTGTGTGCGCGTGTTACACAGGGAGAACATTTTGGGGTGAACACTCAAAAAAATAAAAAAAAATCATACAGTTCACTTCATTCCATTGGCAGATCGTTAAAATTTTTCATCTTTACTCCTACTCCTCCCATCATCTTCACTTTTCTTCACTTGCATTTTAAACGAACTCGTTTTTAACAAACATTCAGTATAGCTAAATTTCTTATACAAATTCTTTACATAAATACAACGTTATTACAATGACAAACAACATGGACGGATTTGAACTTGAAAAGCAGGAGGATAATTGAGAGGATAAAAGTTTAGTGTGGGCTAAGTTCAACTGGAATGTAATATGAAGTGTGTACTGTAGGAGGGTCGAAGTGGGAGGATGATGTGTGAGGATTGAAGAAAGATAATGACATTTTTCAACTATACAGTATGCGTATAGAGTATCTTCACTTGTAGTGGAACCCCTCGGCTCAGCTGCTGTCTATATATAGCTACTGTACATCATCAGCATTTTCACCATACTGTGCAAATAGGAAAAATAACATATTTGTCAAAAAAAAAAATTTGTTTTGTTTTTCCTAAAAACTTATTTCTTCTATTCTAATTAACAAACAGAGTCATCAACTGCGTAAAGTGCCACAAAACTTTTGTGAGGGGGAATGAGATGAGAGAGGAGTTACCGGTTCAGTACAGGCAAATTTGACGTTTTGTAATTGCAATTAGTGTCAGCTTTAACTTCAAATTCAATGTATACTAATAGTGTAGTGCATTTCAAACTTAATCGGAATAAATGCAGTATAAATGTCAACAGATAGCAAGCGGAAAATCTTCCTGTTGGCACAATTCAGTGAAATGTATCGATAATTAGCTGATAACAAGTTCATTAAGTGCTCAGGCTTACAATTCAATTTTATCCCAATAAATTGCCAAAAATATATTTTCAAGTTCTATCTTTTATAGTCAGCAATAATTACTGAATAAAAATATTTTGATCAAGATTCCTTTTCCATCATATGGGGATTGGCTGGTATCAAAATTTCATTTACTTGTACATTACAAAGCCCATATAAAAATATAAATCCTATTTCGTTTTTATTTTACATTTATGTTGTGGTCGTTGTAACACTATGCGACCTTTACTATAACCAACAATGCATTCAAAATATAAGAAATTGAGCAGAACAAAT
Source organism: Helicorthomorpha holstii (assembly GCA_013389785.1). NCBI lineage: Eukaryota > Metazoa > Arthropoda > Diplopoda > Polydesmida > Paradoxosomatidae > Helicorthomorpha > Helicorthomorpha holstii. The sequence continues at coordinate 8,247,880 of JAAFCF010006596.1, forward strand.
TTATTGTATACAATGTATACTACAGTAGTACTTCAATCATGAGTCGTCTATAAATGGTGTTACAATTCAGTTTGTATTTCTCATCTCCAGGAAACCCTCGTCAAGCTGACATTGATGGATGACAACGCGTATGTCCACGAATAAATTGATTAGCAGACCCGTAAATGACCACAATAAAGGGCCGGTTACGAATAAATACAACTTTAAAGAAATCACTGTACATTTGAATTCAACAATAAAAAAGCTTCAATTTTGAGCTTAATATAAAATGAAGGCAACTCCTAATAACGGCACTTCACTGCACAGTACCTGTCAATGCAAACCTTGAAAAACTCTTAGGTTCTGGAACCAAAGCTTAAATCGGTTAAAGATGATCATAAGTTACGTGAAACGTGTTTACAATGCATCATTATTATTAAATCTTATAATAAATAAGTTAAAAGTCATTCAAAATCCTGTGCAATGTTTTCGCGAGAGAAAAAGCTACACTTCAAATTTCAAATAAGTTAAATGCCTTTTCGATGAAAAAAAAAATTCCCAGATTAAATTTCAATGGCGAAATTGATCACATAAAGGCTACAGCGAAAGTACCATAGAGAAAGTAGCTCTTTTAACATCATTGTACCAAATGCATTGTACATATTGAACGATCATATCAGTTTATAAGAAAAGCGAACTCTTATTTCCGCTTCAATGATAATCTGTAAATTGTAGCAACTTAAAAAAACTTCTCAAAATATTTTTATAAAAAATAATTAATTATGATTATAAAAGTATCAGCTGGGATGAGCATATTATTGTTGCTTACGCAACTGTAAAAGCTTATTTTTTTTGTAATCCTAATTTAAATAAGGTTTATTGCTTAAGATGAATTTATCCAGGGAAATTTGAATAAGAAATTGAGGGAAAATGGGATGAAGAAAGAATTAGCATGAAATGCGACTAAAAGTAAAAGTTCGCTTGACTTGGCCATTTAACCTAAAGTTATTATAAGCCAGAGCTGCCAGACATCAACTTGGTTGTCATTTAACACTTTTTTTTTGTACCGATCATCGCAACCATACTTTTTTGTTTGTTAAAATAGATCATTTTACCCTTCTGAAGTAAAAAGCAAAGTCGGCGTCTGAAGAATATGTCAACCGTGAAAAATGCGCATTAAAAAGAAAAAGAAAAATTACTTTCATCCACCGAGACTTCAGTACAAAAAGCTTCTTTTTATTATTATTATTATTTGAGATCTTGTGCAACAGTACAAACAAAGCAAAAGAAAGAATCTAAAGAAAAGAAAAATCATCCCCAAAAGGCAAAAAAAAAGTAACAAACAACACTACCGGCATATGCAGTGAAAGTCCATATCAGCTGTCAAATAACAAAACAATTCACGTCCATTAAAATGCATTATTATTATTATACAGCAAGTTTACTTTTTATTTCACACATCAGCCATCGTATTTTAAGTCACTTTACAAATTTGCAATCAAACCATAAAAATTAAATAGTGAATTTAAATGTAATGAAAAACATTCTCGCGTCAGCAGTTTTTGAAAATCAGAGTCTATCAAAATCAATGTATTTTGAATGACAAAGAAAATGCATAACTTCTCATAGACTCTGATTTTCATAAACGTTTGGCTCGAAATACAGTAGCAATTGAAACTCACAATTTTTATTTGAATTTTAAAATGTTTTTCACATAATCCAATGACAATTTAGAAATCAGAAAATTGAAACTCCAATATTCGAGACACCAAGGTCTTTATCCTACTACACAGCATCTTGTATAAAAACAAGTTTCTTTTTTTTCTTCTTAATGTTAAACCCTAACTACAATTACCACCCACCAACCTCTCTTTTATTTCTAAATTCATAGCCTTACCAGTGGAAGATCACATAAAAACAAAAATTGACAAAAATATTTAAAAAATAAAAAAAACATTGGTTTCATCGACCTTTATGATCCTTCATCTCTCCTCATGTAATCTCAACTACCACCACCCCCAACTTCCTAATACATGACATAACGCTCATCTCAAAATGAATTATTCAATCTGAAGTTTATAAAATTCTTGTGTTGCTTTATAACTTTTTGGTAAAGTAGCAAAAACTTATAGATATTCACCTACTGGTATAAAAGATGTACACAGTTTATATATCTAATATTAAACAACCATAAAAATAAAAGTTTCTCCCCCATTGTTTTGGACTTTTCAGTTATACACTATTACATTGCATTATCTTACCGCATGTCTGGCTACTGGCCTAAAAGAACAAACATCAAAAAAATGTCATAAAAATTATTAGTCGTAAAATAAAATGCCATGGACAGGCCCAATGTACATACAGACTGTATAGTAACTCTAAAGTTTAATATGACGATGATGATAAACAAAAAATGATTATATAAATAGCATTCAGGCTCGGTCGTCATTCAAATAAACGAGAAAAATATTTCATGTTTACTCGTACTTTTATACAGGGTGCAAGTTTAACTGGTATTCAGCACATACAGAATACTATTTATCACTCATAAGACTGATTATAGCATTTAATTTATCTATTTATTAATATGTTATTTAAAAAATTATTAAATGAGTAAAAATTAAATTATTCTGATTTAAGACGCTTCTTAAACGCCAATAAATATTTAATAAAGCAAATTTTCTATTCAAGCACTCAAGTCAAAAGCAAAATTGAGTATTTTTATTTATACATTATAAAAGGTTATTTTTAAATTATTAAAACCCATTACAAAGAAAATACATCTACGGTATGTTTAAATAATAATTATAACAATAAATGAAAAAGTAAATTCTTATTATATTCTTAATTGCCATCATAATTTAAATTTTTATTACAGTTTATACACATCAAATAACATCTCGCGTTCTCTCATAAAATAACTCAAGTGAAAATTATTCTGCTGTAATTTACTTCCTCCTGTGCATATAACAGCTTAATACTCAAAGACTAATCTCGATTTTAAATTTTCATTACATAATGAGCATACACTGATTATACACGAGTTAAGTGGATGAGACATTGTGCATAAGCCAATACAATTAATAGCAACAAAATTTCACTCAAATACTAAAATATTACTGTTGCTGTAACTTATTATTATAATATTAAGTCTAAAATGCAATTAATCTTTGCACAGTAATACTACTCTGCTAATGTCATCTATTCGTCGTTATACAAGTAACTGATTCAAATATTCATTAGAAAATATTTGCAGTAACTTAAAACTAATTTGGAATGGAATTCAAATAAAAGGTAGCACGGTTTATATTTATAGTGCTGTAATAAACATAAAACTAACAAGTTTATTGAATGTCTTAGTTTATTTGAGGAAACTTTAGGTCAAATCGATGATCGTAATGTAAACTGTATAATAAAATCTTTTACAGGCAATGACATTTTAGTGACTTTTAGTTGATACAAGTTGCCTGCATCTTAAATTACAACAAATATACGACTAATGCCAGTAAAGTGTCGTTTTTTTTAAAGCGAATACTCTAGATGTATTCTTTAACATAAATATGCAAATGAATAGATACAACTTACAAAGTCAAACAATGCAATATTCATTTAAATCAATTCTATACATTTGACTATCTGACATTACAATCACAGTGAGATAACGGTACACATCTAGACTAAAACTGAAATAGCGTAAAAAGTATTTGTTGGCCTATATCTACTATATAATCATAATTGATTACTTCTGTTATGGTATATATACAGTGTAATATACATAGCATACCAGTTCAGTCGCTATATAAACTAAGATTATATACGAGGCCATTAACATACTAGAAAACAGACAAATTATCATTTTGACTGCTGAATAACCGTACAGTCACTTAAAATGATTTAATTTAAGAAACAAAAACATTAGCTACTAAACTTTAATATTAGAAGGTATTGAAGTCTTAAATAATATTTCTAAAACAATTTCTAATTTTATTTTTTGTCGGCAGATTTGGCAGTGTATGAATGTGTCTCTGTTGTTACTGGACAGTTTCTAAAATCCATGTTAAAACCGTATAGCGAGAAGTGAGCAACTAATAAAGTCTCTTACAGTACTATACTTCACTTCTCTCTGTTTTATAATGTCACTCTTTTTACCCCAGAGACCTATTAAACGAAACTAGACTCTCACCACTGACTTTTGGCTGCAAATTGAAGAGAGCTACAGAGTACTTTATGTGGTTCCATTGAGTGCAGTACTAAAGAAAATAATAGCCTAATGCATTACTATGGGGAAAACAGCATGTTTACAACGTCAAAACAACGACTATTTTATTTTATTAAAACTTAAATTTATGTCCGTAAATTCATAATATTCAATCTTTATATCGTAATAAATATTAAAACTTCAAATTTTTTTGCGCCACTTTTAACAAGTGTATATTGAGCACTATATTATAGTTAAGCAAAACCCATGGTCCGACTATGGCGAACTAACCATGAGATTCTATCCTTTTTTATATGATGTTTTAAACTACCATATCAAAATTAAAACCATTCACAATACACAAAACGATAAGTTTAATTACCAAAGCACGTGAAAACGCAGTAAAGCTGTAAACATTCTAAAAAAAACTAATTAAAAAAAACTTTAAAATCGTTTACAACATTGAAAATTAGTCAATAGAAGCTCTAAAAATGTTGATGAAAACTATATGACATTTAACATGGGTGAAGAATGCATTTAAGTGACCCACGAGCATCTGTATACATGGCTTGTGTCAGTGCTTCCTTTTTATCGCCAAGAAGACACTTTACATTAATACATTTAACTTTTAACAGCAGTCGACTAAACGTATGGACATTATAAACATGTCAAAGTGAATCCATGGATGGCTATTCAAGGCAACTGCAACTACTGACTCCAGTATAATTAATCACGTCAGATGTGCATTTTTCACGGTAAACGCGCATGAGCAGAAGTGAACTTTGCTTTTACATCAAAATTTAACAGCCATATGTTTGCTGCTTATACTGTATACCTTTTTCCTATACTAGTAAATGACATTTTATTTTTCCTCTCCCAACATATTAAATAACAAAGTTTGACGCAGTTTAGTCAGCTAAAAACCCAATACTAAATGAAGAACAGATCGTTTGACCACATTGACCTCGCTGGACCCTCCATAAATGCAGTAAACCCAGGGAAAAGCTTTTCTCACCACCAAAATCATGTTTGAAACCAAAACCACATGTGTGATGTGTACTGCACCAGTACAAATGTGGACAGTTTAAAATGAAAAAAAAAAGTTGCTGACACTTGCGGTTGCATCTCCGCTCTACAATAACTAAATGAATGAATTCGTATTAATATAGCATGGAAAACAAAATCCATAGATTCAATTTAAAATATCAAAAACAGACTGTACTGTAAAAGCACTAGATGATGAATTGACATTTCCCCTTCATATAATGACAAGATAGAATCATATTTTTCCTTTTACACCAAAAAAAAAAAAGTTGATTAATTTGTTAACTAATTAATAAATTACTTCCTGTCCAACTCATAACACTTAAAAGTGCCAGCAACACATTTTAAAGAAGGAAATATATTGCTCCAATAAAATACAAGTTAATACTGTATATTATAAAAAAAAAGTGGTTTAGACTTTCAATGTGTTTTTAATTTATATTAAGTCTAGCACTTAAGTTCCTATTACATTTGATGTACAGTATTTTGTGAAGTTGTTTTCAAACTTTATGCCGTAGACTGATTTCAAATAAAATACGGTATTCAAATTTCAGACGAATGATTTAAACGTCATGGATGTCTGCAAACAACATTGAAATAACCGATTATTTCATTGAATCGTACTTGAAGTAATTCACATCTAATAATTAGATTGTCTGGCTGTTACTGTCAAGCTTTAATTAGTTTCAGATTTTTCAATTGTATATTTTCTATGCAATTGATTACTTAAACTTGATTGTTATTTAACAACGTTTTTTGTTGTTGTTTAACAGTAAATAAGAATAATTAATAAAATACAGTAAAAATAATGAAGTGACATACAGAATTAGTTATTGCTAAAAGTCACGATATGAAATTCGTGAAAACTTTATTTGAAAGGTATTTAAAACAAAACATTGTATTTTAATTCCTAGAAACTGCATTATTAATTAAGCTATTAAAATTGGTTAAAATACTCATTTCAATTATTCTGTAAACTGTGTAAATATTTAATATACAGTATATGATAACACCAAACATCGCTGTTCAATTCTTTTCATTTACTAATCACTGAGCTGGCATTCCAAATTTCGAATATACCATTAGTAATAATTAGAACATTTTGAATAACTTGTTGTATAGAGCTGATTTAGAAAAAACAAAATGCTAATTTTACATGTATTTTGCATTAGTAAATTCCTGTTTTTCCTAAATTGTATAATTATATTTAATCGTTTCCACAAATTTTATTTACAGTCGTTTTATTCTTTGGGTTAAAGCAGCGACCCATGAAAATGCTGACACATTTGATGTTACAGTACTAAACAATTGTTGACATTTGTATATGCTTAAAAATTACAGCTTTTACAACATAACATGGACTAAATAGCAATTTAAAGGACGAAGAAGGCCGGGTCAAGTGTCAGTTAATGTGAAATAATAAAAAAGATTTTTTTAAATGCTTGTCCTTTGACTGTATCACAAGAAATAAGAGGGTTAAGTTTAACCTTGAGCCTCAATTAGATTAAAGCTTTTACATTGAAAATATACTTTAAAGAAATAATATTAAGCATTTCAGTTCTAGCAAACGTAATTACCCGTTAATCCTTATTTTAAAACTAAAAAATATGAGTATAATAAAAAAGTGAAGGCTTTTCGTGGCATTTGGAAGCCAACATGACAATAGCACCCATATACAGTAGTTTTACATATTGTGTCTTGCCATTTGCAGTTGCCCTGATTTTCTGGTTTAAATTAGCTGTATTTTTGGCAATAGGCATTTTTATTTAGAAAAATGGAAACGAGGGCAAATACAATATACTCATTTTAAGTTTTATTTATAGATACTGCATAATTGCATGCAGTATGTGTGGTCAAACAAAAAGAAATGGTTGCAATTCAGTTTTTAAAGTGCAGTATATACAAAATCCCTGAGAACAATCAATTACTTTGTACTCTATTGTAAAATCAAAAAAAAAAATAACAATTTTTTGTTTAATCTACAGTATATCATGTTACAACAAAATATTTTATAACAAGAAAATTTAAGTTTCTTCTCAGATAAGATTGCTAAAAATATCGATGGCCAAATTTTTCAGTGATAAATTAGTAAACATATACGAGAAACGACTTTATTGGTGTTAATGCCACTTAACTCAAATTTATAACAAAAAAATAATACAGTATTAATATTAGCAACTTTTTAAGCGTTTCAACCATTGTCGTTCTACAGTATTGGCATTTATTGTCTGAAAACATTCAAAAATTTCCATTTAAATTTCGGAGTTATTATTAATATAAAAATAGATCGATTTTTTCATATCTAAACTTGTTTGAAGAAGCATTTTGCTTTAAAATTACATTGTTGACTTGTATGCTGTGTGTTTTTCCACTTAATTTGAACATGTAAAAACGTTTTATTGTGTTTGTTTAGTATACTCGTAATTTCCGGCCATCAAACATCGTAGATACTTGTATTTGACTATAAAAATACATTTTTTCATGTATCAACATGATCAAATATTGTTGGCTAGTTTACACTTCCTTTGAACCATTTATGTAAATTTTGCGTTACATTTTATGTAAATATCTTGAAAAACTTTAAACAAATTTATATGGTTGGCTGACATATTTAAAATCAGATTAACCTTTTTTTTAAAAAAACAAAAAAAGAAAAAAACACAAAATATATAAAAGTCACGTCTGACACAACCACGAACAAATTTTAACGACAGAAAAATTCAACTTTAATAGTAAAAAAAATTCGCAAAAATGAGAATTTAAATTAATTTTGTTGACAGTTATACCCCTTTCGCCCAAAATTCCACATCAGAAACAAATCCATAATAAAACGTAGATTTTATATAATCTACTCGGCCTAAATAGTCAAACTGCTATAATAACTAAATTTCAGGTGCTCAATTTGATTTTTTAAATCAAACTTGAATTCTATAATGTTCGCATGTAACCTTAATGACGTTGTGTTTTTTTTACCTAATTCAAATTTTTAGAAAGTTTTCAGATCCTCCCTTAGTTAAGTAAACGCCATAGAAGGACCTATTGAATCTATATCCCTACTAGTTTAACTATATTTTGATGAAACTTTTGAGAAACAGTAAATGATTTGACCAATATGGCATAATTTCTCTATGAAAAAATACACAGACTGAAAATTGCAGAAACATGTTGCGTTCCAATAATAAATATAACTCACAGTACTGTAAAGTATTTCCAAAATACGTATAATATTATATTGTAGAAATGTTTTTCTTGTATTCACCACTTCCACATAACGTGATCGAATCTGAACAGATGCGTAAAAAGGGTAGTTGACCCCCCACTTTTTTATTTTTATTTTTTTTAGTAAAGGTTTGTGGGGTGATTTGGAGAAGAGGTGGGCGAAAGAAGCAGGGTTGTCATTCTAGACGGATGTAAATTTAAGTGTACAAAAGCAGAAAAATGATGTTGTCATTTCCAAACTTAGACTGCAAATCTATTTTTCTTTACATGGAAGTTGAAGAGGAGTAGAAAACTCAAAAATATGAAGTTATTTACTGCTAATTTTTTTCCCCAAGTTTTCTTAGTTAAATTCGGTAATTACACACTCGTAAATATTAAGTAAAAAAAAAAAAGTTTATGGGAGGGTGAAGATTCTTGGGTCTAGAGAAGCTATAAATGTCGAGTCTTAACGTGTCTCTATTTAGACTGTTGACAAACTGCTGCTTTTTTTAATTTTTCTAGTAAAAGGGAAGTAAGCAATGTTTAGAAAGTTAGAATCGTTTTGAATTTCAATTGATTTTGACTTTGGCATTTGCATTTGAATGACATCATTTAATTGCACAGTATCGTATATCATTGGTTTCTTTGCGCATAACATTAAAACAAAAGCATCGTTTTACATGACATTCTCAAAAGAAATCTTTTCATTATTTTTTTTACGAACTTCTGAGGCCTTTTCAAATAAATAGAAATGTGAATGCTGCCTGGTTACTCAATAAAAAGCCACTGAATTACAATACAGTGCATTCAGAAGTTGTTTCCTACCGTATATTTATGTTGAATAACGGTATACAACTTGTCATTCGACTTCTAGTAATGCATGTACAACCGGTTGTTCAACTTGTTTTTCCTCAGTCAAAATAAAGTTGGTAGCAAATGAATTATGAAACTTTTACAGGTAAAACAAAGACATTTTTAACGAGATCTTATCACGATACCTAACACCAACTTTAGTAAATGGTTAGTTCAGTTGGAAACAAGTCTATTATATTTCATTTCAAATCAGTTTACGCCATAAAGTTGAAAGCCAACATTTAAACTCAGTAAAAGTCTTAGTTGAATGTCACAAATTACAAAAACACATTTCAAATCTAATAAAATAAACAATTTTCAAAATACATGCGACAGAAGAGCTTCAGGGTGTTCTAATTAATATGGCAACAGATATTCACGTGCTTAAAATTTATTTTCTTAATAGCTAATTTGAATTTTAGAATACAGTATAATAATACAGTAATTTGAAAAACTCAGTCAAATGGAAAAGCAATGTTAGAGAAATTAGAAGTTACTTTGAGTCAAGTCCTTGTTTACTTTAAATTATTCATATGCAGTATTTTGATTTCAAAGTTCCAATATGTGATCAAACTGGAAATGCTAAAAAAAAATATATAGTAAGACGTTTGTAAATAATTTGGATTGAGAAGAATCCATAACTGCCTAAGAATCCATAGTTGCGTTTTTGCGAGTAAAAAAAAAACACGTAGAGTGTACTTCCTGCTAATTAAGTTACCTCTCATGTCGTTCTCACACTCTCCACAATTTACTTTTTTATACTTTGCTTTTATTCTACCCAGTCTTGAGAGTTTATATTGTATTTTGACATCAAGATAGCAAGAAGAGTTCCCTAATAGTTTGTGTTCTTCTTCTCGATTAATTTACCATCTTTCTATCCATTTCAACACTTTTTTCTTTTATAAAGTCTTTAGGAATCGAAAGAAAGCACTTAAATAAGGATATAATTTACTCTTTACATGAAGCGAAAAAGCTTTTGCCATCGTATCCATCAATCTATCCACCAAAATTTCCCCTCGCATCACAAAAAGCACCAAAGTAAAAAAAATAAAACAAATTAAAAAAAATTTCAACTTTTAATAGATTATAATTATCACAAAAATGAACAGCTACATTCTCAACTGTGATTATCCATGAAAAATATTATACTGTATAAACATTGCTGCACATTAAATTGTAACTCACTAACACAGATGTTTCATCACTTAACATCTCACTATATTAATTTTTATAAATTTAATAATTATCAAAGAATAATAATGATATCTCTGTGTGAAACAAAAATAGTTGAATGACACTGTCAAAAAGCACCACCAAAAAAAATGAATAAAGTAAAAAGTATTTGTCTTCTATAATAATTATTACAGTGTATAACCAAAGACAAACTTGTTAGAAGGCTTAAGTTGTCATGAAACATCAATATTATTAAAAGAATTTATAATTTTAAGAGTAGAGATGATTTTGAAGACCCACCACAAAGTAATCGAATACAAATTAGACTGGCACATCAAAGCCTCATGCTCCGCCTTTGGCGTTCCATTTCAATCAATTATTTTAAAATTTCAAAATAGACTTCAGTGCTATCAACTGATATCAATCAAAGCACGTGTAGTAAAGTTCAAAAAAATAATAATCTAAAATAAAAATGAGAAAAAAAGCCAGTTAACAAACTCCAAAGTCGGTGTCTCTAATAACTAAGCAACTTTGTAATTGAACAGTATGGCTTTAAGAGTGTTTTGGGATTAAAATCTTTCATCTAATTCATCATCGACACGTCAGATAAAGTGGATTAAATTTGCTCATTCAGCATTTCCATCCGGTTTGGCTCTTTAGCGTCTCATTACCGTTGCAATTATTTTCCCTTCCTTTTCATATCTTTAGATTAGAAATGTTTTTCACAATGGCGTGTTAATGCTGTGCGACACCAACCAAAAATAATAATGACAGTAGCACAAATTTTGCTAAATAAATTATATTTTAACAAAAATTAAAATGTAATAAAGGCTGAACTGAGAAGAAATGATATATTACACAAAAATGTTGCGTTTGTCACTGCTTAATATTCAAATTCATCGCAGATTCGCAGTTGAGAGTTTGTTTTTTAAGACAGCAATAATTACGAATAATAAATTGACAATACTGTTATGTCAATGACAAATTAGTACCCACTTGACACTTCTCTTATTTTTTTTATTAAATAATAAAAAATTCGGTTACTTAATATTATTTCTTAAGTATTTCAATTTCACACGTGACAAATAATAAATAGTATCATTATTACACGCCAGTGAATTAATGAGACTAAAGTTGTAAATGCTATTGTCTGACAGGCTATTTATAAAGTTATACAGACTTGATACTATAATTAAATTTAAAAGACCTAATTTAGGGTATGGCTAATTCTCACTGTGCTCATTATAACGCATATAATTTTAACATATTCACATCCCAAAATGCACGCCCACGTAATGCTTTAATTAATCAAATTAGCTTAAGAAAATTCATCGATGTACTTAAAAGAGTTAGGTAACTAAATAACAATTTTTTTTTTCTTTTGGTGATTTGTCATTTATCAGTTTTTAATAACATACTGTAGTTACAGGGCAAATTAAAGCTCCATGACCGTCTTAGGGGTTCTAAATCATTAATAAGTTACAGTAAAATAAGTATCAGTTATCATAGTTACAAACCCACGTGAGTTTTAAGCCTGAAAAGATTTTAGAATTCAAATTGCTATTAAGTGAGCACGTGAAACTCAGTTGCCATAGTAACAACAGCATCCTAGATACATTTTTTTGCATCAAAAGCGTTTACATCAATCGAATTGATTGAGGAAATTAGTTTTTACTGCAAGTTATAAAAAAAAACTTGCTGTGGCGTAATTTTAGTAATGTCTTAGCAGAAGTTTTCCTAACTGGAACTAAGCCTACATCACACACCTGATACAGATAGTAAATGACCGCGATTAAACCGTTTGTTACTGAAATATCGATCGTTTGAAACAAAAAAAAAATTCCCCAGCCATTTAGACAAAATAAATGACACTTAATGCCGTAAAATTTATATAGAAAAATCCCTCCTCTCACTTTCATCTCTCTTTCCATCTCCTTTCCAGCCTATTGTCACTTTATATTTTTAAAAAATATAAAAAAAAAAGTTTAAAAGTGGAAATATATATATAGTTTTGAGCCAATAATCGTAAACGTGCTTGTTCTTCAAAGCCGCTAGCCACGGTTATTTATGAGTCTTTTGAAAACCCTTTGCTCACCATTCATATCATTTACAACAAATATATATCCACTTTCATCTCCCACATTAACATCCCCCACTCCTATCATCTCCCCTACCCCTTAAACTTTAAACTGCCATATGTGCCAGAGGTAATATAAATAAATGTTAACAATGGCTAGTACAACACAAAGCCATAAAGAAAGATTCCTTATTGATTTATATAAACAATTTAACAAAGTACATTAAAGCTTTTTTATATAGAAATTGTCAACACGGTTTGTTTTTTATTTTTAACATAATAGACTTTTTCTTTGAGATAAAGTTTGATATGGTATTATACAAAAAAAAAAAAAAAAAAAAACCCTTTTAAAATTTCTAAGACAAAAAAAAAAAATGTTTAAAAACCATTAAAAAGATACATTATGTGGAATATAAAATAAGGCTAAAAGTTAATGTAATCAAATAATGATGCTCTACAAAAAATAAGACATTTGATTTAGTGACTTCTTTAAAAGTTGACACTTTTTTCCAGTACAGTCATAATCATAATAATTGACATAATATTTTTATTAAGCGTGTAAAATAGGCTGCTTTAATATGACGTCGATTTGATATGGCAATTTCGTATTGAGGACAACTACAATATTACGTTAACTGAGCAAAAATAAGTTAGTTATCCATACTAAGATTACTGCAACTAAATCCACAATTGACATCTAAAATCCAAGTTCCGAAGTGGTTCTAATATCTATTTGAAATTTTAAAAGATTTTTAAAACTCAAAACATTCCCTATAACAATTTGAACAAATTAAAAAACCTCAAAAATAAAAATTTAGCAAAAACCATACTGTACATTGCCAAACATACAGTATCCATTTGTTTCCTATTGTATACAGTAATAGCACAATAAAATCTCTTTAAATCCAAATATTTCTATAATATGAAATGTGAGCTTTGTATTCAAATTGAAAAGTAATTGAATGTATCTAAAAATCGTTGGAAAAGTCAACTAAAAGTGTAATGGATGTTGAATCTAAAGCTATTCATTGGATTTCTTTTAAGTTGGCAGTGTTTGCTTAATAATACTATGGTCGGTTTATTTACATTGCACACTTTTAAGTCTATGAGAAACGACCGAGTAAGATGCTTGAAAAATAACTTCAATCCAAAATGTTTTCTTGGTTTTTTTTTATTTTCTGCTGCTGTTGCTCTTCTTTAAGAAAAAAAAAAGAAAAATGGCACTTGTGGCAAAAAACTACGACACGTAAGATAAATAAACAATACACAAAGCTAAAAAAGAAAAAAGAAAAAAAGAATAAAAAAGAAAAATCTGATGTAAAGTTCATTGTAGTGCAATTGCCATGTTGGAAAGTATGAGATGGAGTTTACAGACAAAATAAAAATAAAATGTAAGATTGAGTGTAAGAAGAGGTAAAAAAAAATTTGTTTCCCTGAGTCCAGATGCAATTGGCTTGGATTGGGTCCTTGCAGTTGCCATGCCAACCGCATCCGCTATCGCATTTATACATCAGTAAACAAACGCGTATTTCCAGCCAGCGTGTGTTTGCGGACTTGATCGTACGACATCAGAGTGAAATTGTACACTGTCGAGAATTTTTGAGAATTTTATATAGCATATAGTAGTATATATTAAGTGGTAAGAGGTAAAAATACAATTCAAAACAAACAAAAACGTCGGTTTCTTTAACGTAGCTGTATTGGCCCTATCATCCCCTATGGCGATTACACTAGCCAAAGACTTGCATTTATTTTATCCAACACAAATTTATACAGCGTTTCGTCTATGTAACAATACTTTTGTGCTGTATCTACCGTACACCATCACCAACAAAATTCCCTTAGGTGAGCAATTGTTGGCGCATTTATATGTTTTTCTATACTTAAAAATAAGAACATGTGTGATTGCTATCAAACATAGCCTTTGCTTCATGTATCACTTCAAGTATCATAACTCCACTTCACTACCAAAGATATATCTTTCAAAAAAAAAAAAAAATATTTCAAACAATATAGTGAACAGTTGTGACGTTAAAAAGGCAGAGACAGCAACAACATAAAGTAAATATTATATTATTGGAGATGACATCACTTAAGTTTAAGCTATCATAATACACTGACTCGAAGTTCAAAACCCGAAGAATCTCGTACAGTATTAGAACTGACTTTATATTTTTGCATCGAAATTGAATCCAAAAATTTTCAATCTCAACAAGTACTTTTCGCGGATTAAAGTTAATGCAAATCGTACACTAACGGTACTTTGATGCACCAACTTTTGGTGACCACTATAAATTGAAATATGGTTATTTGAAATTGAAACCATTTGAAAATTCGAATTGGAATTACGAACTTCATATCAGAAAACTACTGAGCAAATAATTTTATTAGAAAAACGATTTAAGCACGTGGATTTTACTGTATAGTAACCTACTTGTACATTAATTAGAATTACATTTTAACACTTGAACGCAGTTAACCTCTATTTTAATTTTCGTGTGACATTTGAACTAGATTTGCAGATACTTTGTGTTTTTACATAGCGTGTAAAGTTATATCAATAAACTTTAATAATATTGCTCTTATTATAATATGAACTTTTGAAGCATTGATGAATCTCTAGTTCTTGTCTTCTGTCAATTAAAAGTTATTAATCATAAAAGTATTTTTTAAATAAAAAGTTATTTCTAATTACAGACCGTCACAGGATAACAAATCGTCTTGTTTCAAATTTGAACCTACTCTTTAAAACATTTGATTACATGAAAAATAGTTAAACCAGTTAGTCGTGACTTTATGTACAACTCTACCCAAATAGTTAATCGACGCAATAAAAAAAAGTTAAAAAAAAATCTTGTAAAAGTTGACCCTTATCCAAAAATAGACGGTTTTTCTCTAATGCCAGTGAATGTAATTTATGTCAGACAGTTCATCAAACAACTTCCGACAACTACACAACAATATACAGTATCAATAATCAATAGTGTCTTATAAATATACAGTACAACAAAAAAATATTACCCTTTAAGTGTTCAGTAAATTCCACCCATACAGTACACAACACTTGAAATAAATATACAAAAACTTCAATTTCATTGTTCTTCAATGTCAATTTAACACATTTATGCAATCTAAATTGACATAACTTACAATAAAGCTTCAGTACTTCAAAATAATGCATCATCATTCTCACTATTTTTATTTACTATACCGGCACAGTATAAAATTACTCTCATGAAAAATCAAAAGCTCAAAGCCGTTTTTTTGCGCCCCAAAAAAAGTTTATTTAACACGATAATTAAAGCACGTGAATTCAAAGCTGAGAACCCTCTTAAAACTCAAATGTAAATTAAAAAAATTAAGCACGTGGATTCATCCTCATATTTAAAGTTAGAATAAACATAGCTGAGATTTGTGAATTTCTAAGAATTTTGTCTTGCTACATTCACCTTGATTATAACTAATACTGACACTGAAAGTACTGCACAAACATTTATTGTATAGATAGTCATACTACAATATTATTAACACTGATCTATCACGACATTACACAGGAATAAAAATCCATTAATAAAATGTGAAGTCCATTGTTAACCACAACTGTAAAACAATGCAATTCTAAGAAGTTGAATAAAAATCGTTGATTAGAGATGTACTTCTTGTTTTTTTTTTATTTTAACTTAATGTTTTACACGTATGATAATATGTAAGTTATTATTGTAGAGTAATTTCACGCTGTCGTCTACAATTCTAACAAATAAAATATATGCGGCATATACCGCGTTTTGTTACGGTTGCCATCAATATTTCATTCGCATTTATAATTACACTAAGTTATGTACTTATACGGAACAAAAAAAAAAAACAAACAGCGTACCTAACATTACACGGTGCAGTATAAGGAAAAAATTTATCGAGTACTATACATTATTGCCTGTTTTTGTCATTGTTTCTCGAAAGCATCCTTATTTGCCTTTCGATACGGTAAGCATTTCTTTTACTAAAAATACAATCACAACACGGTACTGTATTTCCTTAAGAATTACACATCGGTTTAAATGTAAAGATAAATAACTTACAAGTGCTTTTAAGATATCGAAATCCAATACGAACGGAAAATATTGCCTTTTTATTCAGAAATTATATTAACGATTTTCAAACAAAAAAAACGATTAAATATTTAAAATAATTCTCAAGTTAATTAAATATTTTATCAAATATACTGTATATGGATATCCACCATCTTTTATTTTCGTTCATAATTTAAAAGGTTCCAAAAATGAAGTACTGTACGGTATGTGACCTTTTATGCTCCTACGCATAATCAACAAAAAAAATCAGCTTTGATCAATGATCAAGCGTTAAATATAAAACTCCAAAGCTAAGCAGTGGCACTAACAAATGTTTATACATTTTAAATCGGATTTTAAAAGGAAAAATATAAAATTCAGTTAACTTTAAACCTGCACTAAAATCGAAAATTCATCATTAATAATGAATATCAATTTTATTATTCACTAACAAAACAAAGAAAAACCGCAAAAATAATTACCGTACATACTTCGGTTAAACAGCATAGTCGGTGAGACTGTGTTTACAAATTATTGGTCCGAAATATAAAGTCTAAACACAGTCCATGGCATTCATATTTTTATGATTATACAATTTACAATGTACGATTTTCTAAAGTGGAACACTTTCTTCCCATAAAAAATAAAGAACCAATTGCTGTTAGAACTACTCAGATTCAGTCTTATTATTTTATTGACACTATAAAAAAATAAGTGCCTCAATTCAGAAACTCACACAGTACATCCTTGGTCAAAGTAATCAGAAGAACCTTGAATTCCCTTTGCATTAATTTAATCTTCTATTATAAAGAATAGTGCAAATAAGACCAAATACAAAAGCAATACCGAAACAACTGTTGAAACACAATTTCAAAATTGTAAGCCACAACATGAGTACTATTGATTACTTAGACAGTTGCTCTGCGAATACAAGTGGTATCTGTCTAAAAGTAAAATACTGAAAATCTATCACTGGTTCTTTCAAACGGCATCGTTTCTTTTATGTTAAAGAGCTTTGATTGAAGCCAACTGTCTTTTAAATTCTTTTCAAGTGATGCTTTGTAACACGATATCTTAAAGCATATGCATAATTATAGTACATGTACAAGTGATTCTTGAAAGGGGAACCTTTTAAATACCAGTACTGTATTCTGGCTTGTAATTTGAAGAGCAGTCCGAGTGGCGCTGCTTCACATTTTACCACCACTTTTTGTGCTCAAAACTTAATTAATTAACGGTATTTAAAATTAAAGCGTTAATTTGAAAGTCACGTAATCATAATAAAATATTATAAAAAAAACAACTTGCAATTGCTATTTAAAGATGAAACCTACTTTTCAAGAAGAAAAAAAACCATTTTTTCCAATTTAGATAAGCGTTAACAAAACAAACAAGATAACGATTATGACTTGTAATCCTTCTTATGAAATCGCATAGTATATAAATAACTTAATAAGCAATTAAAACTCCACCCATGACATCAAACTCTTTTAAAAGTCACCGCTTTACACCTTTACACATTGACTTAATTAAGATAAATGTAACCAATCTCAACTACTTTAAGTATGCTACTAAAATGACTATGTAATGTTATTTTCAGTACACTTTAAACATATTCTCAAATTCAGTAACCGTATAATCCCTTAGATAAGTTCTTTAAATAAATTCTTTACGACTTCCTAACCCGTTGAATTTGGCAAAAGTGCTAATAATAGTTTAATCAACTTTATACAATTAAAAAATTCACGAGCATAAATTATCTTTCTAAAGAATATTTCTTAGAAATTTAAAATGATCGCAAATTTAGCTTCACATGATAAATTTTACTGCTTCTTTAAACCAAATTTGAGTTTTATAATGTCATAGCAGCACTTAAATGACAATTAAAAAAAGTTTAAAAATTAGATAAATAGAACGACACTGGTTGTTGAGAGTGCGTGAAATACAATATAAATGTATAATATAGTCAACCTTAATAGTTTTTTTTTTTCAATAACTCCCAGTGGTGACTGTGTTAAAAAAAATCATTATCTAATGCCTCACTCCTTGTTTTTAGTACAGTATTTCGTTTCGCAACGCTGTATTTTCTTCCCAAATGGCAAAGATAAATCCAAAACAGAGTAGCTGCGACACATTTGACAATCATCGTAGATCAATTCCCAACTCCAATTCGCTTAGAAACATACACAAACAACACCACGTCTTCATTTGGATCAATGGATTTCAAGTCAACATCAGCCTTCAAACAATAAACATCTACAGTATTCTTCATTCTTATATTGTATCTTTAGAAATGCATCCAGAATGCTTTTATATTAAAATTTAAAATACTGTATTAGTTGTACTGTAAAACTAATTTGGTCATTCAAATGTATGCAAGCAAAGAGCAAAATGTATCGGTTTACCTAGTCTGAATAAGATTTGCCATACAGAGTTTGTATTTCACAGTCTGTCTAAAACAATTTAACAAGATAGACATTTTAATAGAAAGTGCCAGTAGCACTTGCATGTACTCTTAAACGTTAAATTACGAAAAGTTAGAGGAATGTTGGAAGAGACTGGCACTGCATTACACTTCTCGTTTAGCAGCTGCCTTCGGCCACTTTAAAAACGATAAATCAATGAGATATGAAAATACACACGATTTTGTACAACTTTTCAAACTTTTCCAACATTTTAGCCTGTTGCTCTGTTTTCGCTGTTCAACTGATAAAAACCGTATAAGAAGCACATAAGAGTTCACTAAGAACTTCACTTGGCAAATGATAACAGACAGGAAATGGAATCAAGGTTAATGGAGGTTAAAAGTATACAAAGATGTAAGACCAAGTTCATATACTGTACTTATCATCCACTTTATTAGCAGACAATATATAGCAATATACACAGTTTATAGTGAAGATAAGAAAATTATCTTCAACGATATACATTGAACTTGAAACTGAAAACCAACCAATAAAAATTAGTATGAATAAGCACTTTTTACATACTGTATTTATACATCTAAATGTTAGGTCATTTTCAAAAAGCATTTTACATTTCATGTTGTCATCGAAATATCAATATGCTGCACTGTTTATACCATCATTGCATATTGTTTTGATTTCTCTGTAAAATAATATTATTCGCATTCTTCAGCTGGCTAAAACCGCGAGTGGTTATTTTTGATATAAGTTATTTAAGATTTGTTGACACTAATACGACATTCGTGTGTTTGCATACTCTAAGGCAAGAAACCTGTTGATTGGCTAGCACACATTAAACATCTAAAACAACTTCAATTATTTTAAAAGTAAAACCTTAGCGCATAACGTTCTCTTTAACAGAATTTCAATTTTAAAAATTTGATGCTTAATTTCATGTGCATGTTGGTTTTAGAAAGTTCTAAAACATTCCAATAACAATCTGTAAACAAATAAGATGGAAGAAACACCGGAAGTTGAGTATGGGCTTTGATAGTTCATTTCACTAATAGCTAACCCATCGCAGCTTTTCCAACTTTGCACTATTATTGATTATTGCAAACTCTATTTAATTAAATCAATATGAAAAACAACAACAGGTTTTAAATCATGAAAGATACTTTCTGTCTACACTTGAATTACTGTAAAAATTGAGAGTAAATGGGAGGGACAAGGTGGTTTATAAAAAGGTTATAGCCGAGGTCACAATCCAATTGGCCGTTTAGTAAATGCGATGGCGCATAATAAATTTGAAAACGCATAACCCAATCGCCCAATATTATAATATCATAGCCGACGAGAGATAGACAGACTATCGTAAATTTTATATTTTCTCTCGTTTACTTTTATGACCAACTATAATGAACGTGAATGAAGAGAAACAAGAGCAAGCTGAGAGACGTCAAAAGGCATTTTACACATCATCCTATGCACTTTAGCTTTAATAATATGGAAGCAGAGTTACAGAGTAAGTTAGTTTAATTTGCTTTCAGCCAATATATTATAGTCTATACCTCTGTGCATGTTACATCTCTGACCTCTCTTTTCTTAATGACATTTAATGCACTTTCCAATAATTGACAGCCAGATTGTTACACATTTTTGCATATTTGCTTGTAGCCGAGAGAGAAAAGTAGCGAGAGACTAATTATGTTCAACAAACACTTGCACTTGACTCTCAAACTACAACATTTTTCAGAAAAGAATGAAAAGCTTTTCATAAACTGCTAAACATTTACCAACATAAAAAAAACAAAAATATTTTTCTATAACTTATTCAGTACCGTATACTGTACAGTATATACAAAATATATTGTCATGACAAGAGTTTTCAATTTTCATCAACAGTGTCAAACAGGGCAAAGTTCATCCAATGACGTAACTGCTGTTGAGCTGTTTATTCAATGCTATTATTTTTATGGCTTAAAATATTAAAGCTGAAAATTACATTAAATCGGCTATTTAGTGTTTACTGCACATGTTAAGTTTATCTGCATTTTGTTGATGAGAGTATAAAAATAATGCGCAATATAATTCTAAATAGATCATTAAAACAGCTAAAATAAAAGCGCAAACAGGACCAACTAATCACAATGGTCAAATTCACAATATTATGATTACTATGGTAACTCATATTCAAGAAATTAAATACAGTACAGTACTTCTCATCAGAAATGTTTAAAATTAAACTTTTGAAACCAAAAATGATTTACTATATATTCCAATGCCAATTTGAAAAACAAAATAAACATGTAAATGTTTGAGACGTCTAAGACGACAATTGTTGTAATTGAAAACAAATTATTGATTTAAATAAACCAAAATTTAATTTTAATAAACTGTGTTGTTTTCCTTATTAAAAGGAAATTTTGTTTAAGAAAATTAAAACTTCCTTCTGTTTGACCTTACAAGGCAAAAAACAAAATCATAAAATTTTGTTGTAAAATCTAACTATAAAATGGGGAAATTGGTGGAGGATTAAAATTTGATTTTACATACATGGATAATTGCGTAGCTCACCTGATTTTTACAATTCAGGTGTCATTATATGATATGTCTCAATTTGATTTTCGCACGTTTTTAAGTTTACTAAAGGACCCTGCAGGTCAAATTGGAAGAGAGAAACCGACTCATTTGCTCCCCCCAATTTACGTTATGCTCTCTCATAATTCATCCTTCTTCTCTCATATGCTTTTAATGCAGTTGTTACATTGATTATCTCATATTGCAGCTATAAACAAATTGCCTAAATTGTCAAATTGGACCTAAAATTAAATTTAAAATATTTTACAAGTTAACAATGTAATTGCAGACACCTGCAATATCGTAAAATTGGCTAAATTTAAAATATTTGCTGATTTTTGCTTCGTATAAAAAATAATTTAAAACTCAATAAACAATTTTATGTTTATGTCATTTTGCTTGCTTTCATTGGTTGGGACCCAAACCATGGCCCAAACGTAATATAAATAGAGCTCCAAAAATCAAGAAAAGATATTCAAGCTTTGATACTCGATTGAGACTCTCGGATTGAAGAGTCCAAATTGTTGACACAACGCAACAATTTAAAATAATTTAAATATTTTAATTAATTAGATAACATTTAATGACTAGAAAAAGTACAAACAACCCAACACAATGGACCGACTATAATGTATGCATGTAAAATTGCAAATGATGGATATTTGACTAAATTAAGTGCGACTTTTATGGTACTATTATTTTCATTAAGATTTAGCATACTTGACATAAAAACAGTGAAAAAAATAGATCTGAAGAATCAAGTAACTTACAATAACAAAACAATTAAATAAAAAATAACCATTTATTTGTAGAGAATGTTACTACTGTACTGTATTAAAAAAAACTCCTTAATAGCTAATCGGCTTGAAAAGTGTTTTAACAGACGGTAAATAAATTGTATACACACAGAGCTGTTTGTTTTATTTTGAGGGTAGCTTTTAGCCCTTCCATTCCCTCGCCTACATACAAGTGCAATTGTACATCATCAACTTGCCAACATACAAAATACTGAAGTTTTTTCTTTTGATTTTAGTAACTGTACTGCAGTTTAAAGTTTTGTCTAACCTGACGGAAGAAAAAAAAAACACCTCACAAAAGATTAAAAAGAAAGTTTAATTTTCTTTTAAAAAGAGAACGGAACCCTGTTAAAGCCAACAACGACACTTGTTCGGGGGTTATTCAACTTTTTCAGTCTGTTTAACTACTGGTACGTTCAAGTTGTACTGTACATTGATTTCTTAGTTTTACAAACTCATTATGCTGTGTTCAACTCACTAGATTTCAAACATTTTTCTTTAAGCTGCCTATTTTAAATCTCAACTAAAAAAAAAAAAACAACAGTGATGACGAAAAGAAGGAAAAAAAATCTCTCTTTTAAAAACATTACTTTTTTAACAGCAACCGGGCTTAACTAAACGGGGAAAAATATTTGAAAAGACAAAAATAACGTCGCTAAATTAATTAAGGAATCCAAAAACAACCTCGAGTTCGGTTACCCCTCTAAAACATTTGTTAAAGTTAAATTATAACTTAAACGTTTCGATGACATTTCAGTGAGATTCGGGTGTCCTTTCAAATCAAATGTTTTTATACTACAGTACTGTATAATAACACTGAAATAAAAAGTCGTTTATCTTTTGCTTTAGTTCTTCAACATACTTAAGTAAATCTTCAATTTAAATCAGCAATACAAAACACAAATAAGTAGCTTTTTTAATCTCTTTTGTAATGTTTTCAAGATGTTAGTCAGTTTTGGGAATCAACTTCAAAAGCACATGTTACCCTTCCAGATTTTCAACTACAAAAAAATGTACACGAGCAGCATAATGCTGAAATAATGAAATAAGTACAATTTAATAAAATAATCTACTTAATTTTTCATTTATCATAATCACATAAAAAATCCCATTTTTTTACACATTAGTTATACTCAAGAAAGTCTTAAAAAATAAAAACAGTTTAACCTACAAGCCTATGATTAATTATTTTCAGACGTTCCAATACTGTACTAACTTTGAAACAGCACGTGCTTACTTTAGAAACTAACATTCAAGTGCTTCAATATTTTGTTTAACTCTAATTTGAACTTTAGAATGCTTTCAAGCATTCGAATGCCAATAAATGACATTTGCATTACATAATAATCGCAGCTGACGTCATTGAAAGTGTTACTTGACGTCAATCGATATATCCACCCGCTGGCTTTGTTAAAAGTTTGTTGTGTGTTTACAGTTTTAAAAGCAAAAGCTTCATTCTTTATTAAATTGTCTGAAATAAACACGACTTCACTTCGATTCAAGTACCAATTCACTTGAAACAGAAAAAGATGAAAACGATGCTTATTAAACTACAGTACTGTACTGTACTTTGCATAGCTAATACTTTAGCTTAACATTTACTGTACACAGCCTAATTCAAATCTCAAGTATTTATTGACATCTTTAACTCAATTAATAATTAACTAAATAAATTAATCTTCAACGAAGCGTATACTTTTCAATATAAAACCGTGATCATTAAAAAGTAATTAAATCTGTAATATTTGTTAATGATGACTGCAGTTATATCTACTGATGAATGACCTGCTTCTGGCGTTCCATTTACTTCTATTAAACATTTGATTATTTCTGAAAACTGAAAAGTAACAAAAATTCTAAAAAATTCTAACAATAGAAACGATCATTTCGAGTAAACGATTAAAATGTTACTAAATTGACTGTATATTTAAACCTCCTATAAAATCACTGATACCGTATCTGCTTAAAAATCAAAAAAGTGTATCAATACTTTTAAGTTGCAGAATGTTGTTTGTATAGATAACAAAAAATGAAAAAAAAAATAGAAATAACAATTTCAACAGCAGTGGAAGTTGTTTTCTGAAAATGGCGGATGCATTTATTTGTTTGCAAAAATAAGAAAACAAAAACATTAAATCAAAGATACAGTAGTACTTTTTTCTCTTAAATCATCGTTGCATATAAACCGCCAATTGAAAAACGGTATGTTTGAAATAAATGTTTAATGATACTGTACTTTAAAAATACAAGATTGTAATTTATATTTGTTTATCCTCACTCTCAAACGCAAACATATTTTTAATTTGCGAAAAAATTTGTTTATCGAGACAATTCAGAAGTTGAATAATGTTTATTTTCTGCAATTACTGAGAAAATAAATATTTAAACACGTATATTCTCAGAAAGATTGAAAAGCTCTTACTGTTCCATCCATCCATCTGTCTTATAACTTACTATAGCTACTGTATTTGCAATGGAAAACAAATATTACATGTAGTCAACTGAGAAACCTCTTATTTTTAATAAACTGACTAACAATGGACATCACTTTCAAATCAATTCAAGTTTGACTTTATAAACTTTCGATAAACAAATACTTTTCTATACCAAATAATTATACAAGATTAATGCAGCGGATGTTACGCAGAAATCTATTATTAGAGAGTTTGTGGGATTGAAAATGTAGCAAGTGCAAGTGGCAAGTGGCTGCAAAACAGAATCGATCAAACTTGACTGAAACAACCGAGGCAAATTCAGCCGCAGTTAATCAATGCCATTTAGTTGTTACAGTACTTGCCACAAGTTTTGCGACTAAATCAAATCTCGCAAATTAACTTTTACTTTTCTAACTGTAATTCGCGTCTTTTATATTTTTCTAAACACCGATTCGAATTTCAGAATAGTTTCACAAATTCAAATTAGCAAACTAAACATGCTTTGGTGACCGCGGAAAAAAACTGAACGTCAAAATTATACAGTAGTTTCATGGGTTTTAGTCCGTGTTTAGTACAATAAATGAAAGAAAATAATAAGTTACATTTTGCCAATAAACCTTGCAGCAATCCAATGGAAATTCAATGCAAGTTGCAACTCAGTCGAGATTTCTCTAACAAAACATTAAATAAATAATTACACTTGCTGCACTCCAGTTTCAGCATACTCATGAAAAAAATCGAAGAATCGGGTTTCCCGTCGACGAATCTTTCATTTTCTGATTTTACTCATCCGTAAACAATGAAATCTCTTCGACCTCTTGTTCAACTTTAACACCTTTAACTATTAGTATCAAAGCCACTTACAGGTGTAACCGTAGAGCTTTCACTTCTACAACTTCTTCAAATATTTATCCCAGTCCCCACATTTCTTTTGCTTCAATCCAAATAAACATGAAGATTTTATTAGCACTTTTAGTGCTTGATGTTGTTAATTGAAAAAAAAAAACCTCGATAGTTTACATTGTAAAGCAACAACGTGTAAAATTAACCAAAAGCACTGCTGAGAATCAAACCAAAAAATTCATTATCATAAATGATATTTTTATTGCAGTTGTAACAAAAACACGCAGGAGCCACTTTATAAGTAACACCGGTAACTTACAAAACTGAATATAAGAATTTTCTCTCCAATGATTTAAAATGTATTTTGTTACCTCCAACTGAGACTTTACTATTACTTACAAGACATTTCGTTACTTTATGTCCTTTACCCCCTTAAGTCAGATTTAAGATCCTTAAAAAGCTTTAAATATCAAACCAGTTGATCGGCTTTAAAATTAATGACAATAAAGAACTCCATATTATTACTCCTTTGCACAACTTCAGTCTGATAACAAGTTATGAGCCCAAAAATTTAGCTTCAAGTGACAATTACGTGCAGAAAAAGTTCTTTGTTAAATATTAAATTAGCCGAAATATTTCATATAGCAGCCTCATTATCCGGTATAATTATTTTTACATTAATTGAAAATTTAACGATAAACAAAAATGAATATTCTTATGCGAGTTATTAAGCTGTAATCTATAAATCTGACAACGATAGCAACATTCAAGTGCTTAAATATTTTTCTTAATCTTAATTTAAATTTTAAAATATTTAACAACTTATAAAAATATTATGAACATCGACATTTCTTAGTTACAATTTCAATTTTAAATACATTCCAAATAACAATTAGAAAATGTATCAATTGTTAACGCAAGTGTAACTTAATATTGATCTTTAATATTAAATTGACTCAAAATCACATGTAGCTCATGGCAAACAAACATGATAGCTCACATTTGACTTTTCACGTTACATTGTTATTTAAATATTGATAGCTTAATTTTTCACATTGACGTCAACGCCGAAAAATTATGTTATGATTATACATACATAATAATACTCCTTTACTAGTGACAGTTAAAACCACCATTCATTCTCAGCTACTTCTTTCCCCTTCCCATCCTCATTCTAGCCACCTACTGTGTGTAAATAATAAAACGATTTCTTGTTTTTAAATTAATATTATAGTTATAAGCATAAAGACACGAGTAATTTATTTTACAGATGAAATTATCTGCTTCATATTCACCTGATGTAGCTCAAATTCCCCTCTCACCTTCCACCCCCTGCCAATTCCATCAAATGATCCCCTGCCGACTGACTGATGTTTATGTATATACAGTGTGCGTGTTCTTATCTACAGAGTAGGCTCTATAAAACCAATCAATGTTTTTGTTGTCACTGATCAGACGTCGTAAAATTATAAAATGCAAATCCATAAAAGCAAGTGAATATTCTGAGAGGAGATGATGGCAATGGCATGAAAGGAAGAAAGGCAGGCAGGCAGGCGTTTTTCTAATCAAATTTAAACCAGATTTTCTCTCTTGATTACCATATGTTTCCTATATTATATGGCTGTTTTATTTCTTTCTTTCTCTTTACTAACAGTGTCATTAAAGTACACATGTACATGTTCTTGTTTTTACTATCATCAAACGACAACAGAAGCGTCACTTGTGAACGTTATCAATATCAAAATGCGCCTCATGTAACAGCAATTCGGTCAAACGATGCCATTCTCAGTTGCCCCTTATCATCTTTAATTCTTTATTTTCAGTTGGAAAGAAATGTACTGTAATAATAAGCAGACAAAAATATTAACATCAATCCTATTTCCTTTTATTGTTTCTAATTAAACTTTTATCCAAATTGTTTTTGCAACAATTTCGCCTAATCCCCATTTGAGTTTTGAATGCGTTTTTAAATATTTCAAACGAAAATTTCAATATTTAAAAATCAGAGGAAAAAATTGAAATGCCAAAGGATAGTGATGAGAACTTGCCTTATAATTTACCCATCTTCGTTAGCTATACTATACTTACAGTATATCCACAACTAAAGTATCGAAATGTAAAACATTAATGGCAAATTACCATCTTCTATAAAAAAAGTGTGAAGTTGTTGTTAAGTATGCAATTCCCAAGCAGTAAAAAATAAATAAATAAAATGTTGCTAAAAATTCGAAAAGAATTCAAATGAAAGTTTAAAGCAGGTGTATACAGGTGGCAATTTCTAAATATTTTTCTAAGTTGTTTAAATCTATAAGTGTGTAAACTTACATCTGTTAACTTAATGTTTCTTGTTTTTTTTTTCTATTTATCCCCCAACGAGTCACCATGTACAGTGTATAACTAACTTTAAGTGGCACAAAAGGAATGTCACAACATTAAAACAATATAGAAAAGCAAACTCAACTACAAGTGCACCAGATGTCATAGAAATTGGCATACCATTATCAATTCATATTAACATAAATTCACTCTACGACAGTAATGGCACAAACTTGCTTTCAGCTATAGTTTTACGGCAAAATAATATGGTAGTTGAATTTACCCTACAAAAAAACCAAAATTTATACTTCACAAAATTAATGCATAATAAAAGTTTCAATAACATTTAAGTTGAAATTTGGCATTCAATTACAAGAATAATTGAATTACCGTAATAAAAGTTTATAACCATCATTAACTTACTGTAATTAAAATTAAATTTCTTTAAAAAAAAAAATTCTTAATCTACTAACACTGTTTCTTAAAGCTCTAATGGCTTAACAATTCAGACATCATTTGAAATAAAAATAGAATACCCATTAGATTTTTATAATGTTTGCCAAAATAACGTAACGTACGTTGCTAACTATCGATAACTAAGTTTGACTTTTTTAAATTTTATTTTAAGAATGTTTACAAAAAATTTGAACATTTGTCAGTCGATGATTAGGACGTGAAAGCGGGCCACAGGACTTTGACTGTCCTACAAGTAATACTAGTAAAATACTACAGTACTACTGTATTAAAGAAAATTCAATAAAATGTGACACTAATTTGAAATTTCAAATAAATTTTCAAAAGCAATGAAAACAGTAGTAACAACAACAACAAATAAAATAATTTTTTTTTGCGAACGTGAAACAAATTGAATGCGGTATCCGCATTACCTTTTATAGAGGAAACACACAACTCTTTTTTTCTTTAAAAACTAACAAAAAAAAATGCACATTTATGACGAGTCTGCTGTACATGATAAAATAAATGTACAGTTTTCTTATTTCACCGCGTAGTGTCAACATACATAACATTTCAGCTACATACTTAAATGTTAATGAATGTTTAGGTCAGTAAAAAATTATCAGTTTCAGTAACAATGGCTTATACATGTTCCTCTTCTCCCCCTACAACAAACCCCTTATACACAATGCCTATATGAATTCCTAAATTTAAGTTTACATTCCTTCATAATAATAAAAAAAACTCGTCATGGGATGTATCAAACAAGTACACAACTTTCGACATGTGGCCAGCAACTGGTAATCATTTTTCCATAACAGAAGGAAAGAAAAAGAGCTTAAAATACGTGGGTGGAATTTACTGTAACAGAAAGCACATAATTTACATTATGAATTCCTTTATCCTATACTGGATTTCATGCCAACCAACTGCAAATACTCTCAAGACATTAGTAACATGTTAATGCACCGTTAAATACACAGTACAGTATACGCCATAACAACATTTCCCCATAAGAAATACATAAGAAAAGTTAAAATTTCAGTATTTGTCGGTATTTTTATTTTTTCATTAAACAAAAACACCGTAAACTTCAGCACTATAAACAAGTCAACTCTTTGTCACATTAAGAAATGTACAAACACTAAAAAAATTGTTAAGTTACTAAGTTTTGTACTGAAAAATATTTACAAGCTTTTAATAGTGCAATATTTTCCCAAAAAAATGTCAAACTGACGATCATAACATTGAGCCAACCGATTTCACGAATTATGGTTAATTTAAATTCCAAGGTTAAGCTTATTTTTATTATTTCCAACTTAACTAGAATTTTGGGATGTTTTTGAACTAAGTTGATATTCCAATTGCAAATTGTAATCCTCATGTACTTTGACAACTGTATATTTAGACGCAGATGCAATTTGAAAACATAAAAATCAGATAAATGGAACATCAATGTTTAAAATGTCAAAGTGGTTCATGTTCCATGGGCCTTTGTCATACTGCAGATTTTACAATAACATCAAACAGTTCTTGTATTCGTAGAGACTCGTTTAAAAATAAAAAAATGCACATCACAAATGCACAAAGCCCAAAAGAAAACCGGTTTATTCAATAAAAAAATAGATTTTTTAAGTTCTTTTGTGCCAAATAATGATTTCAAATTTAAAACAAGTTTAAGTATTTTATTATAAACAATTAATTAAATAATGTGCTTCAACTTAACGATATCTAGTAATCAATTACGACGACCAGAAACCATTTAATAAAATTAGGCTAACATTAACAAACTTGAATGACAAAATGACTTTAATTTTAATATAAATTAGTGTAAAAATAGCCTACAACTAATATTTTAACGTCATAGAAACGAAGCATAAAGTATAAACGTATTATTTTGAGAGCAGCAGCTTGCCAAAATATACATAAAAAAAAATGTACATAAATAGCAAAAAAAAACAACCTTTTTTTAATATGTTTTTCCAATAAAATTTTAAAATGCAAAAGAAAAAATAAAAAAAAAATTGAGAGAGTCAAATGGACATTGTCATGGCAACTATTGAAGTTGGCAGGTCTGAGGAAGGACAACCAAAAGCAATGGGTGTATTAAAGTTAATAAAAACAACCGAATACCATAGTAAGAAAATCGCTAGTCTATCCTCTTCTCTGCCCTACCAAATTCCACCCCAATCAAACCATTTCCTGAAAAACAAAACACTTTAATCGACTACGCCGCCGTTTGAATTCCTATGATGTACGTGTATACACGCAGCGCTGCCATGATCAAATAAAAAACATTACAATTCAACTTACATACCGTTATACAGTATTAAACTTATGAGAAACTTCATGTCGATTAGATATATAGATCCACCAAACTAAACTATACGTAAAAACTACATCGATGGAAAGATAAAGCTTAGGTGTTGAAAAAGTAATGTTCGTGATGGAAGTTATACCGTTTCCATCCGCCCACAAACAACACGTAACCGGAAGTAGTTTATTGCACAAAAATATTAACGTTTTTCCCCACCCACTACAATATTTTGATTGGTCCCGTAAATCATCTCAACACCTTTCATTCCATCCCGTGTTAACGCACATTCATCTATTAATTAAAACTACTTTCAAATAAAATGCAGTGCCACATTCCAACACATCTATTCTCGTTTTAAAAATCACTAAACTTTTAAAAATAATTAATTAACTTTTTTAAAATACTGTTAATACTTTGTTGCTGACTTAGCATTACTTTCAACTTTATTAATTACTGACTTTACCATATGTTTACCATAATCACGTGGTTAAAACTAATTTTCCTAATTCCAATTTTAATTTTAGAATAAAATCCGAACTATTTACAATTATCAAGTTTTTTAAAAATCTTATTATTACTTAATTTTTTCATTAAACCACTTAAAAACTACTAATCAGATGTCTTAGCATAACATTTGTTGAATGTTTCTGGCTGATTTAACTTTAATAATAAACAGCAGCAGGAAGCAGGAAGTTGCATTAAAATATACAGTGCATACTGCAGTTTGAAAGAAATGCATTGTCGTCTACACTTTTAAAAATAATTTATTTATGTAATAGCTCCTGTCAATTACTGTATTCTTCAATGCAAGTCCTATCGAAGTGGCACATCGATCACAAAATAGAAACATCATGTTAAACACGATATTTTTGCCTTACAATAAAAACTCACCAACAAAATGTTGGCTTAAAATAAAAAAAAACTTCACACTGTAGTTCACAAGTTAACATTGGATCATCAATAGTTTAACTTTAACGTTTCACTAAAAAATAAATGTCGGATTTTCCCTTGTTATTTTCATTAATTCAAGAGGTGCAATCTTTAACAAGTCGCTCATCGTTTTTGTCTTGTGGCATTTTAAACATTGACAACCTAATTGCATTGTATAATACACGGCAACGTTTGATAAATTATTCCTCTGTCCAATCCAACAGTATTTCTCACCACTCGAACTGCGGCACATGACATACACATACATTTTTAATGCCTAACAGAAGCCTATACTCAAGACATCCAAATTAAAACCATGAGGAAAAAAAATCAAAATTCTTGCTGTTCTAATTACCATAGTAAATCGAATTCACGTACTGTAATTTTTCTTCTCAATCCTAATTTGAATTTGGAATGTTCTCAGACAAGATTTCACATACGTTTGCAACTAAGGCGACTGAACTTTATTTTTCTTTAATCTCAAATTAAAATTTTAGAATGGTTTCAGACATTCCAACGACAATTACCAAACATAAATGGAACGACGATGAGACTTTGCTTTATTGCCGGTAGTAATTATTAAAAATTCCAAAATGATGTAAAATCTTGACATAAAAGCACATTAACAACTTTTTTATAAACTTCAAATTAAATTGCATCGTTTTAGTCAACGTAAAAGTTGACAAGCATTTCAAGTTGAGCTAAAAATGTAGTTAGTTCTCATTTAAATGAATTAATAAATTACAAATTATTAAATTATATGTCTATCCATACAGAAATAATTACGTATTCAAAGCACAAACCGACTTCAAATTTATGTTTAAAAATATAAAAATTTTATACGAAATTTTCATGTTATATAACTTTGACATGTTTTTTCCGGAGATAAAGAAAAAGCATTTTCTTAACCTAATATGGTCGGCCTACTGTACTCGGCCATTTTTCTTTCTTAAAAATAAAAAAACCCCTTTTCATCTATCTCATAAAAAATATAACCGACAAGTAGTAGTTTGGTTTAGAAGGTTTTAAAAGAAAAATGCCACTTTTAATCTACATCAAAGGAGTAAGCGAAACAGACAAAGATAATCAATTCCTTTCATATAAGAATTTCAACTTTTCACTTGAAATCCAAGTAAAAGCTACTTCGTAATTTCAACCAAAATTTATTGCGCATAGTACATTTAATTGCCAACCGCAGATTTTCAGTCTCAAAAGGCATTCAGTATACCGCACCATGAAAATATCAGCATTAATCAATAATGAAAACTGACTGATTTTTCACTATTGTATTTGCTATCAAGAGTAATAACGCAGAAGAAACAATAACATCTCTCAACACTGACATTAGCTCATACAGTTGATTGTTTATAAAGACGAAAAAAACAATGTAATACCCATCCTTAAATTATAGTTCAACTAACGTATTTGGACCACTACTACAGTACAACGTATGTGTTTTTATTGTTATTACCTAATACTATTATCATTATCCGTTTTGTGAAGTGAATTCTGGATCTCTATGGCAACTAACTAATGTCCATATCACACCTGCGTCGCTACAATTCAGGTCCCAATGAGCTCGAATGCTTATCTCATGATTACCAGAAATGTACAAGGTATACAAATAAAAGAATGCGTCAAAATATCAACAACAACAAAAAAAAAACTTTTGTTATGAAAATACAGAAATTGTATGTCCAAATCTACCAGGTCGTAACTTTTTAGGTTATTTTTATAATTAGGTAAACAATTTGATTGCTATGACAACTATAATTTACACTCTAAAATTCCAATTTCTATTTTTAAAATATTTTTAGCCACTTTAAATTCGAAAACTCAAAAAATAAATAAATTGGATCACCATATCATCATAAAAAAAAACTTTTTATATAGAATAATCATTTGATTAGCGCAAATAAAACGAATTTGACGGACAAACATTTACAGTTTACATGTTTTGCATTTGAAAGCTTGGCTGGAAATGATGGAATAGTTAATTGCAGTAAAACAACACATTATGATGCAAACATAACTTAACTGTAGCAAATATATTAAATGATGAGTGAAGAGCAGCAAAAAGTGAAAATAGGAAGCGCCAAACACACGCAATCTGGCTATAATATAGCACTTAACGAATATAAATGTCAATACTTCAACTATTGCTAGATATACACATAATACTCTGTCTGTAAATTGTAATCCACAGGTAACAAAATGCATAACTTTGCACCAATCGTAAACAAATACGGTCATTGGCGCTTTACGTGTTCAAAATAAACCACAGCCAAATCAATTGTACGCATGCGCGTGAAATACCAACAAAAGAAGAAAAAGAAAAAAAATTTCCCCATTCAGATAAAACAACAGAAAATAATGCAGCAATAAAAAAAAACTTGTACAAATGATCATGCTGGTGCATTTTGGTTTTGGTTACCCTGGTGGTAAAATGTTAGTCAAACACGCAGCCCCAACACGATGTGGTGATAGCAACAGCTGTACTACTATCACAGTCATTTCTTTTAATATATAAACTAATAAAAAGAAAACTACATATCAAAGATTATTGACCACGTCCAATCATGATCTTATTCCGATGTCTTTATTATTTGGTTGGCATCAAGCGCACAATGTCTGGGTGCCTTTCCACACACAACAAAAATAATAACATCATAGATGATATGCTACAGTATATGTCTATGTAAATAATAACGAGTGCCAATATTATAGCGTCATAGACTCCATCATGCTTCATACTTTCATAGGTTTATGCAAGAAGACTCATTTTCGTTCAAATAAAAAAAAAAACGAAAAATTGCTGTCCTACTTTTTAAGCAAAAAAAAATGATTTATCAATGTAAGCAATTGTTTGATTTATCTTCATAAAGTAATTTCCTTTTTTTTTTTTGTTATGTTTCCATCTTATGATGGAAAAGAGCTGTTCATTTGATCTCTGGCTTCCTTCCACGACATTGCAACTATGCTACACTTAAACTAAGTTAGTCTATTTTTAAAAATAGCACTTTTTGCTGTTAACTGAAAATATATTCTCTTTGCTCTAAAAACACAAACCGACTTCATTTTAAAATCCGTTTATTGCTGCTTTCCTTCTCATATAAACTACCGTACTGTAAGTGTATTGCCCTTTCCATACAAACTACCAAACACTTTGCCAATTTACCGTTAACTTACAGAAAGCCTTGTACTGAAGTCCAGCATCAATTTATACCATAACTGTTAACTCGGCATCACTCATTCTGTACAATGTCAACTCTGCATAATTTTATAACAACTGCATAGTTTATCGTCTATTTTTGTTCAATTTCCATTTTGAAATATTTCAAGAAATTCGAATACCAATTGGGGAAACCTAAGACAGCTAAAGAATTTTGCTTTCTAGTTAATATTATAAAATACTGTACCAACTATTCAACTTAGCAGTACATTAGTTTCTTAATTCTCCTATTCAAATTAGTTTTTGTGTTTGCGTTTCAATAGGTTAAGTAACTTAATTTGTTTCCAGTAGAATGAAATATCCAAAATACAGTATTAGCTTCACTCAATCACTATTTTTGATAATAAATACAGTAGTTTCGAGCAACTTTAATTAAATTTTGCAAAACGAGATCCAGTATTAATTTTCTAGAAAACAAATTCAGCAAATAGAGTAGCTCCAGTTTTTCATTCGAATAATTCAAGTCAATAGAAGAAAATGCAAGAAACTTTTGTCTACATTGCAGAAGACGGTATGTGACACTGTAGAAATCTAGCAAAATAACATGCATGAAACTAATTATGGTATTCATCGATATAGTTTTTGTATAATAAATATATTAATTAAATAAATATCGCAAACGATACATTACGTCTTTACTATTCTAAAAATCAAAAATCAAAACCAGTCATTATGGAAAGCAACTTTTGTAAATAATGGTGTGTTTTACATACCGCACATTATAAAGTCTATCCAATTTGTACCTTCTATTAAAATTACTGTAGACAATCACTATTTGTATGCTAATACTGTATACAGTAAAAAGATATGATCAACCAAAATTTATTAAATTTCTCGTGACATTTCAACATTACAAAGCAGCTAAATCCACCATCGTGGAGTTGCCCTCATCTCAATCATCATCATGCAACAACGTTAAATGTCCACATATCATGTTTCTCATGAAAGGACCTTTACTTCATAGAACACTATTCATACCACACTGTACAGTAAACCTACACTAAACTACTAAAAAAAATCTATTTTAATCAATTATTATCCAGTGTTTTTAAGAAATGCTTACTAACCATTATGATTCATTGGAGAAATTCGATCTAAATTATTTTAGTAGCACAGCATAATAAAGAAAAATGAGCGTTAAAAATGGAAATTTAATGCTTGGTAAGGTTATAAAGCAGCATTATACCGTATAATGTCAAGTAGTTTCGATCATAAATCGTCTAAACAAAATTTAGTGATGAATATGGCGTGACGCATTAAATTTGCGTGTTTTTTTCATATTATGATGTAGTCTACGGCGATTGCCACTGATAAGTCGATAGACGATAATATTCTATACGTGTACGGCATTTGGATCTTTTTGACTTACAACCTACAATAATTACTGTATCTACAACTCTACGTGTGTCTTCTTTTTTTTTACGTTACAATCTGTCTACAAGAAATTAACAAGTACATGTAAACAGCTGAGAAAAATTCAAAGTTCTGTAGATTAAAATTATAATTTTTATACAGTACAGTATATTAAGTACCCTATTATACTACAGAACGCCCTAAAGCCCGTATATAGTAATCTAAATATTGGCACTCACGTCTGATTTGTTGATAAACATTAAGTATTAAAAAACCATTTTGCACATGTAACGCTTTCGTTTGACTATTCCAAGAAACTAACTTATTTATACAATATTCACTATAGAGTTGATTAAAAACCCACCTTTAATTGGTATTAATTATTTAAAATAAAAAACAACTTCAGTGTTTCCTTGATTACTGATTGATACTGGTATTTTGCATGTTTTGCATTTGAAAACTTGGCATCTCCTGCAGTATTTCTTCTTACCACATTAATGCTTTGCCAAATTCAGTTCATTTGGGAGCACTTGGCATGTCTGAACAGTTGTTTTCCTTCCGGTAAAAAAAAAGACTTCGCCCTTTTCAAAACGACCAATTCAATTAATAATGCCATGCGTTCTCCCTCCTAATTAAATCGGTCTAATACAAAAACAAGTGGTGGTTTCAAACTAAATTCTAGTACATTACTGTAGTAATAAAAGTTGACTAAATTTCATTTATTGAATTTTCCGGCTAAATTACTCTACAGCTTTTAATTACAAAAGCAAACAATAACAGGTCTAAAAAAAAACAAAATTTCTCCAAATAAATCAAAAATCAGTAACTCGTTATTGCAAGTTAAGGTTTCTATAAAATGCATTTTAGATATCAAATACAGTCACTGTATATGTGTACAGTATATCGTTAAGTAAATACAAATATAAATGGATTGGACTTTATATGTCTTAACAATTACAACAAAATGTAATTATGCAACCCTTACATTTCCATTAGTGCAATAAAAAGTAATGTAAAAAAGCACAATAAAATGCATTTGTAAAAGTGAGTTGATTTATACACATTAAAAAAAATTATTGAAGTGAGACAAAATCCTATTCATTCATTCACTACATTTAAGAGCAGCATCAGCATCTCAACGAATAAGAGTTGACAATATAAACTAATATCGTCAAAATTTGTCGCACTTTTATCTAATAAAAAAATATGTACTGTATTCAGTCTGTATATGAATACAGTACAGTGAAATTGTTTTCAGACATATGTAAGAATTATGCTGTTTATAATACAGTACTTTGTTAAGAATTATAATGTTGTATATACAATTATGTGTACTGTATGCATTAAAAATTTTAGTAACAGAAAAAAATCGCAATTATACAGTAATAAAAATTAAATATTACAAAAGTTTTTCCAGTTACTTAACTTTCTCTAACTTAACTTAACTTTCTCTAACTTACTTTCACGTTTTTCTTAATCTTGAATAGGAATTTCAGAACGATAACTTCACGAACGTTAGTTACTTCAGTAACAATTTGATATTTTAATCTCAATTTAGATTTTAGAATGTTTGAAACTATTTATACAATCAATTATTAAGACGAATGCAAAAAAAAAACAGTCAACTTCTACTGGCTAATACATTACGGTACCGTACTAATTATATGACAGTACTTTTAAATCATAAAGTTTATAAAACACAGTGCAAAATACCATATTTATATCAATACTAAATCACACAGACTGCACAGTGCTTAATCCTCGCTATCATTTTCATTCTTATTTATGACTGGTTGAAACTAAAGTGTTATAAATGATACATTAATTAAATTACAACATAATCAACGAGAGAAAAAGTCTTTTTTAAGTCTCACAAATTTAACGCGCGCAAAAACAATTACGCGCTGGAAATTTGTAAAGTCGTAAGTAACTGCATATTAGATTATTATTAAGCCATAAAAAGCATACAATCTCTCAAAGAGAATTTCTTAATTTAGGTTAATACTTTTAAAATTTTCCAGTTGGCTCTCAAAAACAACACATTTCTCACATAACTTTTAAATTAATCTGTCTGCAACTTAAATGTAAGTTATCGTAGAGTAAGTGGATTATCAAGTATAGTGAAAAAAACGTAAAATCTCAATCTCATGTTGTATTTGAAGTTATATACAGTATTGATGACTTACCGGCATTTGCCTGTATGTGTTGATGATGCCATATTATTATGATTGAAAAAGTTAGGAGAATTGGCCAGCAGCAAAGTGCTGACAAAAACCCACCACGAGGCATAATATTTGTTGACGAGATTATTATTGGTTTACTATTAATTTGCTGTTGAACATGTGACACACTTTCAACAGTATAGTTATGGTCCATAAGAAAAGTTTTGATGTCGAAGCACTAATAATTAATTCCAATTGAGCATTTGATGTTTATCTTCTGTCACACACATGACCGTTCATTCAGTACTAAACAAACTCTTCGAACTTCTCACACAAACATTTGCTTGCTGTCATCTGAACCATGTAAAACACTGTTAAACCAGACTGACTGTGTTTACGTCTGTGACTCTCATTCACTACTCAACAACATTTCCAAATTCTTGCCTAGGGGAAATTTTCAACAAAGCATGCGCTTCGATGACGTAACACTAACGACCAAAACATACCATCGCCATCTAGCGCTGCTTTGAAAACATTCTCACTATAAGCCACTGAAACATACTGAAATCTAGATCTTGAAAGAAGAATCTATTCAATGTAACATTTTACTGTATTTAAAATAAATTTATCAATAAAATTTTACTATTACTATAAGAACTATAACTTAACTCTATTTTTTGACATTCCTATAATCTTAAGTTACTATGGTAATTAAAACTCACATGTTAAATTTTCTTTTTAATTCCAGTTTTAATTTCAGAATGTTTTCAGACATGCAAATTTACAATGAAATAAAATTAATAATGAAAAAGTAAAAATTTGAAATAGCTGCTGAATGGCATTTTGAACGTCATCGTCACGTCAATACAGTACTTGAGACTTCAAATGTGACTATGTGTTTTGCCTTACCAAGCTTAGTTATTACATAATAATTTATTAAATGATAATGTTGACTCGTCAATGTCCGAGTATGTAACGCTTAACTAATAAATGTTTTAGCTATGGTATGCACTACTAAAATAAATTTCTGAAAAACAATTAACAGTAGCCAATTTACCAATTCACAGCTACTGTACGCCAAATAAATGCACTTTAAAAAATATAAGTTAATGTACATTTTGCAACATTACAGGTACAATACAGTAAATTACTGTATTGTACCTGTCTATTTTACAATATAAGTAAAATAATTAAATTTAGTTTATAATAAAAATATTTTTTTGTACTGTTTAATTTATAAAGCAATAAAATAATTATAAAAGTTTCATTGTATAATGTAGCTTTGTTTATTTTGTTATGTCAGTTATACCAATTACTTGCAATTTGCTCATTTTAAAATTTTTTAAACTATACAAGTCAGCAACTTTAATTTTGCATTACAATGCAACTGACGTAAAATAAAGTCAGCATGATTGGCAGTTTACAGTACTTTAGTACAATTTTTTTTTGCTATCAACACATAATTATATGATAACCAAGCTAAACACCTTGATGGCAGAAGTTTGCCAAAAAGTTAATATCCTGATAACAATAATTTATACTGCATATTTTTTGTATCAGAATAGTTAAATATGAATAGTAAATTTTACTGTATCAGCAACAACGTATGAAAATTTTGATATTTCCAAACAGCAATATATTCATAATTGACACATACTTAGCGTTGTTTCATGATGGATTTATTTCACAGAGTAGATGTCACGTATATTCATATCTCATTACTAACTTACAGACATACAGTATTTATTCATTGCTAAATAAATCTCACTTTTTTGGTTCACACTAATTTCAATTTGCATTTTCTGAAGCATTGATTATGTATATGAACAAGGTATTGACCATAGTTTCAAGGTATTTCAAGGTATTTTCAAGGTATTGACCATTAATAACTTTTGATGACTGTCTGTTTTAAGCTTAAATCCATAGCTGATAAAAGATACAACTATCGAATTTCAAGCAAAATTTTATGCAGTATGAAGAAACTCCAGGCAGCCCCCCCTGAAAGTTAATGCTAGATCGCTTAATATTTTATTTAATTTGTAATGTTAACTTGTGTGAAAATGTTGTGAAATTAATATTTGATATGATCGTTAATTAGTTTTATATGTCCCAATCTCCACGTGCATAAAATGTTATTGTATTTGTAATTGACGTGTTCTCAATAACGTTAAATACAAGCAAAACCTCGTGATTTGAAGCATCCAATTAACTAGAACCAATTCTTACATAATTTTAATATAACAATTATTATAAGTTGGATTATTCGACTCAATAATTTAGTAAGTGCATCATAAACTTTCACGTTTATTACGCCAAAAGATAGGGAGGGGTATAACTTCAAATAATTTCTTTGGGCTCCATTGTTATCTACCGACCTTGACAAGTCTAATTAGCATCTCGTTATAAAACCAGATAATAGCAGTGGCAACATTATTGGCATTTATACCGTTCGGAGTGTGTGATCAACATTTTCGGGCTCTTAAAAATTCGATAGAAAGCTAAAATAATATACTTTTTCAAAATGTTTTTAAAAGGACTATGTCATAATCGGTTTTCGAGATGTTTTGCATCTTGTTTTCCTAGTGGCTTAATTATTATTGCAGTAGGATTGATCATTTCCTACCCATCTCCAGCATTTCCAGATATTAACCACGGAAACTATGGCTTCAAATTGACCAAAGGAGAAATGTCGTGGTTAGCTAGTTTTGCTGGTCTATTTGCGGTTCCAGGATCAGTCATTTTAGTGCCATTTATGGATCGTTTTGGAAGAAAATTCGCGCTAATGATGTGCTTAGTGCCATTAACGTTTGGCTGGCTGCTTACGACTATTTCATATAACATTTGGACATTTGGAGTTGGAAGAGCATTGCTTGGAATGGTTATTGGAATGGTCTACTCGTGCATACCAATGTATCTATCAGAAATTGCTCCAAAAGAGGTTAACAAATTAATAATAATCAATCATTAACAATTGCTAAATAACGTTTAATAAATAACGTAATTCTAATTTTTTAAGTCTTTAGTTTTTAGGTTGTCATTTTAAATGTTAGTAAACAATTGAAATAAGGATAATTTGATAAAAGCTATGAATATCAAAAGAAATTTAAAAAAAAATCAAAATGCCGAACAATAATACAATTAATACTCAATATAATTTCTCAATAGATTAGAGGAATGCTGGGATCATGTTTAGCCGTTTTTGCCTATGCT
This sequence comes from Helicorthomorpha holstii, assembly GCA_013389785.1. Lineage (NCBI taxonomy): Eukaryota > Metazoa > Arthropoda > Diplopoda > Polydesmida > Paradoxosomatidae > Helicorthomorpha > Helicorthomorpha holstii. The sequence goes on from JAAFCF010006596.1 coordinate 8,289,507, forward strand.
GGAGGTTTAGTCGCAAATATAGTCGGGACATTTGTTAATTGGCGTTGGTTGGCCATTTCTGGTTTAGGAATAACAGCAGCAGGTGCTTTAACATCATTTCTAATGTTGGAGACGCCAAGATGGCTTATTACAAATGGGTTCATGGAAGAAGCAACTGAGGTGGTTAAGAAAACCCGAGGAATTAGAAACGACGAAGAACTTGATAAAGAAGTGAAAGAAATTGCAAGTGCAACCAAAAACGTGATTAGACTGGGGTTTATTGATGGACTTGTAGCACTGGTTAAACCACCCTTATGGAAACCATTTTTAATCACACAAATTCTTATGATATTCCAGCAATTTACCGGTGCTGCTTACATCCAGAGTTACGCCGTGACTATTTTTCGTCAAGCAACTTCCGCTTTACATACCGACAATATTATACTTAAAAATCCGCACTATCAAGCGTCATTAGCCATTGGAATTTTCGTTGTCGGAAGTATCGTCGCTGCATTTATCGTTGATAAATGGGGCCGACGATTGTTACTTTTAGCTTCCGGTGTGGGTATAACATTGGCTTTAGGAGCTATTGGCTCTTACTATTTTATACTTCATACAAATTCAGATTTTGCAACTAAAAATTTATATTGGCTTCCATTGTTATGTCTAATGTTGTACGATTTTTGCTATGGTGTTGCTTTTGGTGGAATACCCTTCTTAATTGTGAGTGAAGTGTTCCCAATTAAAGTTCGTGCAGTTGCTAATGGGATGGGTTCTCTCAATCATAATATTTGTTTTTTTATTGTGGTTAAAGTTTTCCCATCTCTTCAGTCAATATCAGACTATGGCTTATTTTGGATTTATGGTGGCGTCGCTTTTCTAAGTCTCTTTTTTATTTATTATTTTGTTCCTGAGACTAAAGGGAAATCATTGGAAGAAATTGAAATGTTATGGTATTCGAAAAATTCAGATTCAAAAACACCAGATAACACCAATGAAGTAACTGTTAGTCGTTTATAATATTTACAAAATAATAAATTAGTTTCACATTTTATATCAAATTAAATTCAATATAGGCGTAATGTATTTTAATCAAGATATTTTCATTTAAAATTAAAAAAAAAATTCTATTGTATAAAATGGTAATGCTCTTTTCAATCTCAAAACATCTCTATATTGCTCAATTTCATCATGTGTAAAAAAATTTAAAAAAACAGTTATTAAATTGTGACCTTGAAGAATTGAATTTACAAGTACGTGCTTAATTTTGGAACAATTCCACGTGCCTACATTAAATTGTTTTATTGGTTCTTTCTTTCAACTTTAAAATACTCTCTGACTTATGGCACGTGTAGTTTTGATCGCAATAGCAACTGAAATGTACGTGCATGAATTCTTATAAATACAGCATAATTTTATTTTAAATTTAGTAATCATAAAACTAAATTTTAAAGATCCAAGGCTCCAAGCATATAATTTATATTGCGTTGTATTAAACTCGATCACAGTTATGAGAAGAAAACTTGTGCGCAGTAGCTACTGTAAAATTTCATTTCCATAACAATAATGACACATTATTATTAATAATAATCACTACCATAATATTGTTTGACAAGTCATTAATTTATAATAGTCAATAACTAGCTACCACTGAATATTTTAATACACTTATAAAAAGTCGTCAGTCACGACCGCAGCATCCAATAGAGTTTACAGTATATAATTTAATACTCGTGTGTAACAAGTTTTTAATTAAATTTTTCACAACTCAGCTCGAAGCATTGCACTTCGATGACAAAAATGTTGAAAATCAATATCTACTGTACAGTATTTGCACACATGTCAATTCTAACTTTAAAAAAACATGTTTAAGTTTTACGAAATGTTATTAGGCGACACCGCCTTCCCTTCCCCAAAGACTATTCTATTGGGTTTAACATTTCTTAACGATTTGTTATAATTTTTTGATTTTTTAAATGCATATAAAATACATATATGCAATTAGTAATCAAATGATTTCACAGTAACGCTGATTTATTTACAATTTTACAGCAATACCAATATGGACTTAAGTTACACACACAAATATTAGCGTGAATAACTATCGGTACTAATTCGTTTACATAATATGTTACTGAAATGGAGAACAAGTTAATATAAACGTTTATAACTTACTTTGTACCGTAATTTAGTCTTATTTTAGCATGAATAATGGTTACAAAAATAAGTTATACGGTAACTCATTTTAATTAAAATGCTGTGCATAATAATTAAGAAATTTAAGCAGTTTATAGAATGGCTGCTGCCATCTAGCGGTGAACACAAAACATATTTCAAACAGCTGATCAGTAAAATTACTGAACTTTTACTGAAATTACTGATCAGTAAAATTACTGAGCATTTTCTTTTATAAAGCACAATAATTATATTGTTTTTACATCATTTACAAGCACAAAAATGTATTTTGAGAAAAATATCTCAATTATTTTATATTATCATTACTTGGTTAATCTTATTATTAAGGTGTTATGCATAATTCCGCGTAAATGGGCGCTTTGTAATGCAACAAAACGTAACCCCTTCAAGCAGTAACAATCAGGGAAAACGTCAAATAAAACATGAAAAGTAAGTTTTAACAAACAGAAATGCAACTGCATCTTTTTTTTACTATGTTATCTACCGGTTTTTTATTGACCAGTCAGTCAAATCAAATAAAACAGCTTACACTGTAAAAATAGTTAACCTTCAGAATGACATACCGGTAGTATGGATGAATTACACTATTGATTCGAAACTCTAGCATTTATACAGAAATCCTTCATTTCTAGTAAATCTAGTTTTTAATATATGACTTAGGAGTTTACTTACTTATTTATTCACCAATTTGCCAGCTTCTTATGCTGAATTTCGTTCTGGTACCTTAGTTCTTGGAGTAGTTCTTTTTTTGATCCTCACACACACACACACTATAGCACAACGGTACAAATGATTATGCAAAGTTGCCAGCTTTCCATTTAGTTTTATGATCTAAAATTTTAAATATTAAAATACTGTCGTTATTGACTTATTATTTGAATGATTTAACCGATTCATTACTTTTTTAAGGTTTTAATATTTAAAATATTGACTAGAAAAACTTTAGTTATTTTGACATTTATTGGGAACTAGGAACATGGAATATTAGAATTAAGATATTGAGAATTAAGAATCAAGAATCATATAATACAGTTTTATATATTAAAAATTTGTTAAAGAATTTATTTTGCCAGAAAATTTTAATCTAAAATAAAAGAAATATTGTCAAAGCATTTTAATATTGAAATTTTGTCTGATTTTCAGACTAAGCTAACAAGTACAGGTACCGTCAAAAAGTCATACACTAAATTTCTTATAATAAACGTGTCATAATACAGTAGGAATCATTTAAAACGTTAAAATGTGGTCAAGGCTGGTTTATCATTTAGTACCGTTAATTTTATTGTATCTGCACGAGTACATGTGATTTTTTAATGATAGTTTTTAAGTTATTTAATTACTAATAAACTATGATGGCAAAATAATGAAAAATTTGCTGATATTTGGCTTAAATAACATATTTAAAAAATTAAAATCCGTTTAGCCATTCCGAGAAACTTTGAAAAAACTTTTTTATGTCTTATCAATATACAGTAATTATTGTCGTTTATAAATTCAATTTAAAAACCTTGAATTCAGAGTTCATTTCACCGTGTTCAGAAATATTTATTCGTCACAAGCATCATCAATATTAAGTAATCAGATAAAATGAAGTAAATAAACTTTTTATTGTTTAAAAAAAGTTGTCATATACTGTAAGTCTTGTGTTTCGAGTTTGATGGTTTTTCATGTTGACCTATTAGTTTGCTTTGGACAATGACTTTGCTAATCGTATCTGATAAAGAAAAACTCTCCTGGAATTGTATGGATAAAGGTCAAATATTTGGCGATTATTCAAATACGATTATACGAGTACACTAACAGAACGATAGAGCGAATTTTGGAAAATACACACACAAAAACCGATTATCAAGCGATAGTGTAATAGCAAATTTCCTGTGTTTTGACATTTTTTGAAAATTGGAAACAGTTGTAATTGAGTCTGCCAGTCAGAGAAGACGACTTAGAAGTTGTTCAGTATTATGCTTCAATGTTACTTGTATGATATAACATCAAAACATTACGTGAAATATTATACAGTATACTAAACATACTGTGTAGTGTGTATTTCACTTGGATGTAAATAATCAATCGGTTGTGCTTCTTCAATTTTGAGATATTAAATGACATCTACAAGGTAAAGTTCAACATATTCACACGACACTAAAAATAATTTAACTGACTGAAGTTGTTTAGAGATTTTATATTACAATGTTTTGGTTTAAAATTTTAATTTGGGGCTTCACGTTAAATTTTTACATAATGTATCGATAATCATATTCTACAGTAAACCATGTAGAATTTGAATATTTTAATTTTTAGTTAAGAAATCAAGTTGCTAAAGTTTCTAGGCAATGGTAACAATTTTGTTTTCAAACTCTTGTGGAAAAGACTAGAAATGTAGAAATTCAAAGATGTTCTAGTGCAAAATTTTGTAATTTCCAAATTTTGTTTAAATATTAACTTTAAAGCCACAAAGTTTGATACAGTAGTTGCAATGTAAGATGAGAACAATTTAGACATCTAAGTTTAGATTAAGAAAAATTGCTCTGAATGCATATCAAGCTTCAACTACTACAAGATCATTAATTTTGTTATCATTAAAAAAAAAGTCTGTTTAGTCAAAGAAATATACTGTAAGAGATAAGTAACGGTTTAACATGGAGCCTGCAATAAACGAAACTAGCCATTCTTCATTTATGTCTGAAATGAAGTATTTTATGAATTATTACAACATGTCAGTTGTTGATTTTAGTGTAAGCCCAAAATACAAGATTACAATCATAAATGTTGTAAGTTTAACCATTTTGTTTTGCAGATTTTTGCCAGCAGCTTAATGTCTTCGCCAACTATTGATACGTTTTGCTGTGTTGTCGACAGCAGTGGAATTGGAATCGACACTAAACTAGAATTCCGAATCGATTTGTATACTGTTGTCTGCATAGTTTCGTCGTTTTTCAGCATTCTAGGAGCCGTGTATCAATTAATTCCTAGACCACAACGACCAAACAGATTTAAAAGATTGCATTTTAGTGGAACGAGGCAAAGAAGAATTATAGCATGGCTTGCAGTGGCTGATCTTATGGCAGCTTTAGGTATTTATCGTTGACCCTAAAATTTTAATTGATGTTGTAAGCAATTAACTATATTTTTTTTTCAGGAATTTTAATCAGGTCCATATTCTGGTTAATAAAGATGAACGATGGCATAGAAAATAACAATGGAGGATTTTTTTGTGCATTTGCTTCAGTAAATAACAAAGTTTTGGTGCAGTCAAATTGGTCCATTTATTTGGAAATGAACTGCTCACAAATTGACCGCACTATACAAAACTATATTGTAAATAGGATTAATGATTTTTCTTATTAAAGGGATGGATTCAGTACTTTTACACGGCCACTTATTTTTGGACTATTTGTTATGCTGTTGATGTATTTTTAGTTTTGCAGCAAAAGGAAGGGTAAGAAATTTTGCTATTCCCCATGGTCCTGACGGTACAATAAAAGTCCTTGTTGTTTTAATTTCAGACGGTCTGAAGTTTATCATTTGTTTTGTTGGGGGTTGCCTGCTATTACCACTGGAGTTGGCATATCCATTTTGTATAATCCAAATCTCAAGTATAATTGCAATATATGAATAGATTGTATTTGGTACTTTTTAACAGTACTTTTTTCAGTTGTAGTCACAATATTGAGAATGTTTTGCCAAATTACTTATGTACTCATATACCACTTGTACTTGCGATGGTGATTAACCCCATTCTATACTGCATATCATCAAGAAAAGGTGATTATACCTTAACTAACTTTAAACTAAATATATGCATTTAGTGAACATTCATTAATTTTATTGGCTTATTGTGTTACAGTGTACGGTCTACTAACAAAAAGTTTTGGGAAATTTAGTCACCAAGAAAGACAGTTAGCTACCGCTTTAAGGAAGAAATTTTTTGATATTGTTTTGGTTTTCTACATTTGGTAAATTTGGTTATTTTTCTTAGTTAATAAAATTAATATTTACGTAAAATGACTATCATTTTTCAGTTGGATGCCAAATATAATCAACAGTATTCTCCTCTGGTCAATGTGGTACAATTTAATGACAATTAGGATACTTGTTCTCGGTGTGTGGTATGTGATGGTAAGTTTGTATAAAACATTTTGATTACGATTGTAGGTTAAGTTAACCGAATCGAGTTTATTGAAATCAGAAGTGGTGGTTCCAATTATCTGAAAACTCTAGTTTTAATTTTTGATTTGTTTAAAAAGCCAAATTTCTTGTTTGAATAATAGGCAGTTTTGAATCCATTGCAAGCTGTTTTCAATGCTCTTGTGTATCGTAGCTGGGATGGATTAGATGGAACTAAAATGCTACTTCTAAGATGTTTTACAACTTGTTGCAAAACCAACGCAAATAGACGCCAAGCCATATCATCCAGCACAGAAACTGTAGACTCTGATTACGAGTCGACTGAAGCTGAAGATACTCCATTTGCAGTAAATAATCAACACTGGTATTCAACATCACATAACAATGACATTGTTAAGTAACATTTTAAATGAGTAAAAATGACATAGTGTTGTAACTGTTTATCTGTGATCTCAAACGTTTTGTATCATTCAATTTTGTTTTGATTTCAACATTAACACAAAAACAAAGTTAATAATGATGAAATTTGCAATAATATACAGTTTCTAATCTATTCGTTATGTGTATTACTGTATATGTTTTAATAATAATCATGTTTTTTTTTCATTATTTTTATTTGGGTTTTTATTTGATAAAATTAAATGAAGATTTTAAAATTTAATTATGATAACTTTGATTAGATGTAAATTACTGAATGCATCGAAATACTACGAAAGTAAGTACAAGTTCGTTACATTACTAATGCAGCTAGGCGTTAAGATTTTGTCCATGGAAATTTTACATTATTGTGTTGGTTATTTTTTTATTTAAAAACAAGTCATGTAACATGAAAAAACGAAAAACTTCTAAGTACGGTTCTGTAGTTTAAATAAAACGCGCTTGGTGACGTCAGTCACATGTCAACTATAGTGAATTTTGTGTGCGCATAAATTTAACCTTGAAACTTGTTTACTAAATACATTCTCAGCCAATCAGGAACGAATTCAGTGTTTACGAAATAGAAAGTTACAATTGCTAAGAAACAGCCAATAGAAATCGGGTTACCTACTTAGCACGTGAAGATCAAAGCGTTGGCATATTTCTTTAGCATTGAGTTTGTTGTATTTGTGATAAGAAATCTGAATTTTACTATAATTGTTTTATCAGTTGAAAGCTAATAAATAAGTAAAGATGAATGATAATTCGGCCGAGAACGTAAATGGATCGCAAGAAAACAGTCAGACAAATTTACCAGGCAGCGCCGAAACTCTTGAATATACAGAGTCAATGCCGTCATCGGACGAGACAACAAAGTCAAACTTTGAGTTGGTTTGGGGGAAATTACTACCATATACCAGCGATTATAACAGTCTTGGTAAAGGGTTTTTAGTCGTTATCTAATCACAAATAATTTGATTCTGACTATTAAAAAATATTGTAAATTGACAGATTTGGTGAAAAATGTATATGTGTTCGGACGAGAGGCCACCTGTGATTATGTGTTCACAAAGAAAAATCGTGTTGTTTGTTTTAGCAAGAAGCATTTCAAGCTAACCAGAGTGAGTACTAATTACCAACTGTCAACTAATCAGTTTTATTGTTTACGATTGTGCACGATTTAATGGAAGTTTAAACACTTAAAAAGTGTAGATTTGCAACTTTAACATTAGGTACAAGTTTCACTGTGTGATTTTTAATTTGAAAGAAATTTCTTAATTACCTGATACAGTATATCGATTGAAATTAGATAGAGTATGGTTTACAATTTAAGAAAGAGTTAATCAAGTTAGCTGACAGTATCAAATGCTGGTTAAGATTTAAAGTACTAAATTATACAAATTTTTCAAGTTTTACTATTCTTCTTGAGGGTAACAAATTGACAGTTTCGTCCACAAAATGTTAAATGAACAATGTATTTCATAATTACTATTTATGATTTTTACTGTATTTTCCCTGAGAGCTGCGACTCTACATGTTTATTTTTGAGTGCCACCATCGACATTTTATAGTGTTTTTTTTTTTTTTTTTAAAGAAAATTAATTTAAAACTGATCAACTGGTGTCATGTAGCAATTTTTTGCCGAACTTGCCAAATAAGTTTGAAAAGTCACTTATAATACTTCACAGCTCAGTTAAATTTTGATTAAAACTATGCTTGATAGGTTAAGTTAGTATAAATTAATGTAGTTCATTGAAGTTTTATTATCGTGTAAACGTTTACTGATCGATATTATGGGCGACACACATTTGTGTTTACTATTACGACCCATAAGTCAGAACAAATTTATTGATTTATCATTGAAACTAAATGCCTAACAACTCGAGGGAGTTTTGTATTGGGGGAGTATGTAAGTTGTATGGAGTTAAGGGCTTTTTCCCATTTCATTTAGGTGTACTTATTTCCATTTACAAAGTAATGTTGATAATGCCCAAAAATCTAACTTGAAACTAAAAATAACTTGAAAGTTTAAGATATTTATATTATTGTAATACGAATAAACTAAATTACAATACTGTATTTATTTGTAAATGATCATGCAAAGCGTTCGCTGTGCCGAAATAACATATCGTACAAGTACAGCATGTTATGATTGTACAATTAAAATCTGATTGCTGCTTGTAATATTATAAACGGTGTTGTTATTTAAATAAATGTTTAATTCGTGAATTAGAATATTTAAAATAACGGAAATAGGGATGAAGTGTTGTTAAAAACTGTGAAAATGGCATTACAAAGACTTTTTTCTTACAGTGTTCCGATTCGGATGGGTATGTTGAGATTGAAGATTTGAGCAGAAATGGCACTTTTGTTAACGGAAATAAAATCGGTAATACTGCTACACGTGAATATGTTTATCATTTTTGTTTATTATTATCATGTATTTTATGTTTAAACAGGAACAGGTAAAAAACAGGTTCTTAAAAGCAACGATGAAATTGCTTTGTCATCTCCTAAGCTTAAAAGTAATACGTGAATACAGCTTTATTTAGTGATTGACTAATTATGGTGTTTTAGCTTTTATTTATGTGGCTCTGAATGAAGAAGATGAAGTCGATAAAGAAGTATCAGATCGTTACACAGTGTGTAAAATATTGGGAAGGTAACCATATTACGAACTTTTTAATTTTTGGTAGAAACTTTTGGCAAGTGCAAATTTTCTTTTAATATTATAGTGGCACATATGGAACTGTTCGTCTGGCATTTGAACGAGGAACTTGCAAAAAAGTAGCCATAAAGATTATATCAAAGCTTCATTTTGGTTTAACAAACTCGAGCCAAGTAATTTTATTTTTATAACGAATCTGACTTATTGTTTTAAATAATTTTAAATTGACAGAATCAAGTGATGAATGAAGTTAATCTTTTAAAAGCGGTTGACCACGTAAGTTTCTGTAAATTGAATTACTTGTATTTGTTTTAATATTTTCATTACTAATTAGCCTTGCATCATAAAAATCGAGGACGTGATTGACACAGAAAGCACTCTGTATATTGTTTTCAATCTGTAAGTTTCTTGCATTGATTGCTAAAGATGCGTCTCATAACAATTAAACTTGATAAAAGTGATTCATTCAATTTGTTGCCTTTGGCGGCAAGAAATTGATGTTTTAGCATTTGTTCTTTATTTAATTTACTCAGAAATCGTTTGCTAATATTATTTGTTGTTTTGTTAAGGATCGAAGGTGGAGATTTGTGTGATCGAATTTCAAATCAAGGGGAGATACAGGAAAGCACTTCAAAGATAATAGTATATCAGCTTCTACAAGCAATTAAGGTAATTTTAATTTAATAGCTAGCATTTATTTACTTGGTCAACTAATCTTAATATGTAAATGATTCTACAGTATTTACACAGCAAGGGAATTTGTCATCGAGACCTCAAGGTAGTTTAACTTATTTTTTAGAAGGGCACTCTTAGTTTTGTGAAATTTAACACTGGTTTACATGTTAATTTGTAGCCAGAAAATATTTTATTGTGCTCAGACGATAAAGAAACGTTAATAAAAGTAACTGATTTTGGTGTCTCGAAATATGTGGACGCTAACACAATGCTGAAAACATATTGCGGAACTCCTAACTACTTGGCGCCTGAAGTGGCCTGTTTAAATGGTGACTCAAGATACACAAACTCGGTTGACTGCTGGAGTATTGGAGTGATTTTATACTGTTGGTAAGAAAATCTATTCTTTTAAAGTATTTTTGCTTAATTAATCAGTAAAATGTTACTAGCTTGGTAGGCTTTCACCCATTTAGTGAAGAAATTGACCGCGAGAAATCGTTAAAGTCGCAAATTTGTTCAGGAGAATGCAAATTTCCTGACAGATTTTGGAAGCATATCTCAAATGAAGGTGAAATTTTTATAGTTCAATGAAGGATTTAGCTATAGCACTACCAAATATAAGTGCTCAACATTGCATATTTAACCTGTATTTAAACGTTTTTTAGCTAAAGATTTAATTAAGGGTTTGATTAAAGCAAATCCTGAGGAACGACTGACTATAGATGGAGCGATAAATCACAGATGGTTTCAGGTTAGTGATTGATTTGTACAATATCTTTTTGAACGTTTAAAACAATCGAGTTTTTAATGATTGGATTTCTAAATGTTTAAGGATGACAAAGTGATGCTGAATAAGGTTTTCCTAATAATGGAAGGCAGAAATGTAATGCAAAGATCGGTAAATATAAATTGTTTTATTTTCATATTTAAATTAGTATTGGTATCGATTCTGTTGCTTATATTGTTAAAAAAAAATATGGACACGTTTGTTTGCAGGTTGCACATAAGTTATGCGACACTGTATTTTATCATGTGTTTTTAGATTATTTTGTCTTTCACTTCTAATTGTCCGATGTTGAATGTGTCACTTAAATAATAGTTTTTTTTATACAGACATCGTCGTCGTCACAGAAAAGAAGTCGCGAAGAAACAACTGAGGACAGGGAAGATGACTGTGGTCGATTACGACAAAAAGTCAATTCATAATTACTTTGTAACTGCTGAAATTTACTACTATCAAGAATAACAGGCACTGTGGTACTGTACCTATTTTTTGAGCATATATGAAAAAAGATTGCACTTAAATCAGGTGGCATAGCTTATTTGTATACTTGTTACGATTTATCACCATCGTTAGGCTGTTCACTTCTGTAGCAGCTTAATGTTTGTATTATAGAAACTCAGTTCCACGGTCATTTAACTTTCATTATGTACTGCTTAACGAATGAAGCGCATTTTTATGCGCTTGTTAGGTGTTTTTAGAAGACATTTAAACACATATACTTAAGAATTCCATTATACTGTACTGGTATTTACACTTGTTTATTTTGTTGTTGCAATTTTTTGCATCAATCAATCGTCGCACAAAAATGGAAATTTTATCATATTGTTACTAGTAAATGATGATAATCAAGTATAAGCATGGCGAGTCTAAATGTTAAGATGTGATTAACTCTCGAGTGGTTAATGTGAAATGAAACTTCTCACGCATTAATGAATCTTGAATAAGTGTACAAGCTTTAACGGTGCAGCCTATGCATTTTCAGCCTGCACCTGTTCTGAATTAACTTGTAGTACTGAATTAACTTGTAGTACAAAAACTTGAACTATATGTATACCGTATTTAGCTTTGTGTATACAGTATGCATTTTAGTTTGTGTGGGGTTTTTGTATGGTTTTCATTTCTAAATACTGCAGTTTAATCAAACTCATAGAACTTTGTCTAAACTTTTAAAAGGATTTTAACATGACAGTATAATCATCCTACAGATTAAGACTCTCTGTGTAATAAATTAATATACGATTATGAATCGATCGTTTTTGTGGAAAGCAAGCGGGAGTGTTCATATTTAAACGAGTAAATACTTTATTGAATGTTGTGATAAGAAAAACTTGTAAACAAACGATTTAGTTTTGTATAAATATGGATTAACTGATAGTTTTATTGACAAGTTGTGCTGTATAAACTGTCATTAAGATTTTAATAAACAGGATGAGCTAGATGACTATGGGCATTACTGAATAATCTATGTAATTAAATTATTATATTAACGTTAATGTGACATTTTTATTTCTAGATGGAATTTCAGTCGCATATTTTATGTCAATTAATATTTAAATTTAGAGAATTTAATCGGCTGATCCTGTTAATTAGAACGACCTATTTTTAAAATTTGATATTTTATATTAGTCATATTGATTTTTTGCATAATTCTCAGATTATAATCACTGTAATAAAACTGTTCAATTTGTATTTTATAATTTTTAAAATAACATTACTAAATGTTTATATGTTAATGACTATAGTTTTTTATAGTATACCATTATGAACAATGTCAAATGGTAAAAATATTTTTGTGATGAAACTTGAAAGCTTTTGTGGTTGCAAATAACATTGGTATAGATTATAGAAGAAGAAAAAAAAACTTTTTTCAAATAAAATCCACACATTTTTATTCGATACATAAATTAATTATCACTATAAACATACTGTATATCTCAATCTGAGGTATTTTAAGTGAATAAATAAAAAAGAATAAAAGCTAAATTTCAATGCTTCATTATAATGCTAAGCAATTACGTACTGTATTTGGGTGCTGCCAGCGCAACGTATCGTACCTCAAAAAAAACCACTTTGATCTTGACGAAATTCTTAATTTAGATGAAATAATGTCAATTTTTTAAAACAATATATTTAGATTTGAAATGAGTTGGTTTAAAATGGCCATATGTTCTATGGAGAGAGTAGAATTTTAGTGATTTCTATAATATACAGTATCGTTTTCTTTATTCTACGCCACTGATTAGAAACCTTTATTTTTAGTTATTTCTTACGCTTAAGGTTTTTTTTTTATTATTTTTTTGGTAAACAATTAAATTGATAGGGTGTTTAATTATACAAAAGCGTCCCAGTATAGCGCTGGCTTTTTAGTAAACCACGTCAGATATTTGCCAACTGTAAATTTTGTTTTGTAAGTCGAAGAATTGAGATTTTTCTTCCACATTTGAGCAAAGCTTTTAACAGCTGAATTAACGGATTTTTTATTGAAGTATTTCAACGTTGAAACTGGCATTGTGGTGACAGCCGTGTAAAATGGTAGCAGGAACAAAGTCCCAATCATTGAGAACATTAGATAATTTCGGTTTACTGTGAATTTGTCTAGAAATATGATTCCAGCTGTCAGGACACTTGCAGTGACTGTCCATAGCCATAAATATCTAATACTAGATGTGAACGGATTTTGTGTTTTAAATTCTTCTTCGACGACCCGTTGTGGGACCCATTTTGCGTTCTTATCAAAATAACTGCGAATTGCTTGAATCACACGAAAACTTCCAACGAAAGCCTCCGGTGTAAACTGCAACAACGATGCTAAAACCTCAATCAAAATCAGCTGGAAATTATGCCCATTATACACAGCAAATTTGGGATAAACAAGCACAAAGAACATAATTAAAAATATTGGTAGTCGCGGGTAATGCAGATGAACAAACAAGTGGCACACTATGTAGACCAAAATTAGAGGCTTCATCATCAAATTTCTAAGAGCTGAATGGGCCAAATACGAACTGACGACATCAAAATTTGATTTGGTTCTCATATACGTGGGAACGAAATCAGCACCATATGTTTTGCTTTGGAAGTAGCGCAGAATTTTACCGACGGTATTTGGCCAAAAGTACATGGCCAGAATGATCTCGCCTTTGTTCCATCGAGTCTCTCTCATGTCCCATGTCACATAATTTAGGCATGGTGCTTCTAGGAGGAATATATTGCTGGCATACAGTGGACGTAAGCAAGCAGCTTCAAACGTGTCGTGACTCAAAACGTCAATAGGAACGCGCTCGATGGGATGTTCACGCGTTCCAATGATATTATCAATATAAATTCGGTTTCGAAGAAGGCCCTTACCGTAAAATCCACTCTGACCTAGAAGTTCAGTCAGGGCATTTGTGATCGGATCATTAACAAGCTGCCTAACATTTTCAATGTGCATGAAGATGGTGTCATCTTTTGTTATATCCATTTTGATTGCCGGCTGGATGATTCCTCGTTCAGGATACGCAGCAGCAATTGCCAGTAGCTCATAGCAGGTGCCAGTGGACACAGCCGTATCACTGTCAAGCACCAGCGTGTAATCAAAACGTCTACTTAAAATATTATCCGTATCCTCAGAGGAGTGAAAAAGTGGCTCAGCATATTTTCTGGCATGCTTTCCGTAGTATGACTGATCCGTATAGCTAAAAGCAGAGTTGTCTCCTTCTGACAGTAGCATAAGATCTTGATACTGTCCACACTTTTTCAGAACCCGACTAACTCGATGAACTACCATAAACTCATTACTGTATTTGCGGCAAATTTTATCCAAATGGTCGTTGACAAAAGTGTCTTTGTTCAAGTGGATATACTTAAACCACACGTACCTCAGATGGAAACGGTCAATTAGATGGTATTTTTCACTGGCAAAAGCAACTCCTTCCTCAAAAAGCGTACTGTAAATCAATTTTCGGTAGTTGTTTCTAGTTTCAAGTTCTAGCTGCTTTAACCGCGGATCATTTGTTGCACTGACGAGGACACACGATATGTTATTGTTTAAATTTCCCATGTAAGCTTCGTACATTGTTTTAAATGTGTCGATCACATCATCATCATTTACAGCTAATAAATTGTAATTCATGACAAGAGTCAGATGATCAAAAGGGGCGTTCTTCGTCTGTCGTCGATGGCCCCCTAGAATGGCAGTAGCAGTGGCCATAGCGGAAAGCTCTAAAACCGATCCCTCTAAAATTGAAGCTAAAACAACAATAGCTATACCTAGCCAGAAAGGATTGTGGTGCCAGTCGACGTTGATTATATTTAAAATCATTGCAGATAACGCCATTGTTCCCCATAACATAAAATAGCCAATTACAAGAGGCGGTCTTCTGACCTGATTCCTTTCAATTTTGTTGCTATTTTCACTTGATACTACTAATGGTGCACTGTCAGTGTTGTCGTTGGTCCCTTGCTCGTGTTGATCCATTTTGTTTTCATTCAAAATTCCAAATTAATTAGAAAAAAGATAACTGTTTTTTTTACTTTGATTTTGTTTTGTCGAAAATTATACAGATTGATGCTTCATATTGGTTGTGGTGGTGTGTGGAATTTAAAAGAAGTTTATGTTAATTTATGGTAGTGCAAATTTTTTTTGGTGCTAATGATCGGTCCACCCAGTCACGACCAACGACTAACCAGCAGTGCTTCACTATTTCATTTTTATATATAGCAATATAGCAAATTGACATCAACAAACTTTTTTTTTTCTCAGCATAAAATAAATTGGCCTAACCATAGTAAATTACGTCAGAGTCACACATGCAGCAGGTGCTCTGAGTGAAAACCACATCTATTCCTTTATTCGTGTTTATTTCAAATCGATTTCATAGCCAACTTAAGCGTTTTAAAAACATATCATGTTAAATGTGCTTCAATAAGTGAAGTCAAAACTTTGTAACTATTTATCATCATCATCAGTTTTTCGCAAAATCGACTCAATGTAATAAATATATATTTATATATGCCTTGTGTGCTGGGATATAAAAAATTGCGTGAAAATCTGACAACGACAACAAAATATTTTGGAGGACATGCCACTTATTTTAACATGTAAGAATTTGTTGATGATGGCAGTTATTGGGCTTTGACGTCAACTTATTCAACTTTTTTTTTTTTTTTTAGCAAACACTACGTTAGGTTTATTCTTTCTGTTTACTATAATACAAATTTATTTTGGTTTTCAAGCTAAAAGTTCGCGTACCTGTCGGTACTAAAAAAGTAAACTCTGCTGAATACACTTGATTTAAAAGCTGCAATAAATGTTTTAAGGACCGATTACTAAGTTTCTTTTTATTAAGAATAATCATATTAATGATATAAGTTTCCAATCATGCATAACATGTTTTAAATAGTGCGATTGGTATGCAAGCGAAATATGTTGGGAAACTAGGTGCATGTGAGGGTACCGATTTTTAATTGATGAGCATCGGCTCTTCTAATTATTTATTTATTTTTTGTTTTTAGCTTTTGATCTATTAAATAGACAGTTGCTCAATTACATAACATTTGCAACCTCAATTTTTTTAACATTGAATTCATGGAATAGTAAAAGAGGGTGTTAAGTGACTTGTATGAAAATTGGTTGCTATAATAATAATTGTAAACTCAGCTACTTTCATTCAAAATAACACGGTTTGTACATTTGCATTATGCAAAGTTTTACTATAGAATTTTGATAGCACATTTGCATTATTAGTCCTAACTTATTTTAAATGGGTAAGCACGTTATAGTTGACATTGTTTTATCAATGTTTTGTGTGCATTTGAAATCATTGTCTGAAAAAATCACGGAAAAGTACGAAATAAAGCCCGAAAAATGCTGGAAAAACTTTGTTTCTCGAGTTTCAAATGTCATTACCAAAATACTTATAGTTAACCAAAAGGCAAATACTGTAATAGAATAACCTATAACTGCAAATTGAGCAATTACGAGTCAGTAAGTTTTGTTTTATTTTAAATGGTGTTGAACTAATGTAATGAAACTCATATTGTGTTTCAAATGTCAAGTTCAGAAAATAAAAAGTTACATTTGGATACCTAAAAACCATTATACAGTTAAGTGACATTTATTAAAATCAAAACTTGTGTTTTCAGTTATTAAGAATTTCATCTGGTGCCCTAAAAGCTTAATTAATTTAAATATTCGTGTTATAGTAATTCAATCGGACATAAATTGTATGGTTTTCTTAGACTCGGCCTTTGGATTTAGAAAATAAATTTTGCTATGTTATTTATTTTATTTACGTCAACATGTAACAAAACTAAATTATAGTATTGGTATTAACTTAAGTAGTCCTCTCAAATATTATTGATCATGTTTATTTAAATTCTTTGTGGTAAAATAGGTTTTATTTTTTAAAAAAATACCTGATGATTAGCAAATTGTATACTGTATTTGGTTGGTTAATGGTATTGAATTTTATATTGACGTCAATAGATTGGATTTTTCCACTGCTGTTTGCATATATCTGACATCGATAAGGCAATACACTGACAATGGTTTTATTTTGTAAATAAACTTATGAGTGTTTGTGATTCAGCTGATGGAATTTTCGTATTAATCGACAGGTAGGCAATTTGAACATTAATTTTGAACTGGTCTGCTTACAATGAATTATGAAATTAATTACTGTATTGATAACTTAATTATGCTGTTATTTTTTGTCATTTTAGTAAAATATTATTCATACTTAATTAATTTTTTAATCAAAAATTACAAAAAAATAACAAGGTTTTACAGCTTTAGTTTTATTTACAAAATTATTTCGAGTATAATTTATGTGGGGAAGTGTCGTTGTACATTAAATTAATCAAATTTCTCGTAAAAATAATATACTGTATTACAATATGTAAATAAAAGTATTGAATTTTGATGATTTGTACTTGTGAATTACAACTTATGCTTTTAATGGCTGATTTCGTGACCTACTTAAGGATAACTTTGTGTTCAAAGTTTACCTGGCAAAGCATTCTGTATCCGTAATTGGTGAAATACTCTAGATTCTTGGCTGTCTATACAGTATATGATACAGTATTATCACATAAGCAACAGCGTGTATCAATAACTATTGTAAACATGTTAGCTCACATATGGAATTTGATGCCACACAGAAGATTAAGTCGTGAACGCTATTATTTTAGTGAAAATGTGAACGACCTCAACTATTTACTACACTGCACTATATTAATAACCACGATAATGCATGTATTACTGAATGAATGTTTTAGCACGATTTCAGATAGTTAAGTAATTATTATAACATTTTTATTAGAAATACGGTAAGTATTTTTGTAAAAAGCAATAGCTACAGTAGTATGGAGTTGCATGTAATTTTATGACATGGCAAAGTAATTTTAAATAGAAAGGCATTGCTAAACATATCTTTGTTTGTTTCATAAGCTTGTATTCAGTCACTAGTATGGCATCTGACAGTCTAAGTCTGTCACATTGCACTTTTTAGTTCGATTCAAAGATTTAAAAAAATTATTTGATTATGCAAAGTTGAATTTTTAAATTTATACAATACAATAGAAAAAACGACATCATATTAGTTGACATTACTCTTTTTTTAACATATTTTTTGATGACGACCGATACATGCAAATAATGCCGTATAATCACTACTTTAGAGGGCTCAGAACCTAACTTAGTCTCAAGGGACACTAAAACTATTAAAATGTGACTTATTTTAATTGCAATTCCAAATACATTTAAACCCTAATTAGATTGTGGCATTTCCACATTACGTTTGACTATTAAAACACTAAACTTGCCGTCTAAGATACTTCGTGATTAAAATTTAAATTTAAAAGCCCAAATTTATGTCCTTAATTACTGAATCTGACTTTCAAGTAACTAAACTTTTAATTTGCACTTTAATGGCCTTCGAAATGCTTACAAATGATATGCAAACACCACTGCATTTTTATTTGCGTTATTTTTAATCTTATTTTATAAAAATAGTTTGCAGTTGTTGAATGAAATTTCAAGTGGTCAACTTGTATCATTAATTTTAATTAGAAGGACAACTTCGTCGTCTGTTTCAAACATTTTCAGCAAAGTTAACTTTTTTTTTTTGATTTTCTCAATAATAAATAAACGCAGAAACGGAATTACAAATTTAAATTTAGCAGATTGCATGCAAATAATTTGAGTTTAACGCTTGGCAGAATATGCTCAGCAAAGTATAACGTTTGACGGAAAAGAAGTAATTGTGCTATGCTGCCATCAGTGAAGCAATTGCGGGGAAATGTAATCATTTATACAGTACTGTAGCTGGCTCTTTATAAACGACTAAATTATTCAATTTAAGTAAATTTAAGGTATATCATAATGTTAATAACTTACTTCAAAAAGTTATTTTCACGCATGTAGCTTACAGCACTATACATAGCCATTACTAATTTAATTATTATGATTTTAATGAAATGTTTTTAAAAATGTTTTATGAATTTGATAGCATGCGATGAACTGAAAAATTAATCACCATAAATTTACTTGATGAAATTTGTTACAGAAAAATATTCACTGTAAATATTTAAAAAAAATTATAACTTAGAATAGTAATTCATTTCGTTTTAAGGTCTAGTGTTCATAATCACGTATTAAATAAATAATAATTCAAGTTTCACAAATTCATTGCATTTGATAAGTCTTCGGATGCTTAGTGTGTTACCCTGTAAATATTTTTGACACTGCCTAGAAATTTAGTATGAACGTAACTTAATTAAATTAATGGTAAATCTTAATTAATGTCTTAATTTTTTATTTTAACAAAAACGTTCATTTACTCGAAAAGACTGGATGTTTTTTTTACATGATATTTTGGCCCTCTTTGGAATTAAATTGATATTTTTAAATACAGTAGATTAGAATGAAGTTAAAGAAAAGCATTATGTCCCGATTACGACGCAATAGTTTGGTTTTATCATTTATTTTTATTACCACTACTGATAGGAATTAAATTTTAAGAAATCCCATAGCCGTTTATTCCTCAATGTATTGTTTAAGTTTGTATTACAGGTTTGATAGTTCAGCAAATATTAAGTACACACCAGCTAAAAATAAATTTGTATACAATGGTTGTCAACCTTTCTTTAAACTAACCACTCTTTCTTTTTGTTGTTGATTATTGTCCTTTATAAATTTATGAAATTTTTATCTGTGGATATTTGAGAGCTGAAAATAACAAAAAAAAATTTTTTTTTTGACAATTATGATTGACTATTGCATCATTCTTAAATGTTTTAAAATCTGGCCAATGTTACCAATTTAAGTTAGATTTATTGGTACTGTAATTTGATCGAATTTTCGTTAAACTTTTTTTAAATATTGATTCAAATTCATTTGTTTTTTATTACTGTATTTCTGGATATTGGTTTCATTTTTAATATACAATATTTAACATTTGAAGAAAACCGCGACACCAAAGTTGACAACCATATAAGCTAAAAATAATTTTATTACTTTTAATATGTAAGCAATGTTCTCGTATTTACTCTTCTATAGTAAACAAGTAACCCAGTACGAAGGCATTGAGCTGAAACTTTAAATTTGTAATTTCTATTTATTTATTTCAGTACAATGTCACAAAGCAAATTGACAATGTACGAAATCTCTGGGTGTTAATATAATTGAAAACATGTTTGAAATTATTCCATGTAATTAAAGTCGTTACTGATTAAGTTACCATTGAGGTCAAAGGAGATGTAAAATTAGATTTCAATTCTCAATCCTTGACACCACCTTGAAAAAATGACGTTGGACAGAAATATTTTGCCATTGAGATTTTATGAGAGGGTGGATTGGAAGTACTGCCATGATAAAAAAAAAAAAAGTTTTAAGCAGTTAGCGCCATCTGTTACTAAAATAGCATTTCTTAGCAAACCCAGTGAGTATTTTCCATTGTAATTGAGATACGGTAGTGGAAAAGTTCAACCGAGTAAACTCATACATTCACGGTCGACCTTGGAACGGTTTTACTGCTCAAGATATTAGCGGCGTTAATGGTATCAGAGGCGGCTGAGTTTTAAACGGATTTCCGTTAACGGTAAACCACCCGCTGCTGCCACCGCACTTCTACGGTACATAGTCGGCATAGCTAAAAGCACGGAAGAAACCGAGAGATTCTTATGGTGTAAACTCTTTCTACGGCAGCATGGGATAAATTCGCTAGCGCAAAATTTAAATTCGCTGAAACATTATTACAGTATGTCTATTTTTGCGTGGATTTTAAACTCGGAATTAATTATTTTAAAAATGAACGTTTTCATAATGTATCGTAAAAGGTAATCGAAATTTTTTTAATACAAATTTGATTATTATATGATGGCAAGACGTTATCGTTATAATAATGTTGTGATAAACATTGGTGTTATTGCATGTGTGCTTATGTGCGTGACGTGCCCATTAACGGTAAATTGCAGTGGTGAATGGGTGGAAGGGAAAGGACTTAACGGTATAACAATGTCAAGCGGACCTGGAACTTCATCATCTTCGCAATATCAGCAATTTCGCCGTCGACATAATCATCATTGCGCTGATCAGGCTTTGGTCAATCATCATTCCAACGTCAATAACAATCGGACGCTGATCTTGGGTGTTATATTGCCAAATGGCAATGACCATCTTCCATTTTCCAAAAATAAAGTACTTCCGGCGATTAAAGCAGCTGTGCAATTGATAATGTCCAAGGGCGATTCGGGTCCTCTTCCTCACTGGAACATTACCATCTTGTACAAAGACTCTCAGTGTTCGTCTGTAGTTGGCCCTTTGGCTGCTTTTGATTTGTTTCATCGTAGATTAGTTCACGCTTTTTTTGGTCCTGTGTGCCCTTACGTTTTGGCACCAGTTTCACGCTATAACTCGATATGGGAGTTACCTCTGCTGACCGCTGGAGGACAAAGCGACAATTTTGATCACAAGAATCCACAGTACAAGTTCCTCACAAGAATGAACGGTTCCTACTCGCAGATTGGACAGATTTTTATTAACATTTTGGCCAAATTTGGCTGGCGTATGCTTGGATTTCTTTACCATAATCCTGATGACCGTGGCCAGGGACATTCGGCGTGTTCCTTCTCCTCGTCCGCTGTGTACTCGGCGCTGGGAAAAACGGCCACGCACAAATCGTTTGATGAAAATAGCACCAAAACTAATTACAAAACGTTGCTTCGTAACATCTCCAAACACGCTAGAAGTAAGTACAATAATTATTTTATTATGCCATTACAAACGTTCATAAAC
Source organism: Helicorthomorpha holstii (assembly GCA_013389785.1). NCBI lineage: Eukaryota > Metazoa > Arthropoda > Diplopoda > Polydesmida > Paradoxosomatidae > Helicorthomorpha > Helicorthomorpha holstii. Next base: position 8,311,632 of record JAAFCF010006596.1, read on the forward strand.
ATATTATCTTCATCACGAATGTGGTAATCATAGCCGCAGCCTTTGTAATCTAATTATACGACCGTTTAATACGATTAATTATTCTATTTTTCTGAGGTTTGTCATAAATTTAGTTGGTTAGCAATGCGTTGGTCAGTTGTATAAACAATAACAAGATCAGATAAGGGTCAGTAGAAGGTCAGTCGGTTAATCCAATTTTTTTGAAAAACATAAATATACTGGAGCGTACTTATTGGCGATGTACAGTAACTAACAAATAACTTGATTAGTTATGTGGGTAGTAAAAGCTAAATAAATGTTAGTGTTTTATTTGTAAATTGCACAGAATGAATATACTGTAAACACGTATGATTAGAGTGGTAATGGATGTCAAATATTTGCACAGAAACAGTTGTATAAATTAAAATAACTTTCTTACATTTTTAACTTTTGTAAGCAGCAATTCTTCTGATACTGTATACATAATGTATGAATTTAATTATTTGTGAAACTTTATTGGTTTTTTTTTGCATTTTAACTAGGGTTCCTACATTTTTAGAAACTTATCTAAAGGATCTGGGATACTAATTACTTTAGTATTTTCTAATTTATACTTTTTTTTAAACTATTTTTTATATTTTAAGTTATTTGCTTATTTTTTAATCAAATGTACCGGTATGTAATTTTTTAAAATTTTGTTTTTCTCTTTTATTGATATGTTTATTTTCTGAACTTTTTTATTGAATTTCTGTCATGTTTTTTTCTTCGTTTTCGTATAATGTAGTTCTAAGAATTGTGTTTCTCTTTGTAGCGAATATTTTTTTTTTGTCGTTCAGACTATAGTTTCATCATTCTCTTAGAAATGTAATGTTTTTTTCTTCTGAATCATTTTTATCAAATACAATCAAAAAGGAATCCGTCTTACGCTATAAATGGAGCTCTATCTTTTCAATTACCCAATCATAGTAAATTATTTGAACAACAGCATACAAAAAAGCGTTTTCAAATGTCTGACTTCCCACTTAAAAACCTTTATTCTGTCATTTTTAAACTAAGTTATCACAAATTTGATTTTGTATCTATGGAAATTGAACTTAATAGTTTCAAATGAAGTGATAAATTACTGATTTTCCTTTAAATCAATTGGGGAGTGTTTTTGATGTGAGAAATTAATTTAAGCTCTAATAGTTATTAAAGAGGGTTTTTTTTTATCAAGATAGAGAATGTAGTTTATAAATCTGACCTAAAATTATATAAAACTACTGACATTTTTCGACTACTACATTATTGGCGAATGGAAACTGAAAGCGAATGTTACGCATTGCCTACATCTTAATGATTAAATACGCTTTTAAAGACTATTAATTAAAATGTCCTTAATTGACTATCTTATTCCAATGGAAAATTAAATTAAGAAAAATAAAAAAATTCTTCTCCAACTGTTAATTATAATTAAATAATAAAAGTTAAATAGATTAAATGGACATGTAAAAAGTATCGTAAAGTGACATCTGTCTGACGTCAGAGAAAGAAAGCTAGAATACATCAAATTTAAAACGAAGTAAAAAAAAACAACAATTGATAAAACTTGCTTTCAATGTTAATTAATGTAACAGATTGCTAAGTGTGATAAAAGTTGCTGATTGGCGTGAAATAGCAAACAACTTAAAACTATGTGTGCTATTTTTTATTTCTAAAAGACTGAATTCAATCTTATCAGGCTTTCATGTAGAAAATTGTATTACAACGTATTCTGTGTACAGTAATAGTAAACAGTGAATTTCCATCAATACTTAAAGCTCAAAAACCAAATACAATAAAAAAACTACTCTCATCGCTTTCTAATTTTTTTAAACTTTGTTTTCTAATTCCATCATCGTTACTAAGTACATAACAATATTATGACATCAAATTAATTTGAAAACATACATACTGTATCTATTGTAATTTTTGTAATTTTTTTTAGTAAGATTTACGGTACAATGGTACTGCGCATTGCTTACTTAAATGATTTAATGTGGATGTGAAGACTACATTTGTATTTTGAGACATTGCTATTGGATGTGGCTAATTAGTACACTTCTTTTAAATTTTGAGAATTTCTAATTGAACACTAAAGTGTCATGTTTTCAAGTAAATGCTGCTAATGACGTCATTTCGTATACAGTGTTGTTTGAGTTAGTTAATGATGTTTGAAGAATGCAATGAAACAATGTTAAAATACTCAGTGGCGCTAACTATTACTTTTGGATCGCAAAACAGTACCTATTTTTTATTAGTTCAGCTCTTTATTCAGTTGACAAATGTATACAAGTACCTAAATATACTTTCGATTGAATTGTTTTGTACAACTTGTTACAACTCACCGATTTAATAAAACTTTCTCCGCAAAACTGACCACGTGATTGTAAATCAATTATTAATTGAATTCAGTTTCTATGGAAATATTCAATTGGAAGTTCATCATAATTTGTTCCTAGTGAGCCAACAGTTGATGGGCAGTGTTGTGTGCTCTTTACGGTTATGAGATGCTAAAGAAGCTTTCAAAACTTCAAAGTGGTCAATTATAACGTGAATTTGGCATCATTACATTCTGCTCAATAGGTAGTCCAAATTATCCATCAATAACTTATATAAAAAAAAAATCAAGTCTACAGTGACCGTACTTTCCACCGGACCCACGTTTCCTGTTCTCTATATTTTCTTTTAACTTCACAATGTCAACCAGAACTATTTCTGGTTTATTTTGTGAAGTTAAATAAAAACTAAATAAATAAATAGAAGCGATGCAACTGACTTGTAGATCTACCCTGTTCAGTATTTTCGTTAGTGTTGAAAATGCTTTCATTGAGTTTTTCTGAAAATTAATTTTGAACACGAACTGTATTTGAAATGGGTTATGACATTTTAATCCAAGTGATGTGCTAGAGTCAAAGTATATGAAAACATCAAATACAATTCACCGGCAAAAGAAAAGCTAACTATAAAAAAAACTGATTACTAAAATTGAAAATATTATTTTAAAGGAAAATTGACCTCCAAAGACTCTTCAAAACTTAATTTAGCACTATACAGGGTGATTTTCTGGTATTGAAATAAAGCATACCAAATAATCATTTGAAGTTAGGTATACAATTTAACGTATTAAATTTTTCTATTGAAATTTTTACCCAGTGTTGTTGAAAGTTATTCAATGGTTACCCTGTATATAAGTTATTATTTTATGTTAATTGCCATGACGCAGCAAAATTTCAAAATTTTCATTCATTTATAATGTAACATTTGATGCAAGGCAGTTATTAAATGATTGTGGTTTTTTTATTATAATTATTGCACTTTTGTGCAATTGATTGATCTGTTGCTATCTCGCTATGATGCGACAAGGAAAAGATATGAAAGAAAAACAAAATTCGATTGAAATTTGATGTAGTTAAGACTCCCTATAGTGTCATGCGACCTTGTTTCAAACTAATTTATTACAGTATGAAAAGTAGTCAAAGGATTGAAGATATGACTTAGTAACATTTATTTAATTGGCTAAATAGTCTTTTTTTTTTATTTGAAAATAAAATACAAACCCATGCTGCACCTTTTAAGAGAATTGGTCTCATCACAATTACATTTTACAACTCTTTCTAGACATTTTATAACATACCGGTAATAATCATTCATTTGTGACAGTTTTCATACCTAGGCGTATTTCCTAGCCAAATGGGAAAATTGCCAAAAAACATAAAATAAAACACTGAGCAAATTAACTATTTCCAAGTATTTATACGCTTGAAATTGTGCACATGTTGAGGTTGGAAAAAAATAGTAGAAAACCTTAATTACACCGGCAATTAGTTTTTTATTACCATATTTAGCATATCTTATTGATTTTAGAAATTTAAAAAAATTATTCAAAAGAGATGATAAATTCCGTTACTTTTGTAGAGTTACATGAGATTATTAACATAATATAAATATACAGTATAAAAATATGTAGGAAAACTTTTTAATATTTACTATATTTTATAACATTAATCCCGTCAATTTATTTGATTAGAATCTTCCGTGAATTTCTGTATAACTATGGATAATATTTTATTTTGATGGAAACAGCAACATTAATGATATTGAATGTACAGTACTTGACTTTTTATTGAAATTTTTCACCTCTTTGAGGATTAGTCTATGATATCAGAGGGGCAATTTGAGTTATGATACATTTATTACTTTAGATATTCTGTACATGTTACTCGATTTTGCAACCATTATTTCTATTTTTAAACGGCAAATATTTAATTTTGTTTAACAAATCTTGCATTTCACACTTGCACGTTAAATTTAATAATTGCAATAAGAATTACCATAAACTTGAAATTAAAACACTGTTTATTTTGCCATTGTATACACTTTGAATAGATAACTTCTCCGTTGTTTTTATTTTATTTATAAAGCCCCTGACTGGGCCCCCTTCAAACTTATTGTATGAAGTCATCTAATTTAGACATAAATGAAGCACTTTAAAATGAACTTTTAAAATTGTTCAAGTAAGCCTGTTACGTGTCTAATTGAGTCCATGAAGCTTGTTTGACTTGCGTATTTATTTTGTTTTTTTATGATTGCTAATTAAATTAAACGTGTACAAACATAGAGTACGGTTAATGAGGAAACAATTCAACGAGGAAATGTTTATTGAGGAGATAAAAATTAGTTACACTCAAATAGTTTAAATTTGTTTTTTCTACAATTATTATATATTTCTATATTGTTATTGTCACTTTGACACTTTTTTATATACGGTACAGTAACTGTAACGTTATTCTGTATTATAGTGTTACTTAGTCGTCGTTACTTGTTTAGTAATTATCATTTCCGTTATTTAATAGTTTAATTATATGTTGAATTAATGCTGCTGTATTCAAAGTGAAGACAATAGCCATTTTTTGTTTTTTTTTGCACTTGTATTTTACCTATCATTGTTGCTTTACAAGTTTAGATACAATAAGTGTTACCAATCATCTCCATTAGTAATTGTCATATCTAATAGTAAACTGAGTGGTTCTTTTCGATTATTTTAAACTTTGTTTTACTTTTATTATGATAACCAATGAGACAAATAATAAGCTAGTTGATGCAATGAAATTATAATTTACTATATCAAAGCCATCTGGGTCAATGATTATATTAACATGGGCCATTGTACTTGAAGAATCAAGTGTCATTGGTCACTTAGTTACTTTAATAACAGTATTTAAATGCATAAAAATGCTACTGTATGTTAATCAGTTTTATTATTGTTAATCAGCATTATTGTCTAATTGATCGAGACAAGTAGAAACAAGATTAAAAGTATTGCGGTTATTTTAATTGTAACAGAAATGTAGTTCATTGTCTTTAAACATTTAAAAAAAAAGTTGTTTAACCGATTATAACCTTATTTCGTAACTTAAATCTAAATTTATTTCTTTTACCTTCTTTTTTTTTTCCTATGGCACTACATTGCGTTTTAATTTGCAATCAAGTTAGCTTAATATGTTTCAGGGTCAAGGTTCAGCCATGCAGTTAATTACACAGGTAAAAGTGAAAAACATTGAAGCTTCTACACACACACATACTTTTTAACATCAGCAATAATCGCTGAGTCGTAAAAGTGGAAGATAACAGCTAATTATTATTGCTATTTTTGTATTGTTTAACTGGATGACGTCAAAGTTCAGTCATGTTTATGAGAAGTGTGCGAAATTTATAATGATTTGCTGCTTTGCGTTTGACACTGCAGCGTCAAATACTGTGTGTTTAAACACAGTAAGGGAAAAAAATCTACTTACAGTGGAATATTAGCAAAATAAGGTGTAGGAAAGCCAAAAATAACTTAACAACTTAGCACACACTCAAAAATATAATAATTATCGAAAATACATTAAAGTGTTGTTACTGAATTCCAAGCAAAACGAGCTTCTTCAAGAATAACAATTATAGAAAATGTTCTTCAAAATTTGTAGAAGAACTAAATTTTCAGTTAAAATAAAAACAAGTGAAAGTTTAACTAAATAAACTGTTTTAACTATGAAAAAAATCAAGAGTAATTATTGACCATATAGTTTGGCTGTAAACTTTGTGTGTAAATTTTCATCACTTTTAATTGGTAGCGAAAAGAGTTGATCAAGTGTTGTTTTTAGTGGTTGACTTGATTAGCTATAACAATGTGAAAATTATACGGTCATGGTCGTGTTTCTGTTTAAGGTTGCCGAATATATCCATTGAAGCAAGTGAGAAAACATATTCCAAAATATAAAAGCATTAGACAAATACTGGTGCACAGAAGGCTTTTAACTGTCAGGCTTAGTTTTCTATTATTTTGCATGAATGGCATTCAATTCAGATGACATTACTCATTTCAATTTTGCGCTGATGATTTAGCTTAACGTCAATTCAGCTTTTGCGGATCTTTAATACAAAATGACATTTCCTTAAAATAACATGCAAATCCCCTTTCTTTGATTGCAAGCGGGAAATGTTATTAAATAAATATAAATAAAAAACCGCTGTTAAATCTGCTGTAATATTTTTGTATATAAGCAAATTAACTTTTGAATAAATAAATTTAAGTTGTAATTTAAATAAAATTTAATGCATGTCAAAATGTCAGCTTGTGGAAATTCATTAATTAAATAGTAATTTAATACTGATTTTTAATATCGTTTTTAAAATAATACAGATTTACTTTAGTCAATTTTATGAACATAACTAGCCACTAGAATTTTTAAATTCTGAACTACTGTATTTGTACGAACTTAACTAATAATACTAGTATCAGCTTTTAATGTTTTATTGACCTATTAAACTAAGACTTATGTTTAATCATTAACAACTCCAAAAATAGCACTGCAAAGTTCAGAATAGTTTCGAAATTGATGCTTTCATTAATTTTGACTTTATTTTTAGATTAATAAGCTATTAATCGTTTCATTTCTATTAATAATATGGAAATCCAATATTAATGTCATAGCATTTCATTGCACCCAAAAATAGCTTATGTGAACATCAATATAACTTACAACACACACTTTGTGATCTACTATAAATATAATTTTATACGTTTATAAATAAGCTGAAATAAATACGCCGCAACCTTTTGCCCATAATTAATAATTATCTTTGAAAGAAAAGACACACATTTTTAACATTAAAAACGACGCCATAAAAAGTCCAAATTATTATTGGCTAACAGTTTGTGCTATTCACAGCATTGTACAATAAAAGTTTGAAAGCAATTGTCAAAATGAACGAAATAGTCAGCACAATTACAATCTATATTTCTTCTTATAATAATTACGCAGTACTATACACTGCTAAGTACCAAACAAACTTAAACAATTAATAACTTTCGTAAGGGGAAAATCAAAAAGTAACACTCTTTTCTAGCAAACAAAAATAATCCAACAAAGGTTAACCAATTGAAATTAAATGAAATTTGATACTGTATTATGACGACTTAAATTAGTTACCGTGTTTTTCCCTATTCTGTACTTATAAAATTTAGAAAGCATTAGTTTGTCGAGGACTTTTATGTCGTAGAAGTTATTGGAAACCTTAACAATGGTCTTTACTTAGAAAACTACAATAACTGTATCATTTGTGTTTGTAATTTAATGGTAGTGTTACTTACTGACTAACCCCTGTGTATAGTTACAAAGACCACTACGTTTTGTGCCCAAAGAAAGAGCAAAAATTATAGCAGTGATGCATGAAAAATAAATGAGGCACAAACTAAATTCAACGCTTTCATCACGTTAAAGCACAATTCCGTACATCCGGCACATATCTTATTATCCGAATTTCAATTAAAATAACTTGCACTACGAGTGTACATGAAATGTCCATTTTGGCTAAATTCAGTCTAAAGTTAACTTCAAAACTAAAGTACTGTATTGTTTAAGCTTATTATTTGGCGTTTTTGATATAGTTTTTTAACGTATGCCACCGAGTCTGTATTGTACTGTATGTCCATAACGCTGTAACTAATTAGACTAAGTTAAAAATAATGTTTAATTTTAAGGTCACACTGTAGTTGCAGGTTTCACTTCCACTTAACTGACTAATGAAATATTTTTACGACTTTTAAAGAATTTCCAAATGTGTGTGAATAAGAATTGCACAACTAAGTTTATAAAAAAACGGTAAACAAAATTACGTTAATCTTAGTATCGTATTTCACAGTTACCGAAAAAAAAAAAAAAGCCGAATTATAAATTGCTATTTCCATTAAAGTTAGGAGCTTGATTTAGTCACTTGAGGAAACTAATTAGGGATAAAATCGTCACAGCAAATTTAATTTTTAATCATTTTAGTTCATTTTTCTCTTTTATGATTTTACATCAAATTGCATAATTTCTAAAAATGTTAGCACGAAGTCATTGTGGTAGATTGCGGATTTGGCAGTGAATTGTGTGTAATTGGATACAATAAAAGCATGTGTCTACAGTAAATTCTCATGAAAGCTAATTATATTAACGATGATGTTGCATTTTTTTAATTTTTTTAAAAAGCTAAAATTAGCTTTCAGTTAAACTTCTTCTTTAATAAACTAACTTATGTTATTAAAATAAACCATTTATAAGTTTGTTTTAAAAAATGATAATGGAACTGTTCTTTGGTATTCAATTAAACAATACGATTCCGACTTTTTATAATTTTCATAACTTATTTCATTGATATTTTTGTAAAACAAAATAAATTTGTTTTGAATTGTTGCCTACTGAAAAACTTAACCATTTACCTGTAGGCAATAATTTAAGTCTTTAAAGGAAACCCTAAAATACAAATTTGAAGAGCAATTTATTTGGTCTCAACATTATAAAATAAATTGCATCTCTAAAAATAACATTTTATCTTGAGTATCTGTCTACAATGTCAAGTAATAATTTATTTTGTGCATTTTATTCCTTAATCAAAAATGCGCTATGACCACGGTGTTCAAGCAAAGGTATGTGTATCAATTGCTAGTCCATTTGTGACACAGGAAGAAATAAATCGTAGCTAAAAGTAAAAAATGTGCCAAAGGTTGTCAAATAACTGGGGAGGTGTCATAACATTGAAAAAATGGATAAGTTTTAATCCAAAATAAATTATATTTAAAGTTATACTATATTTGTTTTCCAAAATTATTTAAAATTAAAATAGCATATGGCTTTTTAAAAACACAGAGTTGAGGAAAGGATGTGGTACGCTAGTCATACATTGAACTGTGTAATGTAACTGCACACAGAAATAATGAAAAAAAATAATAATAAAAAAGAGTAAAGTTCAAACCACGTAAATTTATACTGTAGTTGCTGTTGACACTTTACACTAATGTGTATTTTTTCATACATTTACAAGAACATTTAAAGTGACAGGAGTATTCTACGTTTTGCGTAAGGAATTAAAGTCTCAGACAACATAAACTACAACCAAATTTTATTTTTTTAAAATTTGCTTAAAAATTATTTTATTGCTAAAGTGCTTTTTACCATAACCGGTACCGTAGATTAGCGAAGTGACACATAAAATTATTATTAAAATCGTCGTAAATTTATTCCTACTGTATGTGAAGATTAGCACGAGGAATAACATTTCACTTTCCTCCTCAAATTTATGCTGATTATCCAAATATTAAAACGAAAATATACAAAATCTGTGCGGCATTTAAAGATAAACAAGTTGGAATGTGAAAATCTTTATAACAAAGTACATTATAGCATTTGTAGAAGTTAAAAAACAGCTAAAAAAAACTAATATTTCATTTCCTGGAAGCAGTAATACAAATACAGAGGGTTTATTTCTTATTTAATTACATTAACACTAATTTTAGTAATTTTTTATACCTATATAAAATGCTGATTCAAAAAAATTAAATGAAATAATGGTGTATCTGGTATACTACAAGTACAAACTAATTTTTTCACTTTTTTATTATTTTACCAAAATTTTAATCACGTAAAAAAAACTAAGGGAAAACATTCACTAAGTTGTCTAAATTTTTCTGCATTTCTTCTTTAGCATTTATAGTATTTTTTACATATACACTAGCTGCTAATTATAATGCAGACACACAAATTTGAACGTTATAATTATGCAAAAGTACAAGTGCATTTGGGTTGGCGTGTGGCAACATAAAGCTATCAAAAGAAAAGTATAGACCATTTGAATTCACTTGCTCTTATTCTTATTTTAATCTTCTTTCTTGCCATTGTTTGAGAGATTAAATATCTTTTTTTTTTAAAAGCTTAGAAAGGATTTAATTTCTTTGTTATCTGCTGCACCACCTGTTGCATGCAAGTATGCACACATAACTTAAAGACAACAGTAGGTGTTTGCGTGTTATACTACTGCTAACTGTGATTTAATATTTAAAAAATATTACATAATTTGCTGCAAGATATTTTTAATTGATGACATAATTCATCTGATATTTATTTCTTGCCACATTAAACTGAGTCAGATTTTTTTAAATGCGGTTTTATACGTTATAGATTTAGTTATTAATGTTTTTATTGTAATTAGATTTTGCTGGTTTTTGCGGCTACAACTGCATTAATGAAACAATTTTATTGTATATTATTCTAAGAATTGAAAATGTTTATTTACTTCATATTTTGTTTATAATTTAAAAAATACTAAGAGATGTCTAGAATTTTGTTATTATAGTTTTAAGATCATTCGCAATTCACGTTAAATATTTTCCTATTTATATTTGAAATTCAATTTTTTGTTTATGAAGAGCCTCAAATATTTTATTTTCTTATTATTCACAGTTGGTTTTATTTTAAATAGAAGATATTGTACGTGCTATATATTTCCAGCTGTTTTTATGCTCTTTTGCTATTCAAATATTTTTATAAAACACATTTTGCTATGCAAATGGTTCCATTTAACCATAAAATATTATCACTATAAACTCGTTTAAATTTAATTCAACGTTATTTTTTATAAAGCATCGACTCGTGCTAGTTGTAAGATCTCTTGAGATTTAAATTATTTTTTGTTTGCCCAAATTATAAATACCAATATTTTGCTTTAATTTATTACACTTGTATTCTCTGTTTTGCAGTACTACATTAACATATAATGTTCATAACATGCAATTTACGATGGTGTCACATGTTTACTGAAAAACTAATCAATTAAACACAGCATGTAATGTCGTTTTGAAGACCTAAAAGTCACAGTTGCTAAATTTAGCCTCGGTAATAGTCATTAGTCGCAAGTAGTTATAATTGTACTTGAATTTATAAGCAAATTACTTTGCAAACAATGGTTTCATACGCCAAACCAAGGTCTTCCGATACACATAATCTGTCACACGCACACATAAAAAGAAACTGCACTACAATAATTAGTCAGCAAGACAATGGCAAACAATGTCAGGGAACGATGCCAAATTAAGAAAATAAAACACTCAGTTAAAATTTGCATAAAATAATAAAAACTAATTCTGCAGTACAGCACACTGTAATGTAGGGCGATTAAAAAAGTTACGAACTTTTTTGTTACAAGGTCTTGCCTAATACCGAAATCCTTTAAAGTAAAATTTTTGAAACTTTTTATTTGAAATCAAACTCAAGCTCGGTACATTGAGTGAATTTGTAATTCGAGTTTAAGCATACACCCACAAAAGTTAGAATATCTATTTCTCTACACAAAAAAATCAATACAAAGACAGGAAGTGTTCGTACTACAAATTTTAAAGGAAAAAGGAAGCTGGTTTTGTGATTGCATTTTGTTACACCTGTAGATGTCCCAAGTGAAAACCTGTTGCAATTTTATTTTTGTCATCCGAGTCTCCCTTTATATCTGATTGAATGCTCATTTCCTTACTCAACTATTTCGATTATTTTTTTCTTGTATATAACTTTACATTTATTATATTCATACATCATGATGTATACTTCAAAACTCAATCACTGACTTCAAATTTTGGTGCAAATTTGAAAAAAATGATATTCTGACATTGACACAAACGCAGTCAACTGTGCCATAACAGGAAATTGACACCACTTCATTTTAAGCATCAATGCAATGTAATGCGATGTCAGTAGTCATTACAATGCCAAAAATTGCATATCGGATGCTTATCATCTCTACATTAATCATTCAATGCTTACATTTTTGTCGTAGATATTTTTGGAGTGATACTAATGAAAATGTTACAGGGTGAAACATTCAAACTTTAATTATGTACTATGAGAAACGCGAATAATTACACATTTTTAATAATGTTATGCGTTTCTAAGACATTGCGATTGTTAAGTTAGTATTATTTTGACATGCACAATTCATGAACATTGGGCAACATTGTTACAAAGATGACAAAAGTTCATTTCTTTTTCATATAACATGATCCATTTTTCCAATAATTATTGGAAGTTTTGTTTGGAGTATACTGTATGGAAATCCAATGATCACTCTGTATATTATTTTCATTTGATTTATTTCACTCTGCGAATTTGAATAAGCTTGTGTACTTTAATTGCCGTATTTATTCATGCACCTCAATTTTATATTTCTAACTGAAAAAGTATGTCATGTACTGTAGAAAAGGAAATTTTCGATTGGCCATGTTTTTCTTAGACGTTTAGAGAAATTCTTTAAAAAACAGTAGAAATTTTCCAATCGGATTTTAGTCAATTTCCAACTGTGAAAAATTGATGTCATTGCAATGATAATTTATTATTGGGTAGACGAATATTGTTTATTATTACAGTTTAAATTTTTAAGTAGATTCAGAACTAGTCATCCAGATTTGTAATAATTTGATGTTTTTGATTGGAATTTATATTGTTAAATGCCATATAGTAAAGTTTATCGCATTCATAGAATAAATTTTAATGTTATACAGTATAAATTCATAAACTTAAGTAGAGCCAGTTTAACCTAAATTTCATTTAAAAAGTTAGTGAAAAAATATCTTGATGTTTATTTTGACATTAAAACCGGGTTAAATTTATAGAATACATATTTTAATTTTATAGTCTGCTAAATATTCCATGCTAAATCATTATAAGGATAATAAGTTCTTATTAAATGTCATTTTCAGCTACTAATAAATTCTAAAACCTAACTTTGCGTCATAAGTTTATAACATACAGCAATTGCCTATTAAGCAAACGAAAAGTTAAATCTATTTAGCGTTTGCATGAAGCCAAACTACAAGCTAATGCAAAATTATACAGATATAAGTGTTGGCACTTTTACATAATGACGCTGATTTAATTTGCATAAATTTGTTTTATGAAGAAGAGCAATATATGGCCACCCACAGATCTTCATGGGAGCACAAACACAATAATAATTGCATCTCTTAACTTCAAGCATTGTGTGTGCTCAATAATCAAGGCCATTTAGTTGTTGAACTACTGTACTTCATTTCAGTTGCCTCTAATAATCAAATTAGCTGTGAAAACTATTTAAGTAACAATCTTTCAAAGCAAAACATCGCATCTTAACTGTGATACTTTATTAAAGCACTTTTCTCTATTGAACACAGTTACAAATCAAAGGCAGAAAATATTGTCATTAAATTTGGCCAAAATTAAAGATAAAAAACAACGGGAAACGTCTACAAATTACACTACACTAGAAACAATAAATTTATTGATGGAAATACCCTTGATTTGTTGCACTAAATTAGGTAATTTTCAAAAAGCATAAATAAGGTGGTTTGTTTTTCGTTTTTCACAATTCGATTTAACTTAGCATAAATGTTTTAATTATAAGAACCCCAATTTGAGATTTTATTAAATAGATTCAGACATGCTGTACTGTGCTAACAGTTATTGGAGTTTTATTAAGAACAAATTCAATTAAATTCACGCTGATTAAAAGTTTCATTTGCCAAAATCCCTTGAGTTTCTCCATGTAAATTTTTTCTAAGAAGATTTTAATAGTTACAGTTATATTTAAATAGTTGTAATGAGTACATGTGAAACCTTATACTTTTACGGTGTGTTTTTTTGTGATATTGAATTTCAGACACCATTAACCAACGTAAATACAAGTCAAGCTGATTTACATGCAAATAAATTGAATAATATTAATAAGTGCTTTCAGATAGGCTGTAATTCAATCGCTTTTGATTGCAATACACTTTCATGTTGCTGTTTCTATTTTATCTTTGTGAAATTTAACATTCACGAAAATGCTCGTATATCTGGTATGCCAATCTAATTATTTCTGTGAATACATACTGCAAGTTACATCTTAATAAGAATTTCAGAGTCTTCTTCGAATTTAATACAATTATTTGAAATTTGTATTAAGTTGCCATAGGAGAAGAAACACTTATATTGTTCATCAATTTATTATCAAACGTAATTCATTTGCTTCCTATTTAAAGTTTGACTTGGAAAACATTTTCAATACATTTCTTAAAAAAATCTTATTCTTCTTTCTTCGTCATTTTTTTGTCGAGTTAATTTTCGCATAATAGTGATTAGAAGTATCTTTATTTTTTCAGTAGTATTTTTTATACCAGTAATCTTGAATTAAAAAAAAAGGAAATTTTTTGTTTGCTTACTTAGGGTATGTCTAAAATCTAAATGACTATAAATTGTCTGCAAAAGTAGACGACGTTTACATTGTTAAGAATAAAAGTACTCCCAAATGTATTTGAGTTGCGATTGAATCAACAGCAAAAATTGATGGAAAAATTCACATTTGTCTCGTTTTATTTGGGTGGAAGATTAACACACAACGACTGCCGGTACTTACCGGATTTTATGTAATAAAAAGTCCAGGTATACCGGTAGCTGTGCTTCAGTTCAACAAGACATTTCCATTAAAGAAAAAGTCGTTTTTATTCAAACGAAATATAAACTTTAGAGATGCAATATATACTTTCAATTGGGTCCTTCGATTTAATGGGAAGCTACTGAAAAATCTATTAGATTTGCGTGCCGATGTCCGTGTATTTATGGCTCATTTAACGCTAAAGTAGGTTTCATTAAACCTTTTAAATCTTTTATAAACTTTAACGAAAAATTTATCTTGAATATCGTCGATTCAGTGGCCAGTGGTTACTTTTTTTTCAACAAAGTTTGGCATTAAACTTTTATAATACAAGATTATGCTGAAATTGCATTAGGAAACGGATGGCCTTTAAGTGGTAAAATCTCGAGAGAATTCATTTTGCCAGCAGATGTTGCTGCCAAATGGTTATTTTATTACTGAATTTGCTGGCTCCCAGATAATTAAATCACCGCCCAAAGTGTTGCTGACCACTTTAATCATCCATTTTGGTGATGATGGTCATTTTAGATCGATCATCATTCAGAATATTGGTAGTGATCGAATTATTAACAAATTCAAACCTATAATAGTTTATAAACGTTCTCATTAAAATGATAAACTTCACATATTTAACTCTTTAAAAAAATTAATTATTTATTAAGATAAATGGGAGCATCGGACAAATAAATTGTGAGAAGTCTAAGCTACTTTACATCGATTACCGTATCCAGAATGAAAATTTAGTTAGGTTTTCTTTAGAAATTATTTTGGCGAAAATTCGATTGTTCAGTTGCAAGTCAATGGAGATTTATCTTTATTTAGTACAAATAAGAATTGTAATCTGAAATGTATTGACTTATTGGATGAAAGTTTCTATGAAGGATGAGACATTATCAGGAATAAGGTTGCCATAGTGAATTATACTCCTACAATGGAATCAGTAAAGGTCTTAAGATTAAATATTTGGCTCAAAATACTATTAATATTCGGCAAAACATGAACCACATGGGATTATTATAAAGCAAAAGTGAATTAGTGCTTATAGCATTAACATTTCAAATTCAGCTTTTTTTTCTTTCAGTTTACAAATGAAAAATGGGTGAAACTTATTTATTGATGAATTCAAAGTCGTGTGTAATGGTATTTATATGGCTTCCAAAGTCAATTTAAAGAGAACAAGATCTCTCGGCAAAAGATGGTCCAAATTGACAGTAAACGTGATCGATTGATTGTAAACAAGTCTTTAAAAGAGCAATGACTTCATCAAAATTGTTGATGATGAAAAGTAAAAGAGAAAAAGAAAACAAACTTATTGAGCAGATAATTGCAGTTATTGATTGATATAATGTAACGTGCTTGAAAGAAGTTGGTACGAGCTGTGTTGTGTTAAAGGGTGATGGGAAAATCCCAATTCGACAAACTAATCTAGATAATTAACACTTCCATGTTGACGTACAGCATATTGCTGAATGAATAAAAATATAATCGAAATCAATGTTTACCTACAATTGCAACCATGACTTGTTAGAAAAAATAAATTAGAAAAGTTTCATCTACCGGTATTTCAATTTATTTGATTTTATCATTTATTCATTGTATTAAATTTTAACGACAAACAACTTTGAAGAACCAACTTTTCTTTTGGTGAAAATAATTTTATGAACATTTTTAACTTACAAATTGTAGGTTGACATTGAAACAATAAAAGTTAACAACCTTGTAAAAGATTTTTTAATTTACTATAAAAAATCCAAAAAAATCAATGATTTGTTGTACTGTAAGCTTATTTTCATGCCGTTGTTTGGTTTAAGTTTCTAACGACTGAGCATGTAACGTTTCAATTTAACATCTGTTTTTACGCTAAATGCACATTGATTTCAAAATATATAAGTTACATCTAAGTAACATGTTTACACAAAAGGGTACAATATTTTCGCATAACTTATTATAGTATCTCCACTAACGTTTACTCTTTTTTTATTTTAAAAAAAGAAAAAAATTGCCGAACTACTTAAAGTTCAACTACACGTACATTTCGACTTTATGTAAAAACGCAATGATTTTGAGTTGATGGCATTGTAGATGTACAATCGATTGCATACATTTTAAAAGGAATGGCGCTGTTTTTTATGTGTTTTAATGCAATGTTTTACTTTATGATCGATGAGCATTTGTAATGTACTTACTGCTATACAGAATGAACATTAAGTTAGAAAATAACTGCTTTACGTTTTATTTCCGTTTATCAATATTGTATGTCGGTTTTGAAGATTTAATGAGCACCCTGTATGTTGACGTACGAGCAGTCAATGCATAAATTTCAGTGTGTTGCCATCGATAAAATTAGATTAAAGTACGTTATATCTTTAGTGTTCACAATTCAGTATATACGAGTAACAGTAGTGGAACAAACTACACGGTAAAGTTTAGATTATCTGAATATGAGATGAGCCACAACGTTAAACAGAATCCATCAAAAATTTCATGACTTTTTTTCTCCACTAACATATATTGGATGAACAAAATCGAGCATCAATTTTTGTTTCATGCTTAGCAATTTTATAGAAACAAATGTATACGTTTTTGTCAAACGTAAAAAAATTAATTTTTTTAAACAAAAGAAACTACAGTATCTCGTTTTTTGTTAATATTATACAGTACTTACGCACTCGTGTGACTTATAAATATTGAAAAAATGAAGTTGAAATAAAATCGATTATGAATTGATTTTTTCTCCTAAATTTACTGTTCTTTTATCTGACATCTGCATTTTTATACAGTACGTATATATTTTGTAAGTGAAGGACTTTGCGTTCCTGTAACCGACCGTAAATGGCTGTGGACATTGTCAGAATTCAAATGAACTGCATAAAAAATAATAAAAGAAAAAAAAAGGAAAAGATTTAAAAAAGGAAATTGAATTTTGTGTGTTTGAATTGCATGTTGAATAAGCTCTTTCCCGTTTGTCAGTCAATCTTTTAATACTTGTTTGATGGAAATAAATAATACAAATTGTCATACACATCTATTTATGTGTACAAACAAAATATAAATTACATGTACTTTATAAAGTACTTGGTTAAGCTCGATAGATTAGCCATTGTAATTTAGTGACATTTGTGAGTGTGCACAGTTAAAGTGATTTATTTATTTTGTTATTTTATAAAAATGAAATCAATTCAATTTTGAACACGAATTGCTATAATTTGATATTTGATTGACAATGCCTTTTTTTTCAAAAGATTTGATTAAATATTTTGGACTGTCAAATACTTTGCTGTTCAGCTATTTAATTTAAAGTTCGTTCAACTAACTTAAATGTACTTAAAAAATGGCTACTCTTTTTTACAGTAGGTGCCATCAAAAAAATTCAAAAGTACACTGAATTTTAAAATGTTAACTCCATATTGATATGATTTATATCATATAATCCTTGGCATTAAAACCTACAAATTGGGTATTATATGAATAATTTAGCTTCAAGTAAACATTAAACCTCAATAAACAAACTAGTTTGAAAAAATTAAATTAGTTTCTTAAATCGTAATTAAAACATTTTAACCAGGAAACTGAAATTCTACAGCATGTCAATTGAAAATTTGAATGTCTTTTCAAAATAAAACTCTTATAATTACTAAGCTCTAAATTTACTCATAAATTGACGCAAGTCGTATAATTCTTGTTTGTAGACTTTCGACCTAGTGATTTTCCTGATTCGGACAAGCTCAAATATTTGAGCGTGTAAAGCAACATCAAAAATCTGAAAACCCAAGAGAATATTATCATTATGTGTTATGCAAATACAAGACATAACCTGCATAGATTTGTAATTGTATGCCTGATTAGTCTTCTTCGTATGTAAATGATATTCAGTCTGTAATTTTTTTAATTTAAAAACATTTGCCTACAATTGCTGTGCTGTTTAGCCAGCTAAGTTAGCTTTGCTTTGATGGTCTAATTAGATAAACCGTACTCTTGAAATAAGTCTCTCTCGAAACAGGGCAATGTTGACATTGGAAATGTCATTAATGTCAAGAAGAAACACTTGAATCCAACTCTTTTTTCTTTTCTTTTACTTATTTTGTATTAACACATCCGTTTCAAATCATACAGAATATCTCAACACAGCAGATAACAAAACGCTGTAAAAACAGCGTAAATGGTAAAACATTTATAGTATTGTTTAGACACGATAAGGTGTAACCACTTAAAATAAATTTAATTTTATTACGTTGGTTTTTAATTAAATCTTAGCTCCATCTAAGCATCAAATTTGCTTAACAAACTGCTTTAAGCAACATCAAAAAGTAAGAACTTTGCCATTCGTACATTACTCTAGTCAATAATAAAAAAAAGTTACTTTTCCGAGTGGTTTGCAAGAACCTTCCGGCAAAATTTGTCAAAAAAAAAAAAGGAACAAACATGTAAATATTCACTGAATATTTTTTTATTATTGGTTTCATTGTTTAGGCTGAAAAACTACGGTAGATGAGTTTTTGCCACTTGAGTATCAAACAGTCTGACCGTGCATGGGTTTCAAATTTCCACTGAGTACTAACCAGGGACGTATAAAAAGCTCCACAACACTAAAACTGTGCTCTAAAATAAACTTAAACAAAATTTTATTTGTGGGCACATTTGAAAATCGTTAAAAGTTATTGTTAGTGATAGTTAATCATTCAATTTATTAATTTACAGCTTCTCTAATTTAGCTAATGAATGCCATTTATACACTGGGCAAATTAATTTGATTAAACGACTGAGCATTGAGCATAAATGGATATGACATAAACAGCGGTGTGTTAATTGCAATTTGTATGCTGTAAATTGCATTTACAACCAATTAATGTAATACATTGTGTAATATGACAACGTCCATTTATTTCGATGTAGTCTCGGACAGTTTGACTGGAAGGCAATTAATTACGTCTAAGACTTTATTAGGCCCTTGTTATTTACTCAGTTTGTCATCATAATACGTTTACCGGGTGATCATTTTAGCTACAACATTTTGAGCAAAGAACATTTGTTTTCAGGATTTACTGGATAGGAAAAGTATGGTTATGGAGTTTTAATCAAATTTGTGATTTGGAAATTTTATATATTTTTTTTTGCTATTTGCAAGTTATAGACAGCTTTGTAGTTTGTACAATATATATTTTTCAGTAGATACTTTTACTGCCTTTTTGACAGACAAGCGATACTATTACGCATATTGTAAATTTTTTGAATGCACTGATATTATTATTTTGTTGGAATTATTTCCGCGACACCCCTGTTAAATGACGATAATGGAATTGCCCGAGGCAGCATGGCCACCGAGAAATTCATATTTGAAACATTTTAGATTATCACATACAAAATAATCTGAATAGAAACATGCAAAATTAAAACAATACTACCTCACACTGCATAGCTGATATCCATTGATCAATTAATTAATGGATATTTAGACCGTAATCCATCGGAAACCTATACACTCGCGACAGTTCGAACCTGACATGTCACTATCTTACATTACCTTACACTATCTTACGCATTTACAGTACAATGTTGCCAGATAATGCAAACCGATTGAAATATGATACAAAATTAAAAAATAAAAACAACTCAATAAATAATAATAAATTAAGGTCTTTAGCCGATGCTAAATTCCCGAATCGTTGCGACCATGTTATATCGCTATATCTGCCTTTATATACTTTTATAATTATGTGACATAATGTTACGAAGTCAGTCAAATCGAATATAACTGTAGTATTACCGTACAGTATATCATATGTTCCTAACTATGGGTCTGACGTGTAACACGATTTGTCTGACTTCATATTAAACTTTATCTGACTTAGTTAAAAACTCAGTTTTTCAGTGTTGTTTGAAAGGTCCTGAGTCCCTTCTGCTTAGGACCTCCATATGTTCACATGGAATAAATGATTTGGCATTTATTGGAACGTTTATTCCTTGTTTAACGTACATGTTAATATTTTTAAGTTGGGTTTTGGGAAAATAAATTTATTTTTGAGTACCCTGTAAATCCCTACATCCATAGTACCAGTGTATTGAGAAACCCTAAAGAAAAATCATTCAGTTTTGTCCATGTTTGACTTTTCTATTCGATTACCTTTGTGTAATCTTCTTCAACAGCCGGGGGAAATTTACTATAACTAAGCGGTTCATAACCTTTTGTCGGCGGTCTCCCAATTGCTTTTGTAATGTACGATTTACTATTAAAGTAAGTTAGTACAGTAAAATAATTTACCAACGTATCGTTACATGCCAATATTTATTTTTGCGAGCTTGTTCAATTTGGTAAATTATCAGTGGTTAATTTTTGGCTGATAATTATTATACTAAAGAATTGCAACTACTGCATGAAATCGCAATTAAGCAAGTTTAATTGTTAGCAATTTTTAGTTTAATGTTATTAGTTGTACTTTTTGTGTTTTAATGAAATTGGGCCATTAGCAGTTGCAAAATTGAGGTTTTTCTACTCGTTCTATCACAGTACAGTATTATTATTTTATGGGGTGCCCAAGAGGGAACGCGCATCTCAAGGTTGAAAATCTCGGGTACTGTATAAGTTAACCTAAAAAAAGTTTACGTGAACAACGATGGCATACAAGACGTTTTCTAAGGTCGTAAAAAGTCACTTTAAATGCAGACGGTAGCCTTCCTTTGTGCCTTTTTTTTAATGTGAATCTCATTATAAATCTACTGTACACGGTTTCATCCCTTGTCAAAGTCTGCAACAAGGCGCATGTATTTCTTTAGCTTTAGTTTGGCTTTGGCAACATTTGAATATTTTGCCACAACATTTTATGTGTTTCAACTTAAATGCATGAATGAATTTGCTGAGGTAAAATGCAAATCGCTTAACTTTCAATGACTTAAATGTCTAAAATATGTAAACGTATAAACTTAGTGCCCAAACACGCGCTTATTTTGGATGTTTATTAAATGCAGAAACCCGTTTATAATAATGGACTCTCAAGTTTCACAATTCATTGCAGCTTTTTTATTATTTTTACAGTACTTGGAAATACTGTGCACTAAATAGCTTAAATGGATATTCAATTTATTTAGAAAAAATTTAAAAGTATGAAATAAAAATTCGAAACTTTAGAAAGATTTCAGGCATAGAAAAGTTACTAAAATTGAATCGATTGCTTAAGTTTACATCTAAACTTTGCAGCATACTGTACAAGCCATTAATAATTAAAATTATCATGACCAATATTGCAACTACTTTACTTAATCAAATACTTAATAAAATGTTGACACATTTTAGCTTACATGAAATAATGTCACTTAAAACATTTGGATGTCCTTAATATGTCCATTAAAACGCTTTGATAAGCCCAAGCATTTATTAATATGTATCAAATTAACTACTGCATTACACTTTGTAGTTTAAATAGATGATAATTTTACGTTTATTTAAATATTAAGTTAAGTGCAAAAGCCATTTGACCATTTGATGATTTTAACTGAAAACATTTTGTCGATTTGTTTTAATAATTTTATAAATATTAATTTCAAGTATTTGAAATGCTTTGAAATGTTTTAGTTAGTTTTATTTATTTGTTACTGATAGCTTTAATGTTTTATTATTTATTCACAACGTTAAAACTTCATTAATTATTTAGACATCAAGTTCTTATGGTTTTAATGTTTTTAAAGGAATTTTGTAGCAATTTGTAAGCTTGTCAAATTTAATCAAATATTTTAAAATAATATTTTGTAATAATTTTATTAAAATACAGTAAGTTTATTTATACGGTATTAAAAAAAATTAATAAAATGTGAAAATTGAAGTTTTCATGTTATTTTTAGATTTTCCATTTTAAAAATTTCATTAAAGCAACTATAGTTAGTCAACAATTTAATAATCGATTCACAAAACTTTCAGTAACTTCATATAGCTTCTTCATAACATCATAGCAATATCAATTTTTAATACAGTCTATTCATCGTCAAAAATATTTTTTTATCATATACTGATATGAAGTATAAAAACTTATTTATAGACAAAGTTGTTGACAATTTCACAAACAATAATACTACAGTACTTACAAAACTTCTCAATATCAAAGCATTCAAGAGAAAAAGACTTTCAATTATTAAAAATTAGAGAAATATATAAAAATCAATATAAGCAATATTTCTTTTTTTTTAGTAATCGTGTTGTGTGCATCGGCAGATACAGTTCGCAAAATTATGTTGGCTGCTGAAGAACTAAACATGGCCCAATCCGGAGATTATGTCTTCTTTAACATTCAATTATCATTTGTCAGGTAAGTTCAACCAACTTTGAAACTATTTTAAAAGCATTTTAAGTTATATGTAATGGGTCTATATATTTTTAAACCAATTTACCGTAATTCCATCTTTTCTTTCTGATCTTTCAATTTGATGAAATTGTTGCTTATTTCTAAGTCTTTTAAGCTTATTTAATGGCAAAGTGCATTTGATTAGGTCAATTATAATCCAATAATTTAAAAGTTCTTCTTTTAGTTTGCAAAAAAAAAAAAGTATTAAATGAAAACTAATTTATTGCTGTGGAAATGACTGAAGCTTTTCTTACATCTTTTATTCTCTATGGACTTTTAATTTTCTTTTTTTTTATATAAATCATCAATGCTATTATCATTCATTTTAAAAAAAATTATCTTTACTTGTCAGTTGCACTTACATCTATCATCTTTTGGTATTTATTTTTACACATATTGATTTTTTCTGCACATATTTCGCATTCTTAGATTTTGAAATTAATCTGCTCAACGGTAATAAATATTTGCAATGACTTTAACATTTAAAACCAAGCGCACTTGTAGTTAGATATATTGAATGTACGGTATTAGCTATAAAATGCAGGTATAACTTATTATGATGCGGCATAAAACCGGTAATGGATTAATTATATGGTAATTCGATGTTCGAATAGTTTAAAAATTTGGTCTAAAACTGCACATTAGACTTGGTCTTTAATTATGATTGACTGATTGATTTTAATATTACATCTTTCAACCCGTGAGTTACAAGACAAGAAGTTCTGTTTAAAATGTACTCATCTTTGCAAGCAAATATCTTAAAGTACAATTTAGTATGTTAACTTTAATTTTATACAATATTAGCATATCTGAATTAATTTTAACTTAAATTAATTGAAATCTAAAAGTCAATAATGGTATAAATTGCAGTTTTCAAGGACAATAATTAAGTTTTTATTGGTACAATAGAGGAAATGTAAATTTGATGGAAGCTCTAAAGCATTCAAATCTCTGAAAAATTCAGTTTATCTCAAGGCAAATTTACTGTATGTTTCAACAATAGTTTTACAGTTTTTTTCATTGTTGAAGTTAAAGCTCTTTTTTTTTAGGAAATTATCTACAGTTTATTATTTCTATTTATTTTGGCAATGTAAGACTTTTTTTTGGGTTTATTACAATGCCGTTTACAGTTACTTTAGCTTTTGAAAAGCCAATTTGTCGTATAATAACTGATATTAACCTTGAACTATATTGTAATATCGCAGGAGAAAAAAAGCGACCATGCGCTGTCAATTTCTACACATATTGTTTCTATAGAATACTCTATATCTTTTATGTGTTTATGTTGAAAAAGTGCTAA
The DNA here is from genome assembly GCA_013389785.1 of Helicorthomorpha holstii. Taxonomy (NCBI): domain Eukaryota; kingdom Metazoa; phylum Arthropoda; class Diplopoda; order Polydesmida; family Paradoxosomatidae; genus Helicorthomorpha; species Helicorthomorpha holstii. Next base: position 8,335,998 of record JAAFCF010006596.1, read on the forward strand.
TGTTATCTCGCAACTTCATATAAAACGGTTTAATCAAACGCTAAAATGGCTTTGCTTTATCCAACTAAAAAGCCATTTGCTGATAAAAATAGATGATACTTTCTTTCATGGGGCTTACTGTATAAATCTCAAAACAAAACAAACGTCGCAGACAAATGCTAGATAATGTGCTGAACAAAAATAATCTTGATAATTTGTTCTTGTCAAAATATGCTGTTAAAATTTAGATTTACAGTATAACTATACATACAGTAGTTTATAGCAAAAATAATATTTTGATTGACTAGGTTCTTCAGGTGTCAGTGTGACTTACATTTTGCTTTAAGAACATCAAAATTCACAGCATAGAACTAAATTTAACACATTGCTAAGTTACATTGCTACATTTTTCAATTGTACAATTTTTTTTTTGCGATTACGAAAGAAACTGTTAATGCAGTTTGTGGCGATTTTTTTTCCATTACCGGTAAATTGGAATCGAAAAAACGTTTTTTGGCTTGATAATGTAATGGGTTTATCCGTAAATGCACAATTCATCATATTTTTTAGATATTATTGATTTTTAGTTCAATTTTTTGCATTATTTTGAATGTTTTCCAAGTAATGTTCTGGCAAGTTATTCATAGTTATTGAGTAAGTTCAATATTTTATAGGGTTTTGTTTACGAGAGTGACCAAAAGCATTTGCAACACATTTTATTACAGTAATACCGATCGTTTTAATTTCGCTTTTAAGCTGCTTCTAATGAAGTATGTCATGATATAGATTTTTCTTGCCGCTTATCCAACTATTTACGCCGCAGGAGATTTATCCTTCTTTCCATTAATAGACGTGAAAATATTTTCATGACGTTTTCTAAGTATCCTTTGCCGCATATTTTATAAACTGCTATTTCAATCACGTTTCATTTTAAACCTTCGTAAAATCAAAAAAAATAAAATAAAATACAGTATACATTTCATGATTAAATGACATATAAATTGTGTGACAAAGTTTATAAAAGGTACTTCATGAGTTTGAGAATTTAAGGCATGAACTACAGAAATTGCTTTTGATCCTAGATGGGTAATAATTAAATTAAAGCAGTTTAAATTAATAATGAACTTGCATTAGTTTGACAAATGTTTTTGATCACGGTCGTATCGGTACTTTGAGCCTTTTGAATCACCATATTAACTGCTTAGAAATCAATCCAAGATCATTATATTATATGACATCAATTTTATTATTATGATAAGATACTGTATGTAAGTTATATTTAGAACGACAAATGTAGACTAATTAATGGGATGACTAATGACGGTGACCTGATGTCATACTTTGGCTAAAACAATTAAAAATAACTAATTAAATTTACGAAACTTAATTAAACTTTTGAAATTGCACTGGATTAACTTCACATGATTTTTTGAATTGATTAAAAGTCTTGTTGTTAGGAACATTTGTCCTTATTAAAGATAACTCGATCTTTGTCATTGTCTCTTGATTTGAATGTTGTTGTTGTATTATTTTGTGTGTAAAGTGTGACAAATTGTTAGCTTTTAGATGTTAATGTTGACTGATGTTGTGTTTGATAGCCACACGGACAATCCATATCCTTGGAGACGCGATAATGAAGCGGAAGAGACAAATAGACGCGCTCGAAAAGCTTACGAAAGCCTCTTGACTGTGACGGGTCGAACCCCAACTTCTCTAGAATACACACATTTTTCATCCAAAGTAAAACAAATGGCCAAAGATGAATTCAATTATGATTTTGGAAATGAAACGGTCAACTCTTTTGTGGCCGCTTTCTACGACGCTGTGCTGTTGTACGCAATTGCCCTTAACGAATCTCTGGAAAACGGAATCAGCATCACTGATGGAGCTGCCATCACTTCGAAAATGTGGAATAGGACGTTTAATGGTGAGTGTAAAAAGCTTAAAGACAGAGAAAAAAAATATAAATCAGCCCAATTTTATCATCTAAAAAATATAGAAATAAAAATGTCTTTTGAAATGATTTTTTCTTTGACACAAGCTCAACGAATGACAAGCGTGTTGAGACCCATTTAAGCCTTACGTGATTTGGTCACCAATATTATTTGACATTTCAAAATCTATGTCTTAAAAAGAATTTCAGAAGTCCAAATATTATTATATAAATGACACAGTTTACAACCGGGTCTGCTATAAGCTTTATAAAAATTTTAAAAAGTTTGATTAATAAATTAATAATAAAATTTAATATTATCCTTTTTTTCCAATCGTAAACCAATATTACTATTTTTAAAAAATTTCTTTTGGACAATTACGGTGTACTAACTTTTAAGCAGTAGTGTCCTTTAAATTTTTATCTAAATCAAATACAAATTATAGTTTTTGTATTGCAGGTATTACGGGAAATGTTAGAATCGATGAAAATGGTGATAGAAATGCTGATTATACATTGTTGGATATGGACCCAGCAACAGGGCGTTTTGAGGTAAATATTAACTTTACGAGCAAATTAAGTATTCATATTTGTTTAATTTATGGCTCCTGAATGACTAAAACTTTTTTTTGGCCATAAACTTGATTTAAAAAAATAAAATTTAGCATTGAATTATATCGGTCTTAACTCAGCTGCATGTTTTAACCTAAAATACAAAATAGTAAATACCTCAAATAGGATGGCATTGTAAGTGCAGATACATTGTGCTTATAATTAGCAGTAATTAACCTTGTAAAGTTGTGGAAATGATGAAAACGTAAAAGTCGTGTCCTAATTTCAGCTTTCTAAATTTGAAGTGTCATGTAATTTATTTAATTTAAGATAAAAATAGAATTAGGTGTCATTAACCACTTAAAGCGATCTCTCATTTAATTTGACTGTTAAATTGAGAATAAAATTCTGTCAGATAACAAAGAAACTAATATTTGACTGACATTTTCTCAAGTGATTTACATCTTACTCGTACAATCTTAGCAAAATGCGGACCAAATTAATCTAAGTGTTATCATATGACAAAAATACATTAAAAATATGTAAAAATGCACTAAAGTTCTTGCACATTGGTAGAATAAGCTCTTTCAAACGAAATAATTTTATAAAGTAATTTCGACGTGATGTACATCGTATTATGCATACAAATGAGCAAAAACTTGAAAAGCTGATGTTGACATTCAGACTGATAAATTTAGTTGTATAATTCACAGCTACAAAAAGTGATTTATAGTTATAGCATGTAAATAAATTAAAATAGAATGTCAGGGCGTAATCCGAATGTAGGATTTGATAAATTAGAATCAAACTCGGCGTTATTAACAGAGAGCTCAAAATAAAACACACGCAGACTGTTTTAAACTTTCAGAACCCAAAAAACTGAGTTTATATACTCGTACATTTATACTTTGATATTATTTTTGTTAAGTTTATGTGTCCTGGTGCCATCTACAGTGCATGAAATGGCGTGCAATTGGAAAGGGTTCATTCCATTATTTTGCGCTGATCGATTACACACACAGAAGTCTAGGCTTACAACAAAATACTACGCATTATAAGAAAATACTAGGTTATAAAACTTTTTTATTCCACATACTGTACAATAAAAAAACAACAAATTCTTTGAATTGAATTTTTGTGAGAAATTTAATTTAGTCTTTGAAAGTCAGCTGGTAAATTTCGTAAGGAATAAACTGAAGTATTTTATTCTGTGGTGTTAAAAGTATTTTGTGTGTGAAATAGATATATGTGAAAATAATCAATTCTTATCTGTACATGTGTTTTTCTAAGCTTTCAATGCGTTGCAAGTTGGCAGAGAAACATGTACAGGTACTACAGGGTGGTTATTAAATCAGAAAACATTGCCCAGGGTATCACAAATGAGATATTCGATTAGGAAGGTGACCAAAAGCACAATAACATTCATGCTGAAATGTGCTGTTAGATTTATTTCAAATTTTTAAATTAAATTTTTTTTATTGAAGAGCTATGGAAAACATGTATTAAATCATCCTGTATATGAGATTAGTGAATAGTGATGGGAAAAGCGGAGTCGTCGGCACCTTTGAAGTTCAAATAGAAATTTATTTTCTAGTAGAAAGCAATGCAAAGTAATGAAAACAACAAAAAAGATAGACGCTGAGATAAATTTTCTAAGAGATGCTTTTGAAGCTAATTATAATGATCAATTAACATTATACTGGTACTAAATAAACAGACCTAAAATCTGATACTATTTTATCTTAATCAAATATTCTTGACTAGACAATTTTCCATGATTAGATACGTCTTTTAAATACGTCTAAGTTAATAATGACAAAATATTGTAAGTTAAGATGCAAAATGAAACAAAAGGAAAAGATTTTTTAAAACGCATCGTCTGCTGCAACACCTGACCTTTCAAGAATTAATCATTATTAAAATACAACGATTTATATTATGAAAAATGAGCCCTATGAGGATTACAGAAAATCATAAGTGAAATAATTATTACATTTTTTAATGCACAAAAGGACAGTAAAAAAGTTTTTAGTGTCAATAACAATATCTTATTGAAGAAAATCTCATACATGTACCGGTACTTTATATTGTATTTGTTTGTTGCTTTTTTTTTTTGATTTTGTTGTTGTTATTGACATTGGTAAATTAAAATCAACACATAAAACACTTTTTTTTATATTATTGCTTTGGTTGTTTGTATCAAACATTCTTTCAGTTATTTTATTAATCCAATAACATTTCTTACTGTAGATTTTTTTTACTGTTTTTTGTGCTGTAAAAGTAATTTATTGACTCGGTGTAGCTTCGCAAATAATTTCTGTTTTTGTTGATCGTTTTATCTATAAAAATCATAAAAAACGAAATAAAAATTAAAGTTGCTTAGCGCAGAAAATAGTTTTTGTATTTTTATGTTATCAAAGATTTTTCTGTTATGAATTTCAAGTTTTATTACTTCACCTTAGCGCAAATATTTGTTGTTGAGTGTTGGTTGCATTTGTCATGAATTTCTTTTATTTGTATGTATGTTTTAGGTTGTAGCCAATTATTTTGGAGCATCCAAAGAATTCGTTGATGTTCCAGGAACTAAAATTCACTGGGCTGGAGGAAAAACAGAGCCTCCACCGGATATGCCAAAGTGTGGTTTTGATGGAATGGAATGTATTGATGACTGTAAGTTACTTTTTTGAAAATTTTATATAGTTTTTCTGTTTGTTTGTAACGAGGTTTTATAAAACATGTCAATTACAAATAACAACAAATCAATTAAAAGTCTTCTTAGGATCATTTTTATATTATTATTTCAGTATTTTAATTATCTGCCATGCTAAAACTTTATGCGTGGCTTGAAAATTTATTTAAAAACAACTTAATAATAATATTTTTCCAATCGTTGATATAAAACCACCAAAAGTTTCGTAAAATGAAAATAAGAATAGAAACTTGCAATGCTATTTGATGGATGAAGTCTAAAAACAATATTTTAACCTTTGACAGTATTGTTTTTTGTTTTTTTTTTATAAACCTCAATGCTTTCTCGTTTTCACATCAATAATGCCATACATGTGGTTTTTATACACCTGTTTTCTGTGTCGGGTTTTTCTTATTATTTTTTTTGTTTGTTTCTACTTTTTTATGCAGCTTTTCCGGAGTATGGTATTGTAACCATCGTGCTGAGCGTGGTGGTGGTTGCCATGTGTATTGCCTCTTTCTTTATTTATAGGTAAACTTACTCTCTATAATATATCAAACCACATTTTATCAATATATAAACGTACAGGGTGATCATTAAAACTTCAGGTTATACTTAAAGATGAAAAAATTTATTTGTTATGGAGCATGAAAACAACAATGAATCACTATTTTTCTTCATTCACTTTGAAAAACATTGCTAGTGTTATTCGTCTATGCTATAGTGAACCCATTTTCATGACTATATAACTTTTTATTACAAATTATACATCTGCAATTTAATAATCACTCTGTATAAAACTTACACTTCTCCATATAACAATATAACACGTAGAAAAGAGAAAATCAAATCCAATTTGAAGCCCCATAATAAAGGTTTCTCAGCAGATTCACAAACATTTTTATTACTTCACCCCATTTGCCATATGTTATATCGTATTACATCTAAAATAATTGGCTGTTGTGACGTTGTCTTTAAACTACACGTTGCATGGCTTTTGAAGCTTATTGTTAAACAATGTAAAACAGGAGAAAATTGATTGAAAATCAATATTTTTATATATAATAATCAATCATCAAAACTTAATTATTACTTACTTAAATTAGAGTTTTATTGCTTTTTATACAAATCAGTTATGCACTTTACACATGTTTTTTGTTTGTATTGCAGACTACTGATTAACTACGGTACTATTTGTTTTATATTAAGAAAATTATGGATTTTATTTTGTGCCATAAAACATGTACTTACTGCAAATCTTTTTGTTTTCTTCTATTTGTTTACACCTAAGTATATAGTCTTGTTATTTATGAGTAAACTGATAAAATATTAAGTTTATTTATTCATTAATCAATTTTGTTTATGGTAATTCTTGGTTTTTAAAGTTGCTTTAGTGTGGATTTTGGGTGCATCGTGTTGTTTTTGTCAGGCTTAGCGCCGTTTTAATTAATATTAATTATATCCTACGATTAATTGCATGTTTCACACTTAAGTAGAATCATCTATTATTTTATTTATATTTGCACATTACATTTACAATACAGTCATGTACAACGTACATGTCATAATTGCTAACGTTTTGGCATTTATTAACAAAGTGTGCTTTGGGACTCCCTGTTGTTCTTTTCCATTGAAGCTCTGCCAATAAATTATTTCTAAAAACCGGATGCATGTCGTCTATTTCTATTAATTTATTTTAATTAAAAATGTAAAAGATAAAACCATTTTTTACTTATAAAATAACTTTATTATTTTTAAAAATTATATAAAAATAACTAAAAACTATTTTTAGCGCTTACTTGACAAAATTAAACGCTGAAAACCTCTAGTTTTCCAGTATCAAAAATCCATAACTTAGTCCACTTGTATGCCATCTTTAAAAAAAAATTTGATGAAATTTTGATGTCAAATGGTACTCGTATTTTATGAAGTTTGTGTCTTCATGAATGCTTTCTGAAATTTATTTTCCCAACTGCCAAAATGTATTTTTGTTGACACAGCAAGTGGGTGTTTGTGGCTTCAAGCCAACTGCTATTCTGTATGTGTAAAAGTAGAAAGCCTAATATGTTAAAGTAGAAAGCCTAATAATAATGCCATGTGCCATATTTTTCCACTCTCAATATCAAAATATATACACGCGGTGCTTAGGATTATTTACAAAAACCACAGCCTCGGGATAAATGTTTATACATTATACCGTTTATACTTCGATTATTCTCTCTTCAACTTTTACTTTCATTTCACCGCAACATCATCACTTTACTTTAGTACTGCCAGCAGTGATGTAGTAACGTCAGGGACAATTGCTCCTCAACAGAAAAACTGACCTTCTGAAGTAACAAAAGCAATCAAGTTTTTGTTTAAAACTTTTTAGGTCTGATTTTGCTTCTTAGAAGTTTATTTTTTGGGGCCCAATTCGATATGTTACAATTGAGTTTAATTGTATCCTAGTCATTGTTAAACGTACACAGATAGCCGACTTTTTAAATCGTTTTGGCCTCTGGGGTATAAAAATGCTCTGTGCTCCACTAATGGAAAGGCGTCTTTGTGAGTTCATGTGGAAACCTTTAAAATTATTTTTCAATTTTCTATTACACGTACCTATACTGTATATAATTACATTCTAATATCAGCAGCGGTTGCCTTTTCTATTCAGTGACATTATACTCTTTTGTTAGCATATTTTTATAATTGTTTATTTGCATATCGATTTCACTCCATATCGTACGTCCTCCTACTGAACTCTACTAAATGATTAATTATCGAGTTGTTCAAAAGCAAACACAAAAAAAACATTAAAAGCAATTTGTTCATATGTCACAGAACATGCCAACGTTAAAGTTAAAATGTGCATGTAAATGTAACTTAGATGAGATCATGACATTTGTCAGACAAAAGAAACATTATTCAGATGTCAAACTGATGATTTCGATGAAAACTGAGTTCAAGGTTTTATTTATAGAAAACCAAATTGTATATAATTTTAATACTAAATTTAGCTCTTGAAAACACAAATGTTAATTGAGAAAAATGATGCTAAAGTGTCAAATAAATTTAAATACTCCCCCTTAATGATACTACACGGCATAGCAATTAATACTATACCTCAGTGTTCCCCAACCTTTTAGTCACCAAGGACCGGTAAACTAGGGAAAATATTTCCTGCGGACCGGTCAGTATTTTATAATCTGCATTCTGGTTTTTTTAGTATTGCGATTACAATATTATCGATTATATCGTAAAAAAAAATTCTTTTGGGGACCGGTAGCATTTGCTCCGCGGACCGGTACCGGTCCATAGAGGGGAGGTTGGGGACCAAGGCTATACCTAATTCACAGGGGCATTATTTAGTTATAGACTGACAAGTTTATTTATAGAACAGCACTGGCATATTAAATATTATATTTTTAAACTTATAAGCACACAAATTTTACTACTACTGTAAACAAGTAAGACTCAATAAAAAAATCTTTTAGTTTGCTTAAAATTAAATACAGTACAGATCAATTGAATAGTAATGACACATTGTGGCTTAGTAAGCATTTAACGTTGAAATTTTAGTTCCAGCACATTTTGATTCCATCAATTAATTAGCTTTTAAAAACAAGTATTTTACCGTGCACATTACAATATAATCTGAAATAAATATTTAAAGTCATTAACAACATTTGTTTTATTTAACATTTTTGGCTTTGATGTTTTAAGCATTACTTTAATCAAATAGAAATACACAAATTGAATTTGTCTAAAATAGACCCAAATAAGTTAAAAAGTAGACAACAATGATTTAAGTTAATAACATAATTTTTTTGTTTTTAAAAATTTTACATTTGTTACTATGCAATTGTACTAGTTATAGACAATTGAATTTTTTTATTTATACTTGTACACAATTTACTTGTACTGTATAAGCCATTTTACTTTGACATTTGGCGTTATTTTTAGTGTTTGGGTTTCTCGTTTTTTTTTACATAATTGAAAAAGAGTACTTGCTTTGTTTAAAAATCGCTTTTATTTATCTTATCTGTAGTCGAGCATTATTTATAAAGACTGAAAGTGTACAAATAGTCTATATATATTGAAAGCTTTTAGTCTGTTGGCAAAAAAGCAATTTTATTAAAAAGCTAAACAAATCTCAGCATTAAAACTTTAAAAGAGAGTAGAAGTTAACATCGTTTTTTTATGAAATACACGTACAGAGTCGGCATAGTATGAAAGATGATCCAACTTAAAACGCACCAAAATTGACAGGGAATACTCAAAAACTACATTTGTGCTCTTAGTTTTGGTTATAACATTTTAACTATTGACCATTACAATTTGAGTATTTAAAAATTACAATTTTACAAACAAAATCCCTTTTAGCCTTAAGTGACTATAAACATTTACAATGGACTCATTAAAAAATCGCAGCACGAATATCCGTTGTTTTTGCAATTAAGTTCATTAGGTTTAATTTCTACGCAAAGTAAACACAATTAAAAGCATTACCACTACCATCAAACAAACACGTACAGTAACTTAATTAAAACTCTGAAAAGTTTTTTTTTTTTGGTGTTTTTAAAACGTAATCAAATTGTGTTTTGTTTTAGACGTTTCAAGTTGGAAGCTGAATTAGCATCAATGAGCTGGAAGATTCGTTTCTCCGAGATCATTTTCACTTTTCACGAAAAACCTAAACGATGCAGCAGCAAAATGAGCTTAACAAGGGCCAGTCTACCGGTATAAATGTTCTACTACAATTTATTATTTTAAAGGGTGATCATTAAATCGCGAAGCATAAACTTAATAATCACCATGGCCTTCATAATTATTATCATACTGTAACCTATGGGAATGGAAAATTTCAAAAGGATAATTAATTTAAAAACAATGATTATAATTAGTGCTATTTATACTGTGCTATCTCAATTATTAGTTAATTTAAAAAGTTTTAACATTACACTTATTCCATGTAGTAACTGTGAAAAACATATCGATTGAAGGTGTAAAATTTTGAGATTTCAATAGTTTATTATGCAATGATTATAAATCTACAAATATGGATAATAATGTAGAATTGGTTTATTGGTTTATCTGTGTAATTTTAAAAACAAATAACTTAAAACTATTCCCAGTGTTTAGACATTTTGTAATCAACATAGTTTTCCACTGTATAATATTAATTTTACTTGAGGCTAATTGTAAGCATTTTTTTTATCTTACAATACGTTAATATTCATCTTCGTTATATTTATAAGCAAACATTGTTCAAATAATTGATCTTTTTTTTTACATTCTATACTCCAAACAATAATGGGGAGACTTACAGTATAGCATGTACAGCTTAATACGGTATATACAATAAATAGCCAGTAGCTTTATTATAATTAATGTTATTGTAGTTGCAAAGATTCGCTTGTTGACATAACGCACGGAGTGTATTACCACGTAATTTTTCTTGTGGTGGAAATAAGTTAGGAACTTGCTTACCCTACAAATTAAGACTATTAGTAATTTTGATAAAAACTTTTAAACCAGGTAGTTTTAATTATGAAAACTTTTAACGCGGTTTAAAATAGTTTGTGCAATTTTTAGAATGTTTAATGTTCTTTAAGTATTTTTTTTTCTAAATTTTTATTTCATTTTGCAAACGTATGGATTGTTTACGTGCACATGTCAATTTCAACATAAAAGCTGAAAAATACCTCTTATTATTGTTTTTTGTACCAATTTCAATGGAGTTGAACCAAAAGCAAATTCTTGTACCATGAAATCTAATCTACTTTATTACTAAAACATAAAATTTACTTATCCAGTTTTTGGTGATTTGTTGGATGCTTCGTCTAAGATTTACCGAAAGTAATAAAACTTTACGACTGTTTGCCAGTTGAGCATCTTATTATAGGAGGAAAAATAACACCGATCAATCGATATTTGTTTTTATCTTAGTAATTTGAAAACTTACTGTAAATATTTAGATAATAGAACATGAAAGTTTAGTTGATTTTCTTATAAATGAATCAATTATCATATATAATTTATTATAGCGCTGTATTCTAATATTTGATATATTTTAATGTATTGTTTTCGTGAATTTTTATTGTCTTTATTTTATTTTTTTTTAGAGTTGTTGTTCAGTGGAGACTCTGGATGTTGCCGATCTCAGTCGACAAATGTTTGTGAAAACAGGATATTACAAAGTAAATATAAATAGCTATTATAAAAGATCAATGCTATCTGCAGTACACCTTATCTAATTGCTTTTATTTAATTTTAAATGTGTTGAAGGGTCAAATGGCGGCGTTGAAGAAGATAAACCGAACTCGAATTGAGTTGAATAGGCCGTTACTTCTTGAGCTGAAACGAGTGGGTACCATGGTCACATAATTATCAAAGGTTAAACGGATTTTACTGACGATTTAATAGCTGGAAATGTGAATTTTTGATTTCAGATGAAAGATTTGCAACACGATCATATAGTGCGGTTGCTTGGAGCCTGTTTGGACGTCCCACACTGCTATATACTCACTGAATACTGTCCCAAAGGAAGCCTACAAGTAAAAAAAAATATTTTTCTTCCTAATTAAATTAGCCAGTTATACAATTAGCCATTTTAAACTGATGTCAACTATTAAAGATGGACTTCGTAATGAAAACACTACAATATATAGCGATTATCAACAGAATTTGAATCAAAATGAATCAAAATTTGACTTATTTATCATTATAATGATGGTGAACTAAAGAAGCTTTTTTCTTGTAAACTATAACGATGTCATCTTTATTATTTCATCACTGCGAACTCCATCTTGTGTTGGGCGGAGCTTTCATAAAATTGGCTCAATTACTTGTTAATTTAATTAGGATATTTTGGAGAACGAGCAAATCAAGTTGGATTGGATGTTCCGCTATTCTCTTATGCACGACATAGTCAAGGTAATCAAAAGCAATTAATATTATTTTCAACATGATTTTGTCATTTTGTTGGGTCTATTTTCACCTTGACCTCGATTTTCATTATGTTCATCAACAAAAGCAAACCCTTTTCCGCGTAATTTTTCAATGTAAATACTGTCACGTATTTATAGGGCAAACTAAATCACTCCAACATATTTAAGGCATTAAATGTTAAGATTGGTAACACTTTGCAATTTAATAAAAATGGAATAGTAGAAAATTCAAGGATTTGAATGACAAAAAAGTCCTGAAGCACCATATTCGTAACACCAGATAATGAACATTTTTACTTTACATGATAAAATTATCTGAAATACGAGTAGATCATTGTTACGCTGTTGGAATGTCAATTGTTCATAGTGATTAATGAGGCATTTCAACAATCACCAACACAATCATGTCAATTGCTTTGTTTACAAAAACTCACAGTGCTAAAATTTAGTAAAATAACATACAAGACAATAATTATGAATTACACAAATTTTCCACTTTTATTGCCATTGTTTTATAAGTCACTCTACTCTAATGCCAATAGGATTTATTGATTAACATGTATTTCGGTATCTGATGTGACAAAATAATAATGAAATTATAGCCAATTTTCAATAACAATTTCTTCGTTACATAAAAGATAATCAATCTTTATTATATTGTCAGTTTATAGCAAATTATCAATCACAATTCATTCAGCTACCTTTTTTGGCAAAAAGCAGTATTCTTGCCAGTAAACTGACAATTTATATGGAAGTTTGGATTACATAATTATTTCGATAGAATTTTTGTGAACATGTTATCGAGTTTGCAGTAAAATATTTTAATAAATTTTATTTATTTATAGTTTTTGAGTAATACACTCGTATTGCTAAATTTAATAATACTCTTATTATTTTTTTTAAATGATTTGGCTGTTTTTTCTTTATTATTTGTTAGACTTTATTACCGGCAATAAGTTATTCATTTTAATTATAAACTTTGTCACATTTACTGTATAAATATAAGTTAGTACGATAAATTACTATAAAATTGAGTTTTAAGACAAATTACTATTAGTTCGTTGTCATACGATAACAATTACAAAAAAGTGCATAAACTCATCGCTTAATATTTAAACATGTATGGCTTACAAAATATCAAATACTGTATCTACAAAAGTCTGTTTACCAAATTTGCCCTATTTTGAGGAAAAATTAATTCTGAGAAGTGCAGGTAATTTGCATTTTAGCTAAAATAATTATTAGTTTTAAAAGCTTCGGTAGAAAACGCTATAAAGTACATTGCCACTAATGACATTAATTATGTTAATGGATTTCTTTGTACAAAATTCCATCGGTAAAGTCAGCGACATTCAACATTGAGGTACGCGTGCAACAGAAGGTGTCAGACTATTTTAATGACAATCGTAGAATAACGATTTTTTTAATAAAAAAAATAATCAAGACAGAATTATACTGCAGACTTAATTATAGACAATGTAGTTAACATTTTAAAAAATTTAAAAAACTTTTTGCACAAAATACAATTATTTGGGTAAAAATATACTACTGAACAAATTTTCCAGAGTTAACTAGAATTGAATTGTCAAAAAGTACTCTTGCAAGAAAAGATTGTAACGGTTTTGGTCAAATAGTCACACTGTGCTGATGGCAATAATTATCATTGATGGACCTTCATTCATTTTTATATAACTCAGTTTTTTTTTTTTGTTTTTTTTTTTATTTCGTTTCAGGGTATGGCTTATCTTCATCACAGTGAACTTCATTGCCATGGCAACTTGAAATCATCTAATTGTGTAGTGGACAGTCGTTTCGTGTGTAAAATTACTGATTTTGGGCTTTACCAGTTAAGAGATTATGATGACAACGACAATGAGGATTCATATTCTTATTGGAGAAGTAAGTCACGTTTCATTCTTCTTGTTATTCTATATTTTAATTTTCTGTGTAATTATAGGAAAACTATGGACAGCTCCAGAAATTCTTCGAATGTTAAACCCACCCCCAGAAGGTAATCAGAAGGGAGATGTCTATTCGTTTGCCATTATAGTACATGAAATTGTCTTTCGTCAAGGACCTTTCTACCTCGATAATTTGAATTTTACTCCTCAAGGTAACTAACACTTTCAAAATCAAAAAATAGAGAATAGAATAGAAATAAAAAGCCACGGATTTTAATTCCACTAATACGAATTTCAATGAAATTGTTTGAGATTCTTGCAATCTTGAATGTAATTTGAGCGTCCGATTACGGCTCCTTTGAGATGATTTTATTGCTTACTTTTGATCTATCTCAAATGATTTTCTCAATTGATACATTCTTTTGGCACTGCTAATAAAGAAGAAGAACGGAACTAATTCGCATCAGTTTCAATAGCGATTTTTACCGTTTTCTTCTTAACATAGAAAAAAAACTATCCCTCAGAATAGTTTTTTTAATAGATATATCGGAATAAAGTTTTAGATTTTTTTAAAAAATTTACAATGAAAATCCAAAAAAAAATTTGTTAATCAATTAATCTACTATAAATTGAGAATTCCTAAGAATTTACTTAAGAAAACCCTTTACTTAAAACTTCTCTAAAAATTACTTTTAAAAACTAATCACAAATACATAATAATTAAATTGCTTCACAAAAAATTCACTGGAAAATAACAACCATTTATAATAACCATAAATACTCCAATAAAAAATATTAAAATAATTACCGGTAATGGCAATCTGAGTATTTCAAAATAATCATATTTGACTTGTCTTGTTGTTTATTATAGAGATAGTGGAAAATGTTCGTAGTGGTGGTAAACCAATTTTCAGGCCGAGCATTGACCACGACACCTGTGATGAAGCAGTTGTACAATTGATGAAAAAGTGCTGGTCAGAAGATCCCATAGAAAGACCTGATTTTCAGGCACTTAAAAGCATTATAAGAAGAATCAACAGGTCAAAATTTAAAAATTAATCGCGTTTTGCATCCCAGATTGATGCAACAATAACATTTTTTTAAATTTTAAACAGGGATAATGAAAGTGGCAACATATTGGATAATTTATTGTCGCGAATGGAACAATATGCGAATAACCTGGAGTCACTAGTTGAAGAAAGAACTGCTGATTATTTAGAAGAGAAGCGAAAATGTGAGGAAGTTCTGTACCAATTACTTCCTAGATCAGTGGCAGGCCAGCTGATCAGAGGTGAATCGGTGACAGCCGAGGCTTTTGATAATGTCACCATATATTTCAGTGATATTGTTGGATTTACCACCTTATCAGCTGAAAGTACACCAATGCAGGTTATCATTAAACTTGATTTGACACCTTAATGATTTACTTAGTTTATCCTAATTTAATTGAAAATCTAAATTATTAGGTGGTCGATTTGCTCAACGACTTGTACACCTGCTTTGATTCAATAATAGAAAATTTTGATGTGTATAAAGTGGAGACTATTGGAGATGCTTATATGGTTGTGTCCGGTTTACCGGTTAGGAATGGAAATTTACATGCCAGGGAAATAGCCAGGATGTCGCTGGCTCTTTTGAATGCTGTCCAATCATTTTTAATTAGGCACAGGCCACACGAGGCGTTAAAATTAAGGATTGGAATCCACACTGGTAAATTAAATATTTTTCCAACTTTCACTTTTGATCAATTTCACATGATTTTTGACATTTTTTGACGATGGAATTGCAGTGTTCATTTATAAGTTTCATTTCAATTTTAGACATTTTTGACAGTTCTCATTATTTGACTTTTGATATATTTCTACAGGACCATGTGTGGCTGGAGTTGTAGGTCTCAAAATGCCAAGGTACTGTTTATTTGGTGACACTGTGAACACCGCATCTCGAATGGAATCTAATGGCTTGCGTATGTTCAGTATTAATTTACATTACTATACAGTATGTACTAATAATATTCTGATTGACTTTTATTTTGATTTTATTTTAGCTTTACGTATACACGTTAGTCTTGACACTAAGCTAGTTCTTGATACATTCCGTACATTTAAAATGGAGCTTAGAGGAGAAATGGATATTAAAGTAAGATTATTTATTTTTATTACAATTTACTTAATAATGTTTAAGAGAATGTCGAAGAAAAAGATGTTGGAGAACTTGTAGTAATTGTTTTTTTTGTGATAGGGTAAAGGCAAAATGACCACCTACTGGTTAGGGGGAGAAGACGCTTCATTGTTGGCAAATCAAAAACTTAATATCAATAGTATAGAAAAATCTATATAAATAGACATCACACCAATAATTTCTACTACAACGTCTCTAGTTTACATCTCCAAATGAAGAAAAAAAAACGGAACTCAATAATATTTATATTATCTGTAAAAGCACCAACATTATAGCATAAAATGCTACAGCTTTTGGTGCCCAAATAGGAATCGATGTTGTTGTTACGATTGCAAATTTTAATTTAACATCAAAAATTAAATGGCTTGCAGCAAAATGTAGCCAACCCAACTTTTAAAAGTCAGAAAGTAAGTTTCGCGATACGCATGCATTTAAATGCAATAAAAGAAACTTATTTCCCGATTGTACTGCAAGTCTTTCAATAATTAAGAAGTTTTTATCATCAATTTTTTAAAGAAAATAATTTAATTGTTAAATAATGCAAAAAAAAATTAAATCTAGTCTTTCGTTTTTGTTTTAAAATGTTTCATTCACTTTTTTTTCATGATAGTGTTATTTTTTAATTGTTGTGGTTTTCAAACGTGTGTAAATGGTTGTTCCTGTTGTAAGTGTATAAATCATCTCTTTATCATTGTTGAATTTAAATATTTTTTATTTAAATAGTGTCATATTTGTAATTTATTAGTGGTTTTATTCATATTAAATTATAGTGTAGTGATATCATTATACATAATTTTCGTTGTTTATACGAAAGAGTAAAGCAAATCGTAATGCAATCTAAAGCAACAAAATTTTCCTAAAATTATCAATTTACAATAACGTTGATTGCATGAATAGTTTGGAACTATGTCATGAAGTGCATTTTCTAATTTTACTCATTCAATACTTTTATTTAAAATGGTGAACTGTTGTTTTAGGGAAAAGCGGTTCATCAGTCGGCACATTTGCCTGAAGGAAAAAAAAACAAAACCAACGGTAAGTGCAATATAGTCTTTTATTTTTATTCTAAAGATTACTTAAACAGACCATGATCACATGGTAACAGTTTTCTGTAAGATTGCTTTAGTTTAAACAGTAATAATGTCAAAATAGCTTTAGTCATTATAAAATTTTAAATAGAACAACTTGTCATTTTTAAATGACGAACAATATTAACAAAAACGATTTCAACATTGATCAATCTATATATTATATTATCAAACTATATATTATTTCTTTAAAAAAGTCATTTGACTTCAGTACACTAGCAGCATGTATTCTTCTTTAGAGGAATTTTTAAAAGATCAGCGCCAGAAGACAGTCTTACTGAATCTTCTAAGTCTTCCAACTGCTTTTTTCTTAGTTTTCTTTTATTATTGATATGAAATTACTAATTTTTAAAGTATTAAATTTTAATGTGCATTGCATGACCTACCTAGCCATAGTTAAAATTAAATCCTCAACACCTAAGTAATCTTTAGCACTTGTTTCAAAGAAAAGAGCATCGATATCCTAACGTAGAATTACATTTTTTACATGAAATAATATTAAAGTAAAGAGTCGTTATAAGATATCTTACGGCTGCTGACAACATTCCATCACTAGTAGCAATTACTTTAGTACCATATTGCGAACACAGATCCACTTTGTTTCCTACCAGTGCCACAAGTACACCATCAGCATTGACACTCTTAAAAAAACAATTAAAACTTTTAATAAAAACTAATTAATCTTTAATAAAGTCAGTGGTGTATTTACGCTACATTATTACTCTATTGCTGTTTTGGTTAATTTAATCTTTAACAGGATGGGGGTTATGAAGCTTCCAGGCACTCGCCTACGACTTCCCCCTATCTCAGTCATACCTCTTATATTTCTCATTATATTCAACATCAAGATGACTCGACTATTTCCCGACCATTTCCATCCACCGGATGAGTCGGTGAGGAATGGATGAAACAAAACCCATCATCCATTCCACGTGTTGGCATTGGTCGAGATTCGAACTCGCGATACCCAGACTCTCAGTCCAGTCTTTTACTGACTAAGCTATTCAACTGCCACGTATTTATGTTACATAACCAAAAATTTAAACGCCAAATTTTAAATTTATAATAAATTAATGTATATTAGATAATGAATCAAAAATGGGTAAATTCACCTCCATCGTTGAAAGCCAGCTGTTAACATTTCGAAATGAAGGTTCCGAATTAACATCATACACAATAAGAACTCCGTCTGACCGTCTCATGTATTGGCTAGTTATACTGCGAAATCTATTGCAAAAATATATTAATACAATACAATTATGGAAACAATACGTAACCTAAAAGTGGTTAAAACCCTAGGGAATGTAATTGAAATCCAATGAAACTTCAATATTTTAAATTTACCTTTCTTGACCTAGAATTTACTAAAATTAGACGACAAATTGTTTAATATTGTTATAACATTCGAACCTGCCGTATCCCATAGTTGTAGTACAACATCATGACCATCAACTACCACTGTTTTCACCCGAAAATCAACACCTAAATAACATAGGTTAATTTAATTTAAAAATAAATAAATAAATAAAATTGAATTTTAGTTACCTATAGTTGTGCAGAATTTGTTATCAAAATATCCACCACAAATTCGGTTAATTAAACTGGTTTTTCCAACCCCAGAATCACCAATGAAGATAACTTTAAACACAGATTGTCTATTTGATGCGTTTCTCTAAACCATAAATAAATGTAAGCTCCATATAATTAAATCTTCTGCATAAATCTTACATTCACTGAGGCAATTTTGTTAGAATCTATCATTGGTACCGCGTCCGAGTTTTCTAGTCTGTTGTTTGTTGTTGTGTTATTATTATTGTTGTTGTTTGAAATTAATTTTTCTGGTGAAATCGAGTCAGTAGTGACAGAAGACGAAGGAGTAAAGTCATTTTGGTGGTGATTATTTGGGTGTACTAAGCACAAAGTTGGTGCTTTTCCATCGTCTTGAACAGGTGGATTTAATATTTGGCGACCATCTTCATGAAAGGAATTCAAGGCATCTAAGTCTGGATCTCGGTAATTACGGTATGTATTCACCGCATCTTCACCGACTTCAATATCTTCAATCATTTTGAGGAAAGGATTTACAGTCTGCGTGTCCTCCATTTCTACAATCTCGTTGGTGACACTTGGACCTTCGATGCAGTCGACCAAAAATGGATTTGTTAAAGCTAATTTAGAAACATCCTTAGCTGCTAATGTAGTTGGTGAAAAGCATTCATCGTCACATTGTTTTTCTGTTTGACTATTAAAACATTTTTAAGATAACATCTAGTAAATTATTTATTTGTCTTAAACATGTATAATACCCAAAAACAGTTTCTGGAAAATAATCGCTGAGAACACTGCCTCGACTCTGACGAAATTGTGAAGGCTTATAGACGTCTCCTGAAGTCAATAGAAAAATATTTTCAATGGATTCCTAGAAGAGTTTAATCAGATATTTAATGAAACAATTTTCTTTTGACAAAGCAAAAATCATACGGTTTCTGTAAGAACACAGCTATTAACAATTTCGTCTTTTTCATCCTGAAGTCTTTTATTTATTGACCTAAAATAATCAGGCATACCACATGCCAGAGTATCATAAAAGAAGTCCTTGTCATTAAATAAAACAAGATAACCTTAATAAATCAAGCTGTTTGACTAATGTTTCTTTCTCCCAAACAATTTTCTCGGATTGTCGAAGAGCAGATCTAAAACAACTTTACTCAATTTAATAAACAATGTCAAATTTTATCTATAAGACTCAATCGAATACCGGTACCTAAATTTTTTATTCTGTTCATTCGCATTATTTGATTTTGCTTTTTCTAATTGAGAACGTAAATCATCTAATTCGTTCTGATAGTCCTCAAGTTGCTTCTTTAGAAATTCTTGCTCCTTAGGTATTATAATTTAAATTAATTTTTTTAAAAAAAAAAGTAAAGAAACTAGTAAGAAGTGGTATTATACTTCCAAAAGGATCTGATTTTCAGTCTCAGTATTTTCTTTGTCTTCACCGGCTAATTCCAATTGATTAGTTGCCTATTGATTTAATAAAAAAAATATTTGTATTAGTTTTCTACAGAATTTCATGTTTTTGAACTGATTGCGTCGATTTCTATAGTTACGACACTAGTTACTATAACATTATAATCAAATTAAATACATTACTTGAAGTAATTTTTCGACAAGTTCTTGAACATCCTTGTCTTTCTCTTCAGTTAGTGTTTCTAAATCTTGCTTTAGCTGATTCTCCAAATCTACTTTCTTAATAATACAGAGTAGAGTGTAATCAATGTAATACACTGCATAGTTTATATTAATAGAAATGTGTTTATTAACCTTATTCACTAGACGTTCCTTCTCCGATTGTATTTGACTTTCCATTTCTTCATATAGAACTTTAATTTGCTGCTCATATGCTTGAGATTTTCTTTGATAAGAAATATACTGATATTAAAAATACTCATACAGTATTTGCTATCATTTATTTTAACTTACCGGCTAAAACTATTATGCAAAACCGATGTCTCTTCTCTTATTCGTCGATGTTCATATGCAAGATTCTGAAGAAATTCTTCAAAAACTGGTAATATTTCGGTGTATTGGGATTGCATTTGAGACCATAGTTGCAAAGCCAGTTTACTATATGAAAAACTATGCACATAACACAAATACATTCCAAATATTATAGGAAAAAATTACTCTTGAAGAAGGCCGGCTAAATCTGGATTTTTTGGCATCTGGAACTCCTCCACACTGTCAGCCCAGTCGCTCCGTTCTTGGCATTTTGAAAGTAATATTCGCTTCGAAGTCACTCCAGGGTCCTCATCAACGCTACTTGCAGTCTCCTCGGATAGTTGGCGTTCTACAATTGCCATTTTAGCTGGAGTTAAAATCTCCTCCACGAATTTTTCTATTAAATATACCACGTCAAACATTTAACTTTAAATACAATAGTTTTTAGTCGATGTTAAAAAAAAATCACCAAATCCAGCTTCAAACTCGGCCGCTGTTATATGTCCATCGTTATCTCCATCTAATTGTTGAAATACATCCTCAATCTGCTGATCAGTCAAATTCACATCGTCACAAATTAGTTTTAAGTCAGCGGCAGTTACATAGCCTTTTTGGTTTTTATCGCACAAGAGAAACAACTCAGTCGCGTTAATATTATTTAATTTCACTTCACTTTCTTGAGTTTCTTCAGCTATCGTATCCATAGTATACTAAATTGAAATAAAACACTGTTAGTCAATTTTAAAATACTTAGGGAAGTTAAGGAAACTTCATATCCTGTCGGTTTCTAAGAATTTGGGGTAAACAACGTTATATAACACCAAAAATAAGTTTTAAAATTTACTTTGTAACTGCTATTCCAATTTTCCATACTTTATTCCAGGTGACGTGTAATACAACAGGTACTGTAAAAAAAAAAGTGATTCAATGAGAACATAAAATTACGTCGGCTTTATTAGTCATCCTCACAATTCAACTTTCAATACTGTAACTACAGAGCCGACATTTTTCTGGTTCGCGTATTATAGATTTGTAGTTTAGTAGTGCAACTTTTCGGGTTTAGTGTCAAGGTCTGTTGGCCCTCCCTGCCAGGTTCCAAATGTTAGTAAAGTAGCATAGCACCACGTCGTATGCATCATTATTACTCAATTCTATAAACACCTGTGCACATCTATTTACAATATTTATGAGACTCGGCTTTTTCCTAAACTCAACAAACAAAAAACTGATGGTGAACTATATAAAGTTAGTAATAATATTTGTAAAGCATCATTCATAATGCATATTGTAATATATTATTGCTAAAATCGAATTAGATGAATTATGATATTTAAGCCAAACTGCATGGATTACAATCGTTCAAAACATTTTCAATAAAAAACGCAATTTTAAAAAAAAATTCAGCATAAAAATATGTTTTAGACTTATAAGATACTACATTTCATTTTAAAAAACCTAATTTTTTCCAATTAACTATATTTCGTAATGTGTCAGTAATGTGCGATGTCCAACACCTATTTTCATTGTAGACAAACAAAAGAAATAATTATCACAAAATGTTTAATTTTATCAACATACATGAAATAACGGGAACTAATTATTTAATAGCAACTTTACAAAGCTACCATTATGTTAAATAATCGTTCATTAAATTGTTTGTTGCCCACAATTTCTTTCGCATTTTACTGCTCCCAATTCACGTTATCATTATCAAATCAATTTCATTCGCTTCAACAGAGCAAGTGGTGCAACATAAACCATCTTAATAAAAGAAATACATTGAATCGCGCATTTATTAGGAGAAAAAATGCCAATAAAATGTTGTCTTAAGATGCTCTTAAAAATTGATCGTCATAACCTTAACTGTTTCATAAGCCATAATTACAATAAACAGCCAAAGATTTGCTTACAATACATTCTCAATTACAGTACTTTATTTTGTGAGTGGTCATTTATTCAATTAACTAAAGATTTAACGAAAATGACATACATTTCTCCATGTTAAAGACATCATAGGTGTAAATATGGCATATGAACCAAACCTGATTAAATCACAGTTATGATCATCACTAATTAATTTTATAAATGGTTATGCGTTTCAACATTTGCCCATACTGCGACTACATAAATACTTTCAACGTAGTTTATATCATTTTGTTAAACATATACCATTGCTTTATCAGACCCACACAAATTACCTAATAATTGAAAATATAAAGTTATTAAACAAAAAAAAATATGTATAATTGTATTTATATAAAATGATACTTCTTTCAGAACTTTACTTATAATAGAGATAACTTCGATCATTACTACAGTCAGCCTTAAAAAGAAAAAAGGAGGTTAAAATTGATCATCATTGTTGTTTTTAATCGCATTCTTACCATTATGATAATCAAATATTCAACTTAAAAGATTTCGAATTTCTTTATGTACATGACACAGAAAATCGACATACGATGCTGAACCGTCCAATCCTTTATCTTCGACAAGGAAATGTTTAAATACGATTTCTAACTTGTCACGCTGTCGAATAATAACCAGCTGAAATAGACAATAGTTTATTAATCAAACCTATATTATTAAATTATAACAATAAAACGTTTGTATAGAAAACTATTTAAGGCAACTGCCATGAAATCGGTAACTAAAAACGTTGCCCAAATAATTTCTAAAATTAAAAATGATAACCATAGAAGTATTAAAATATTATCAAAAAGCTCATTTGAGCAACAAATAGCTGTCGCTTTTTGACTGATTTAAAGTACAGTATACTGTAATTACTGGCCTCCCCAAATATTCACAGTTTATATTACACTAACCGTTAACATATAAATGAATAAGGTTAACAATTAGCAGATGTTACTATTTTGTAATTGACCCAGTAAACTACATTTTCTATATAGTGCTAGAATTGTGAATATCATGAATGCCATTTTAAAAATTCAACACAATATTATTACAAAAATCTCAATAAAGACATTCCTATTTTCAATTGCAATCAATGCCGTTGGTTGTATTTCGTTAGCTTGTCAAGATTTAGCATATAGCAAATAACGTATTAAAGTTTGCACCGTCAACTTGTATTTCACAATTCCAAATTGTATAATCTGTAGCTTAATAAACAGTACACTTACAGCGACTACAATTTTACGGTTAAACAATCGTTCTAGTGTAGACTGGCAATACTTAAGCTTTATAAAAATTAAATAATAGTTACCTTTAGATGCTTATGTCGTTCATCTCTGATTTCATCTATTATTTGTCTAACTCCAATTGAATAAGGATTCTCAAGCTCCAAAAGTCCAAACTGTTAATTAAAAATCAACGAATAAAGTACTGCATTGGAAAACAAACGGCTTAAGTGTAATAAATTTGTAACGCTTACCTTTTCAGTATCAATTTGAGTTGCTGTTTGTACGCCAAAAACATTTTGCAGCCACTTACTGTCCACGTTTAAACCAATCCACATAAACATAAGCAATCCATTATCTAGTTTTTTTTGTAAAAGAATAACTTGCATAAAAACTTTTAACGTAGCTTTAAAATCATACCTAAAATATAAACTCCATTATCTTTCAATTTATCAACCGTTGTCCGAATAGGAGAAGGAAATACAAGATTGTTATAATCCAATTCGTGCAACGGTATTAATCTTGGATAAATGAAAGCTAGCGATGCACCAACATTCATACTATTTAGACAGTGCATGTCATAACTTCGATCATCCGTTGTCATGTCAGTGCCTACAACCGAAAAAAAAATAGAAATCAGTATTCCGTTACAGAAAACAGTTAATTACGTACCACCTGCAATCGCGTCGTTTTTGATCAAACAATTAACGTAAAGAGGTAAAAGTTTCATGCACTCTGGAAGAATAAGTTGTCCTGCATTAGATGGTGTGGCACAGTTCTTTCTATAGCACGCTAGTCCTTGCGCACATTTGTTGATTAAACTTTCTTTTACTTGTTTTGGAATTTGGTCGCACAATTGTCTTAAACCTTGTCAATGAAACAGAAAAGTTAGCACAAGGAACCTCTTACAATTAAAATATACTTACAAGCTTTAGAATAAAAGTTCATTATGGTATCTAATTCACAATTTTTATATAGATCAGCCATCTGTGTGCAGGTATTAAGCGACAGATTGTGTATACGAAGTCTTCGCTGGCCACCAACACTTGTATACAAAATTGCTGCCTGTGAACAAATAAATAATTAACAAAAACTTAAACTAACAAATTTTCAGTTTACCTGTATGTAAACAGCTTCCTCGTCAGTCAGTTTATCGTCATGTTTAATTTCCGTACAAACAGCTTTTTCAGTATCCAATGCCGCCAACTCCACATCGGTAGTGTTTGACATGTAATAATTGCCATAAAACTCAACTGGGCGAACGCCAGTACTCGTTCTAACTCTCATAATTGCGTCGAATGCAACCTGACTGTTAACAGTAAGGCATAGATCTTTAATGAATCTCTCTCCGTCAACTTCAGCCTAATGATAAAGAATAATACAAAATGACTTGAAGAAAACAAATGACTTACAAAAGACTTACAGCAAAATATGTGTATTTTTGAACTTGCCCTCCAGTTAATCTCGAAATTTGTCCGATTGTAGCGATATCGATGTAAGCATTTGGAAAAGTAAACAAGTCAACACTACATCCAGCTGCTACACACTCATGCCCAAGATTAGTATAGAACTGAGACTGCGGAGCTAAAATCGTCTAAAAATACCAAACAATATTTTAAATAGCAAAATTGTGGCATAAACAATACATTAAATAATTGCCCACTTTTTCTTTTTCGGTTCCCAGCAATTTTCGATCATCTCTATTTTTCAATTTTCCAGGTGCTTCACCAATTGGTAAAGAAGAGTGAAATACAAATAGTTTTCCGCATCTGTCAGCAGCCTAATTCAAAGTAAATCCGTAAATTTGACAGTTCTAGCATAATATATCGATTTTAAAAGTACTTTGAGAGCTTCAAGGCCAGCTTGAATAACAGGTCCAAGAATCGTTTCAGTTTCACGGTTATCAGCATACATTTGAGGAATCTGTTCCATTAAGTTATCAATTAAGGCTCCAGCTTCATCAATCCCAACTAAAAATCCATCTAACAGAGGCATGAACATGTCTTGCACGTCAGATACCACTAATACTTGTGGTTGAGACAAGCAGCTCTACAAAAGAAATAATTGTTGTGATGATCACTTTAATATCACAGCAATGAATTACCTTTAAGTTATAAAACTGAACAGTGTTACTGTAAGTTATAAATCCGACTTTGATTTGCGATTCCGGCTGTGAATTTTCTCTGGAAAAAAAACGTTATTAAAAAAAAATAAATATTTTAAATTAAAGAATTCTTACTTTGGCAAATGGGCAAGTATGGTCTTCATATTTTGACACAACAAGTCAACAACTCCGTTTTTAATGTTATTATACGAAACATCAATTATAAAAATAAAGGCAGGTGGCAAGGGAAATACGTTATTCTGTTAATTTAAATAAATGATCATTTAAAAATTCATTCAAAAATAATGTAAATCAAATTTACTTTGCAATAATCTTTTGTCGCGACAATTTCATAACTTCCCAAACACAATTCAGGGCGCTCGTATTTGTCCACTCTCAGACCAGTGTGATCTAAGTGAGCAAAATACTCAGCAGGCACTACGATAAAAAAAACAATTTTTAAGTCTCATTATATGCTAAACCCATAGAATAACATTACCTTCAGTAGTTGCACGACAAAAGCTACATTGAAAGCGACGTCCACCATCAATAAATTGCATGTATGGACACATGTATGCTTTGCACCTAATACAACGGGTAGGCCCACATTCTCCCAATTGAACAATTGGCGGAGGATTCTGAATCATAAAATAAAGCGTTAAAACGTGTTTAAATATCAAACACTATGCGGTCCACCGTACCTCGCCATTCTCTAGTCGCGCAAAAGGACTTATAGACAAAACAAGTGGTAAATAAGTTTGTTTTAACATGTCTGGATTACATGGTACTGTATACATTGTAGATCTTATAAATCGAGGATTACAATTTCCTAATATAAAAACAAGTTTAAAAATGACATTATAAATAACCAAAAAGTAAATTAACCTTGATCTTGGGTAATGAATTTTGTAGTTACTAATGGAGGCACTTGTCCTCTTATATTTGTACAGAATTCGCCAGAGCGAGTTTTCCTATCATCGTCTATCACTTGGATCTAAAAATATTTTTTAACATTACTAAATTAGCCCTCAGCAAATATTATTCTTAGCACAAAATCTTACAGGACTAGGCATTAATTCTGGATCAAGACGTCGTTGTTGCTGTTGTGGCTGTTGGTATGGTTGAGGTACACCATGCCCTTGGTGAAGTTGGTTATATCCTTGATTAGCTCCTTGAAACTGCGGACCTAAATTTTAATTATAAATTATCATATTTCAAAGAAAAAAATAAATTAAATAAATATACCAGGCGCAGGTGCAGATCCACCATGTGATGGAGGTGGTGGCATACCATGACCTGGTGCAAGTCCATGTGATGGAGGCGGTGGCATTCCATGACCACCTGCAGGTCCTCCATGAGATGGATGTGGTGGCATTCCATGACCACCTGCAGGTCCTCCATGAGATGGATGTGGTGGCATACCTTGGCTAGCAGAATTCATATTAGGACCCGTTGGAGGTCCTGCAAAACCACCTGAATATGGCTGTGAAGGAGGAGCACCACCATACTGATTAGGTAGAGGAGGAGTAGAACCCATATGAAATTGATGAGAAGTTGGTGGACCAGAATATGGTGGAATGCTATTTGAAGAATATCCAACTCCGTTAACGGTAGAAGTAGGCGGTTGCGAGATAGGTGGAAAGTTTGAATGCATCGGTTGATTTGTCGGAGGATTAGACAGAGGTGGCTGACTTGTTAGTGAGTTAGACGTAGGTGGCTGATTTAAAATTGGTGGTTGACCACTAATTGGCCCCGCTGACAATGGAGAAGGCAACCGATGGCCAAAATCTTGTAGCTGTTGGGTAGGTTGCACTTGCTGAGGACCAGAAGATGGTGGATATTGTGCACTTGGATAACGATTAGAAGGCGGAAAACCACCTGGCTGCGTAGAAGGCATCGGTCGATTGACAGGTTGAATTGGTGAAAACGTCTGATCAGGAGAACTGTATGCGTTTGAAGACACTGAAGTTGTCGAAGGAGGTGGTCTCATTGGTGGTATACTATTAGCAAAAGCATTACCAGGTGTCTAGAACGAAAAAAAAACCGTTAAAAGTAAATCTGGATAAAAAGTTCAAATAATAAAACAATACATTTGATAATGGTGGTCTAGAAGGCTGTCCACCATCATTTAACTGTATGGTGTTAAGCTGATGAGTAAGATGTGGAGGTAATCCAGAAGGAGGAGGAGGAGGAGTTGGTGATGACGTAGCAGTTATTCCCATTGGTCTCTGTGGTAGTGGAATTCCAGAAGGATTTTGACCTGGCTGCGGACCTGATACGCGATAATTAGTTTGTTGTATAGGTGGTGGTCCTGACATTCGTTGTGGTTGAAACTGAGAAACCGGAGGTGGAAGTGGACCAGCAATGTTACCGTTTTGATATCCAGCATTTCCCATGGATGGTTGCTGAGGAGGAGCACCATATGGTAATCTTTGTGGTACAGGAGGACCTTGAGGTGCCATCTTTACTTGATTTGCATTAACTTGTTGGGGATAAGCATTTTGTGGCGATGGACCTATTTTATAAATATAATAAATAATTAATTAAAATAAAAGTTATGTTGTAATTATACTAAAAGCTTTACCATTTCCAAATTGTTGTGGCTGTGGCGGCATTCCATATTGAGGAGATGGATAACGAACTTGATTCCCAGATTCATTGGGCTGATTGTATCCTGCCGGCGGTGGGCCACCGTAAGGATAATTCGGCTCTGTGTACTGAGGATACATCATCGTAGTGCTTTTGAAATGCCTATTCAAAAATTAAAAAAAAAAACAATTGAAGATGACACAAATCTAAATTTAATATGATCACTCCAATTCAATTTAAACTGACACGTCTTCAAAAAAAACTAGTTTACAGTAAGTTATAAAAACTCTTAACTTTACGTTGAAACGATTCAATTATCTTCGAC
The DNA here is from genome assembly GCA_013389785.1 of Helicorthomorpha holstii. Lineage (NCBI taxonomy): Eukaryota > Metazoa > Arthropoda > Diplopoda > Polydesmida > Paradoxosomatidae > Helicorthomorpha > Helicorthomorpha holstii. Next base: position 8,364,906 of record JAAFCF010006596.1, read on the forward strand.
ATATGTAAATGAAATTAGATCATGTACGACTTCGCATCAATTTCTTTTGAAGTCAATACGGAAGTACAAGTGTCAATCATACGGTATCTTATTGTATCCCACCAGATATTCTTTTAAACATAAAGTTAAAAGACTATAATTACTGACTTTAAGATAATTCATTAAACATAAAGAAGCACATTAATTAATTTTTTTTAAAAAATCGACGGGAATGTGATTACAAAATAAAATAACCGACGTAAATACTGTACTTGCAGTCATGACGTGTTGATATAAGTAGAACGTCATTACAACAACGTTGTCAAATATTTGATAAAAGTTTCGGTTAAATTATACTTACCAAAAGTTTCAGAAATAGATGGATATAGTAGCTCAACAATTATCTAAGTTTGAATTAAATTATGACGATTCAAAAGCTTTAAGTTTCAACATAACTTCTACCGACGCCACGTCTACCACTTTGCCGTCTACTCGCAAATGGAAGAGCAGACTGTTTTCTACGCATGCGTAATATAACAAGCATGCGTAATATAAAAATATCGAGCTGATTGAAATAAATTAATCGATACCGGTACCTAATTAATTATTTTATTAATTTTAAAAGTTTCAAATAGTTAAATAAATGTTTTATGTTTTTATTCATTTATTAGAAAAAATTAAATTTGAATTTCTAAAACTTTTCTTGCGTTTTAAGTTTTAAAAAGTTTATTACCGATACTTATAAGTAACTACTAGTATCGATGTCGTAGTGATAACTCTCTATCGTCTCTTAGTCCTGCCTTTTCGCATGATTTTACGCGAGAAAGGTGGTAAGTTGTTATGGTCGTTGGTTTAAAAATTTGACTTTCGATCTGTAGGATACGTGGAAATTTTTGATCATCGTAACCACGGAAAATAATTAAATGTAAGTTGATTTATTAAATATTAAAATACTTTCAATATTTTCGATAGATATTCGAGTTTTTTACTTAAATTTAGCTGAATGAAATAGGGCACGTTTACAGCGTACGTAGCCATGTGTATTCATATTGCCCTATATAATTTCAGATTTAAGAAGAAAAAATGAAGACAATTAAAGCTTCTCAAAGTATTGATATCCCGAAAGAAAGTAAGTTTACAACTCTATAAATAGCAAGTAAAATGTATTACAAAGTCAAACGTTTTTATAGTTTCGGTGTCAGTGAAGTCAAGAGTGGTAACAGTTAAAGGACCACGCGGTACATTGACCAGAAGTTTTCGCCATGTTCAAGCTGATATGGCAATGATCGGAAAGTCCAAGTTAAGAGTGGAGAAATGGTACGGCTCACGTAAAGAACTGGCGTCTGTAAGAACGGTTTGCACGCATATTTTGAATATGATTAAGGGAGTAACCAAGGTTAGACTTGTGCTGTATGGTTTTGCTGAGTGTACATACTTATGTCATGTTTGAAATATAGGGTTACCGTTACAAAATGCGTGCTGTATATGCTCACTTTCCAATTAACGTAACAACCATCGAAGGCAACACTTTGGTTGAAATCAGAAATTTCTTGGGTGAAAAAATCATTCGCAGAGTGAAGATGTCTCCTGGTGTTACCTGCGTTAATTCTACGAAACAAAAGGACGAGTTAATCATCGATGGAAACGATATCGAATTGGTCTCTATATCCGGTAATTACATCAAAACCCTACTTGATTGATTGATTTGCACGACATTTAGCTAAAATACAAAATTATACTGATTATTTGAATTTTTAAAGTATAGCTTAAGTATTTAAGTGCTATACTGTGTTATCACTGGATTGCAGTTTTAACTTTGTTGCTAACAATCTTGTATTATTTTTTAGCGGCCAAGATTCAACAGTCGACGACTGTGAAAAATAAGGATATTAGAAAATTTTTAGACGGATTATACGTGTCTGAAAAAACATCTGTGTCAGATGATTAAAAATCGTCGGCTACATTTTGAGTCTATTCGGAAATAAATCGGCCTTATACAAAATAGAAATGGTGATTTTAATGAGTCGTGTTTTTTACTGAAAGCGATTGATTTTGCATAATTTTAGCTTTATTGGTTTCAGGTAACACAGTAGATAGTGTGTAATTGATCAGTCTTAAACTTTCGGTATGGTATGAATTGCTTTAGTTTATTAAGTTTCCACTCGCATATACATCAACTTAGAATTTCATCAAGTACTTTTAGTTAGCCTAGTTTGGTTTGTGTTAAACCACTGATTTAGGACTGCACAGTTTCTTAGAGGAGAACTTATTTCCCAAGAAGTAATTGACGGTTATTTATACGACCTTTTTGAGTTATTGAGTAGTTTTACGTTTTGTCATAATTCAGGGCTGAAAGAAAGCATCCATAAGGAATCATCAAAGAACTTCGAAAGTGTGCTGTCTTTATAAATACCGGTAATCGATGTTTTAGGTTAAACAAACAGTTTTAAATGTATGAGTATTAAATTTAACACGATAGTATTAATGAGCTCCGTTGCTTTTAATTTTTGAGTTACTTGGACTTTTGTTATCTTGCAATATTTCGGAGTTTCCATTAGCTAAATGTATCTGTTTATGAAAAATAAGAAAAAGTATGTTAGTTTTTTCATTTAATGTATTTGGCATATGGATGAAAATCATTAGACTTTCACCTTTGTTGATTTAGTGGTGTAGGCCTTCTGATAAAATCGTCCAAATAATACGATGTATGAAATCATGTAAAAGAATGAGGTGTAATGCATCCATTTGGGGAAGGGACATTCAACGATAATTCCAGTTAAACCAGCACATAGCCCAACACAGAATTGAACCTGAAACCAATAATCACAACACACAACTTTATATACACAGATTTTGTGTATTTAAGATACAAAATTTGGCTTATTTTTGTAAAATAAATGTGTAAAAACGATTAATGATAACCCATTGAGTGACATTACCAGTTGGATAACAGTGAGATACTTCTTCCACCACAGATACTTGGTAATTTGTGTTCCAAATGATGATAAACCATAGTAAGTATACATTAAAACGTGAACGAACGAGTTCAAGATGGCTCCCAATATAGCTATTAGATATATTAATGTTACAATTTGACAATTATAGAATATTAGATATATGAATGTTCTCAGTTAGTTACCACAACCGCCTGGAACCCAGCGAATTCCGATCCAGCAAAAGAAAAACATAGTTGAATGATGATAGACGTGAAGAAATGTAAGTTGATTGTTTTTCTTTCGCAAAATGATGAAAATAGTATCCAGAAATTCAAGGAGTTTCGATATAAAATACAAGTGCAAGGCGGTCACTATCTGAAGATGAATAGAAAAAAATAAGAGTGTTATTCTGTTGCAATTATAATTAATAGCCAGGGTAGTATACTCGTACGAAAACATAAATTTATCTTTCAAAAAAAAATTTAAAATAAAAATCGGTTTTTTATGTATTATAAGAGAAAAGTATTACGAATTTTGACTTAAACTTTGGTCGCCAGAGTATTTCAACATCAAAATAAGTTAGTATTTCAGTTTACAATGTTAGCATTTAAATTTAATTAACAAGGAATACACGATAGTAAGTTAATTAAGTTATTTACATACTCTCATTTCTTGAGGATCTGTCGAATCTCTAACTGCTTCACAAATGTATTTGTAGTCTAATTGGAAAGTGACAATGACCAACTACATAAAATCAACATGAAAAGTTTATAAATTATCATTTTAACTGCAAAAATAATAAAAGTTTATTTTGCTATTCAGAAGTAATGTAAAACGATATCAACATTGTTTTCAGTTGTAAAGTAAACGTCATGTAAGGAGTTCCTACAAATTTTTATTTAACTTGAGGCTCTCTTTTTAATATATTCTATTTAAGTACCGCAAAATTTCATATTGAAATTTCTAAAATTATATATTGTAGAATAACTAATTGTTATGCAACTCATTAAAAATGTCCTTGTCAACTAACAATTAAGCATTAAAAAAATAATGTATTATAATAAAAAGTTGGATTACTTCCTTGAATATGTGCAAGTTAAGAGCGGCAATCAAGCAATTGTAGATGACTAAAATCCATTGTAAATCCATCGGTTTACGAGTTTTCATAAATTCTGGACCATAAGCTACCGCAGCTAAATAAATTACTATCCATGTGAAAATAGGAATAAATGAAGATGTCAATAGCCATCCATCCACACGATGATCTTTTTGATTTAAAACACAAAATTTAGACATAAACAGTACCATTTTACAATAGTGAAATTTTTTACCAATAACAGTCCATGACCAGTAATAATTGTCCACTAATATTTGAATTTTTTCCATGTTTAACTTTTAACTGGTTTTTTTTTAAGCAGAATTTATCAGATCAGATGAATTTGTTGTAACTTTCAGCTGTAAAATGCAAGAAAGACAATGAAAGGCTTGCTTTTAATATGAGTGATAAGGCAATTAAGTATGAAATGTAATATTATTGTCACAATTTCTTTTGTCTTCGTAAATGCATTAGCAGCTACACGATAAAAAAGCGTAGTGAGATAATTTTTGACAATTACAAGCTGATTAGAATAACTTCCGGAATAAAGAAAAAAAAAACACGTTATATTATTGCGTCCATAACTTAAAAATGAGGCATGAAAATAAGCTATACCGGTATTTAAATGGCGTGATAAATAGACAATTGACAAATCATCAATTGGTGTTATGTATCGTAATTTGCTTTAATGTATTTATGGTAGTGCTACTTATGCTAAGTTATGCATCCAACTGAAGAAATGTACAGTAGATACTTGTGCCTAATTAAAACACGTACCGTAATTGTTTTAATGTCTACTAAAAATTAATAAAAATTTGTAGTATGACAGTCGTATAACAGATATTTTAAATAAAAACTAGGTTAAGGTTAACTGTATTTTAATATATACTAAATATTTAAATATTTACTGCAGTTTTTTAACTAAATAAATTATCTAGCTAATTTTTATATTGATGCATTTTTATACTGAAAATGTTCAATGGACAAGAATTGTTTCATTAATTTTTCAATGTAAATGTTATACCGGTACTGAATGTTTAACTGCAACTTCCCCACTCAATATTTTATTAAAAAATACTTTTATTGGATTTAGTTCAATTTACAGAAAAAGTTTTAACACAGTTGTTCTAAAACACTTAATAAAATAATGTACTTCAATTTTTCTGAAACTTGTGTAAACCTTTTAGTTGAAGCTAACTTAGTTAAGTTAATTATTGCCAATGATGAAGTTTATGCGCAAATTATAATGGCATTAAATTCATTATAAATTTTCAAAATGTCTCTGTCGATATAATTATTGTGGTTCATATGTAGTACTGTATTAAGTAAAATGTTGTTATACAGTATATTTTTTGTTACTTGTATACTTTATACCTTAAACATGTTTTATATACACTGTATAAGGCATAAAGTACGCATACTGTATTTGTTTATTTCGTTTGTTTAAGAAGCTGCTATGCTATATGAATTTTCCAATCGATCAACCACCTTCAATAAATTTACTTTTGACATGCACGTGTTAAAATTCAACAAACGATTCAACAATGTTGAACATTATACAATAGGCAATGTAAGATTTGTGATTTAGTCAATTTTCTTGCAACGAGTAAATAAATTGAGTTTCGTAAACGTTCTTTAAATAAATAACTTAAAAGGTTAAAAAAATTGCCCATGAAATTGTCCCTGTTTCCAGTCTTTTAAACGGAAGTTAAATTGCAGCAGACATTTAAAACTGACATTAAAATATGCATTTGAAAATAACAAAAAAAGTAGAAAAATATTTGGTGAAATTTTTAATATACAAAATTTTTCACTATAGCTGTCTATTTGTATTGATAATGATATAGTATTTTAATATTCTATTTGTTAATGTTTTTGCTTGTTAATTATTTATCAACAACATTTATGTAATACGTGGCACTTAACATTAGTTAATTCAAAACTAAATTAAACTAAGACATTTCCAAAACAAATGTCTCTAGACAAAAGTTTCACTTACCTTCAGCTGCTTATCACAAAGTTTAAATGAGCAATGTTTCCAATCAGTTACATAATTCGATGATAAATATAGGTTAAACCAAATTATCCATCAGTTGTGATGCTCAGATTGATGCGAAAAAGTTTTTACAATGTTTGCTTGTCTTTACATGTAATAATTCAATTGGCACTTGCTGGATAATAATTTCAGAGAGCCTGTTCCTATTTAGTCAGACAACAAAAATTAAATGTTAAAAACAATTCGTCATAGTAAGAGAAATGCATTTTTATTATGACCTAAAAAAACCTCCAGGAAGTTAACTAAACGTATTATTATTTAAGATATTCAGGCAAAAATATAAATTTGAATAGAAGTTTAAAAGAAAAATTATTCAGTATAAAGTATTACTTTAAATACGCTAATAATGATAAATCGGGGAAAAAAATATTACCTTGATACACAAGTAGTGTTTTTCAGTGTGGATGAGTCAGTGCTATCCGTCGTCCACACACTAGTGAAAGTGATAGTAAATTTTAACAGGAAGTTAAAAGTATATAAAATTCAAACATTCTATAAACTTCAACTTTTGACAGTGGCAAGAAAAAGTAAACAAAAAAGAAGACAATACAGGGTGGCTTACTCACTTTACTGACTTACGGATGGTGACAGAGTGGCACTTTTTTTAAATCCAGTTTTCCTATTGCATCGATTAGTTGTGTATTTTGAAGTCTAATTTTAAATTTAAAGAATTTTATAATCCTGTAATAGTTTACAATAGTTGATATGCTTAAACGTGATCTTCAAACAAAATCATACTATCATTAATTGCATGGGGTTTGATGGAGGTTCATTTAAGAACATTAAAGAAAGTTCAGCATCGAATTTTTGTACATCCACAATTTGTGACTTATGAGAGTGAAAAAGTGTCGTCAAATTGTGTGCTCCCCTGTATTTTTGACGTGATTTTATTGAACAAGAAAGTTGAGTGAAGTTGTTGCTCATAAATATTAATAAGTAGCTTTGCATGTTCATGACAAATAACACAAACACATCACATATGCCAAAACGGATAATTTTTTCCCCAATTTGTACATAATTATAATTGAGAAGAGATTGTGATTACACGAAAAATTTTCTTCCTCTAAATGAGGTCATTACGTGCTTTTTATTTATTCAATTACGTCTTCATTGTATTACGTTTACTAATTTAAATTTAATCCTTTCAACGATGTAATTACGGTAATTAACCAAATGCATAAAAAGTAACTTATAATAACAAAAGTCGGATATTGAATTTCATAATTATGCATGAATTTTTTTATTACAGTATTATTATGATTATGTTTTTGTGATATTCATTTTAATAGACACTTTAGACAAATTCAGGTTTTCAACAAGACGTCAAAGAAAATTTTAATTACTATTTTAAAACTTATTCAACAGAACCAGTATTTTATATCATATAATTTAGTAGCTACATGTCTGTCTAAAAAAAAACAAATATTTTTGTTTAAAAAAAAAACTAGTGTACACATTTAGATACAAAATCAAAAAAAAATGGTTTGGATGTTTTAAATCCGATTTGGTTTTGTAATGTCACATAATAGATATTTTTCTTTATGCATTTGTACCATAATAACAAGTTACGGTATAACTTTGAGGGATTTTTTTATTTTAAAAGTATCCAGTTTACGATGATACATCGTACGAGGTACCAAGAAACACGCTCATCTAACACTGCCCATTCACATTAATTTAGTTAGTTTACACTTTATTTCTATAATTTGTACGTTTATCATCATCATCATCTACAGTTAGTAATTCAGGTACCGAGTTTCCATCTTTCTTGTCTTCAATAAATTTGAACTTATGCGGCTTCTGAAATATTTTGTCAAACAATTTTGTTAGTTTAAAACAAATTTTTGGTTTCTCAGCTAACTTACAATAACTGGTTTATCATGTAAAAATTTCGATTTGAAAAAGTAAACATCACTTTCATCGGTTGTTAATCCATAGTATTTACAAGTAGAGGCCGTTTCTTTAACGTCATCGAATAGCAACAAATTAGTTAATTTCTTTAATGGATATTTTCCATTTTTTGAACTATATCCAGTATTCATTATACAGATAGCTTTCCTAATATTAAAACAAAGCAACCATTAATATACTCGACTTCAAATTAAAAACAATATTAGATAGTGACAAAACTATGGGAAACCTTGTCAACTAAGTCAAAAGATGATCATTAAAATGATCAAATTTGACTGATAAATATCTAGATATTTTTACCTTCTAATAAGTTGAATATGAGGTAAAAGAGCATAACAGCACATTAATGGCAAAGTCTTTAAAACACGAAATATTTTGATATAATTTCCTGAAATCCACGACTGAGTTATAAGAGCTGCTTTCTTACAATGCAAGTTTAACCTGAAATTCACAAATTACAAAAAAATAAGTTTTCAATAAACACCTTTATAAATAATTAATTATCTTAAAGTAATCGCGTATACCTGACTGACTGAGGTAAAGTTAACCAATGATTAATCACTTCATTTGAACCAAAATGAAACAGCATATAATACGCCTCAATTTCGCATTGATGCTTTGAATGACTTAAAGTTTGCCTGTAATAAACTAGTAGTCTTTTCAAACATTCTCTTAAATGGGTTTCGTTGATATGTGGATCATATTCTTCAAATGGCAACTCAATGGATCTGTAAAAACACCATTTGAATAGCACATAATTAAAATCAAACTTCTAGCTTTAAATTAATAAACTTTAGAAGCAAAGCTGCACGAAAACAGCCTCTAACTACACGATTTATTATACCTATAAATGCTATAAATATGAAACCTAATGATGCTTTCCATTATTTTAGCGCAGATACTGTTAAAAATGTCTTGAAATATCATATCCTGACGAACAGCCCTCAGTCGGTCGAAGATGAAATCGTATTTATCCAACCACTTTTCCTCAGGCATCATTAAAACCCTGTTAAATACATTAAGCGGATATAATCAGGATGTTTGGACGTTAAGTTATAAGAGTGTCATACTTTGTTAATAGATAGTCTACGGTTCGAAGTAATACCACCGGAGGTCTGATTTCAGATGCTTTTGGTGCCGATAGTCCAGCTGCAGCTCTAGTAAATTCTTTCACACACTTTGTCACATCAGCTTTTCTATCAAATATATCATTTATTAAGATTATTTTTAAACTTAATATACAACATAATAACTTACGTGCATTATTAAATAGTATACGTTCATACCTTGGATTTCGTTTGTCAATCAGCTCATATTTGTGTATCTGTCGCTGTTTTTCTCGCCTAAATAAAAACGAGTAATTAATGCAATAAACGTTAATAATCTAACAAACTTAATTCGAACATTATTAACAAATTCACAGAACTCTTCGGTTTTGTTCTGCCATTTATAAAGATAAGTTAAACAGGTGATTGTCATTTGTTAAGTGAAAAAGTACACAGTAGGGTAATAATTTACCTTAAAATTTCATCTTTTGGGCACATATCAACACAAATCCCAACTACCGCTGACTTAAATTTTTTATCCATATTTATAAAGCCTCAACGTTTTACCTCTTCTGAAATCTAAACATCAAAACGATAAAAATTAAATTTACTATTTAACACTTGTTCATAGAGATGCAGTAGATACTGTAGTTAACTTACCGTTTCACAAGTAGTAGCGTTGTATGTAGACTGTGATTACGGATGTCTTATTTAATAAGAATTGAATGACCGGTATATGTTAATTAGATAATAAATACATTCAGTTTTTAATTTAAGATTCTCAAATTCTCATTATATTTTAGTAATAAACACAACCTTTGACTATTCTATCTGCTAGGCACTATGTTAAAAATAGCCTCTTTCTCCGACAACACCATCTGGTGGTTTAAACTGAAATTGTAACATTTTCTTAGCGATGGCTGGTCCCGCTTTTCTCAACCTTTTTGGGTAAAACCAGGATCCAGCCTTTATGCGATGCAATAGAATCCCCCCTGAGGCATTGTGGGTTTGTAATAGTCAAGTTCATTATTAAAAATAGGGGAAATGTATGATGCTAAGCCTAACAACGAAGAAATTCAACAACTTTTATGCCGAAAAAAGTGAAGCTTTATCGGCTAGGTTAAAAAGGCTTTTAAAGTTCGTTTAAAGACATTTATACAATGTTAATTGCTATATGATTTGTATAGATCAACTTGTTTTAATTCCATCTATATGCTTTATCTATTCTTTTTCTAATTTAAACAAAATTTTTTTAATTTTGTATGTGTTTTCAGCGTTTCACTTTGCAATAGCATCAAGCATATGATACACTTTGTAGCTAAAACACACGGAATGAATTAAAATTTTTTAAAACATAAACAAATTGATATTAACCAACTAATAACCGTACACAAACACCAAATAAACACTTTTTAACGCTAAATATTCATATCAAATAAGGAAAATCAACAAAAAATCAAAAATCAAAATTTATTATATGACGTCAATCAGTTGCGGTAGCTAACGACAAAATCGTTCGAATGACATCATCGGTTTTCTTTGATACCGTCAAATGGGGGAACATTGCCAGCTTTTCAACTTTGAGCTAAAATCTAATGCACTTCCAGCAACACTAAAAATCTAGAAAAATATGTCTTATTTTGAAGAGTGTTTGTAGAATCGTTTTACCAAATTTTATATGTTTTTATGCAGTGGTTAATTTTTTATTTAAGAAAAACAGGGGTGGCAAAGTTTAAGGCAACATTGGGGTAAAGTTGCCATGTCCATTTTCCTATCTCATAACATGCATTGCAAGAACATGGTAAAGTTACATTTTCTCAGTATATATAGTAGCTACATGCATTATTAAGTGCTTAAAATAAAATTTAAACTTCAATTTATATATTACAAAAGTTGTTGTTGTTTTTTTTTAATTTAATGCATGTAAATAAATTTTTAAAATCATATCATGTTTTCTGCAATCATTTAATGCAATTCAAGTTAAAAATGAGATTAAAACAGTAAAAATTGTTACTGGAAATTTTATTGAAATTTATTACTGGTAAATTATCAAAATGAATGGAAGTTAATTCTAAAAAAAACTGGTCAAATTCTGCCTAAAATAAAATTTTTCTCGTCTTTCAAATGATAAAGGGTTTGGTTTAAAAATGATGTCTTTAGGGATTTTGTAATGAATAGATGCTTGTAGTATTGACATTAAGCCATCATTGACGTCTTGTCCAGCTGCATCTAAAGTTTCTTTTTTATAATTTTTGTATGACCAATTACCAAATTTCGGTTTATAATTATTTGGCACGGTAGCTAATGTTTCAAATTTAATTAAAAATTATAAATAAGCATAAACATTTAATAAAATACCATTGAAATTAGCAATGAAAGTACCGTAAATGCATGCAAAAAATAAATGCTGAACATCTGGGTATCTTTGCCACCCGCAATAAAAACTCTCCTAACACTGCAAAAATTACAAAATAAATTTTTTTTTCATTAAAAACATATATGTTATAAATGTATTACAACAATTAACCTGAAATAAGCATATATTTTGCTTACCAGATGAAAGTTGTGGGGGTAGTCAAAAATCGGTGGTTTACACCACTTTAAATTTGTATTTTTGTGCACGTCTGTATAGCTCAAATATACCAAACAAGTGGTCACATGTTACCCTTAGACATCAACCAATCTACAGAAAAATTGGCGACCTCTAGGAGAGAGTGTACTAATTTCTATAAGCGCCAAAAGTCATATTTTCGAATTCTGGCGAATTTACCCCATCAAGCAAAGTTGCCCCATTTGACGGTACGAACTTTTCTTTACTGATTGGTTGTCACTGTTGCTAACTCAATTCCAGCTATCTCATTGGTCATTAATTACGTAATGCACAAGCGGCAAACATCAGTCGAAGAAATGGCGGGGAAAATAACCGCCAAAATATTGTTTACCCAGTTAGTAGTGGGCGGAAGTAGCATACGTAATAATTATGGAAGTGGGCTCACAGTACAGTATACACTTGAAATGTGTCAATTATTATAAAAATAATGTAAATTGATTAACATTCTTATCGTGAAATTTTTAATGAAGAAGCATACGAATAATGAGACGATAGTAGAAGCAAGAAATTTAATTTTGAATATGTTTGAATGAGGAAGAGTGATAGCCGAGTTTGATTCCGTGCGCGCAACAAATAGAAGCGGCAAGAGGATAATGAATGACGGCGAGCGTTGGAATGAATTGCTGGCCATAGTCTCCCATCTAGTTGTCGGTAAAGTAATCGCCAACCTTAGTTAAGTTTATGATGTGATAATTTATAGTTTTAAGAAATCATTATTTATAGTACAATTTGAAAAATGAGATGTTAAAATATATTCTAAAATTATCAACAACTTCAAGTGTCGACTAGTTTTAGGCTACCGTTAACAGTGTTAGAAGAAAACAAGTACTGTATTAATTAGATACAGTATAAGCTTAGATGTAACGTTGATAGGAGTTGAAAATACTGAAAGGAGTCGCGTTTGATTGAAATTATATTTTCATAATAAGTGTTGAAAACCACGTTTCCATGAAAAAACTAAAATTCTATCAATA
>JAAFCF010006596.1:8377524-8437928 GCA_013389785.1 Helicorthomorpha holstii
GATTAATTTGACTTTTCACTGCATTTTTCATCCGCCTGGTTGAAACAATAAGTACTGTACTTAGCTTATTGAACAGTATATTGATAACCTAGATAGAATTGACAAGTGAAATATTACCGCCAAAATAATGGCGCCAAATGACCTAACCACTTGGGCGCGGTATTTATCTACAAATAGAAGTGTAGGCTTCAAATCGACTTTTGAGTCGTGTGACTCCAGTTGCACATCACTTGTAATGACAACTGAAAAACGAAGCGGATGTGCATGTTGTACTGCCATAATGAGATTACTGTAAATTAAAACTGCTAAGAAAGAAAAATTTACACGACTTCAAAAAATGTTGCAATACCAAGACACCAACATTTACAGTAACTATTAAAACGATTCTTAACAACGACAGGAGTTTTCCTCGATGTTGATGCTATTTTCAAAATAAATGTTTAGCCATTTCAGGCCATTTTATCATGTAAAGTACATTTTATAGTTAAAATACAATACCGGAAAGCTAATTTCATGAATTTAGGTAAATGTTTTAATTAATTATTTTAATTTAAAACTTCCTATTCAATGCAATGCAATCGAACAGCGTAATCGCTAATAAAATGGTCGTGTTGCAGAAGCGCTACTCTTACGTGGAATTAAATCGGGATAAATTTTACATTTAAAATTAAAATGATATCTGGAAATAATTTAAAAATAACTAACCTAACCTAGAAAAATGACTAAATTAACCTGACGTAATCTAACCTAATTAAAACGAAAGAAATTAAATTCGCATTTTGCTGAAATTCCGATTGGCAACACAGGCGCCATTTTCGTTGTTGATACCGTAATTCATTTAAGCGAAAAGTTTAATTGGTAGTTATTAATTAAAAAGTGTAAATAAACACTTAAAATTAACTTTCCGGGATTGGATTTTATACAAATAATGCACTTATCATGATAATTAAGAACATTTACGTTAAACATTTATTTTGAAAATAGCATCAACATCGAGGAAAAAACCCAACGACATGATAAATTGTGTTGTGTACGGTAACATTATTGATTTGTATTTGTGCGAAACTACAGCTGTTTTGGGTTTTGAAAATTGATTTTCCCAGACAGTTGATCGATGCCTAATATTGGATTAAATTTCGAGGACACAAGGTAATGTTTTTACACGTTTAATTCGCTGTTAGATCTTGTTAAACTAATGTCGATGTTTTATTAACGTAGAAACTGCATCAGTTATGGCTTCGACTGATATTCTCGTAGCAAGACATGCTACTCTTCCTGGTCATACTAGTGACGTTACTTGGGTTGATTTTTCATTTAATATGCTGGCAACGTGTTCAAGGTATATCAAATAAAACACATTAAATAAATAATGTCACGCTTAATAAAACTGTTGGTGTTTTAATTTAATTATGAAGTGATAAAACGGTAAGATTATGGGACGTATCTAATTTCGAAGAGGGCGTTAAAGAGCTACCCCAATCACCTTTACTTGGTCATCGTTACACTGTTCACTGCTGCTGTTTTTCTTCATATGGAAATCTACTAGCAACGTGTTCAATGGATGGATACATTATATTATGGGATCCAAAAGTATAGTGTAAAATGAAATCATGTTTCATAAGTTTCCATTTTCTAAAAAACTGATGACAACGTTGAACGTACACTGCTACTGTATGTTCTTGTGAAAAATCTGAAATCCGCTTTGACACCATAAAAAAAGCATTATAATTTATAATGTTATTTTCACTATAACATATTTCTTATCTAAAATTTAGCTTTTTGACATTTCATTCAGCTCAAATAGAGCGAAACACCTCGCACAAAAGATATAATTTCTAAAATGAAACGTCCGCTTTTAATTTTCATAGTTTCAGTAAGTTTTGCGTCTTAATTAAACCTGTTTTTTTATTAAGTTAAAATAATCTGGAAACTTAACCAAACAGAAAATCTAAGTGATAAGTTACAGGAATTTACCGATCGAATTTCTTCTATGCAGACAGGGACAGTGATCGAGACTTTACAACATCCATCTACATCCAGTATACGAGTGTGTAAGTTCTCATCAAACTCTTCATATCTTGCAACTGGAAGTGAAGATGATACATTAGTTATATGGGATGTCTTAACTAGGAAAATTCTTAGGTATTTATAAAATATTTTGTAGCATTTATTACATACTCGCATACTGATTTGAGTGTATTTTTCATAGCACTCTGAAAGGGCATGATGCCTCAGTTACAGCATGCAGTTTTACTCCTGATAGTAATTTTGTCATTTCTGGATCAACAAACGGTGATTTGAGGCTATGGGATATTAAACGAGGAACGGATTTGGCTATGAACATCGAAGGTCATGATCTTGGAGTTATGGCTTGTGAATTTTCGCCAGTTGTTGGCGTGCAAAGTGAGAATAAACCACTAAATGTTGCTTAAATTTACTGACATTTTGCGATATATTATATTAAAGAACTTAGTGGTAATGTAAGTTACTCCGAAGCTGAGGTTCTTTTTTATCATTTTAGATTCAGATAGTTGTCGAAAACGATATCTGTTAGCAACTTGCGGAAATGACGATGCTGTAAGACTGTTTAATGTTACCGTTGGAGTTAACAATGAAATTGGCTTAATCACGGCTCTTCGTGGGCATGAAGGGAATGTCATGTGCTGCCGATTTTCATCAAATGGGAAGCTATTAGCATCTGCGGCTGGTGACAAAACAGTTATTATCTGGAATGTGGTAATTATCCATCACATTGTTAATATTTTAGTGATCATTTGATCGGTATATAATTATTTTTAAAGAATTCACGATCAATGTTGATCCGGTTAATAGGGCATCAAAGGTTAGATATTTTATAATGATATAAAGTAAATAATAACTAACCATGACTAAACATAATAATATAACTAAATCTCGGTGAGCGTGCCATTTAGGGGTACAAGACTAAAAAGGTATCTAAAGAAAGTTTTAAGACATTTTTAAGAAGTTCATAGTAACATACTAAAAAGTAACTAAATTCAGTAAATTTCTTACAATTAATAACTCACTAAAACTAAACTATGCCGTAATTACATGGGAATGTACCACAGGTATAAGCTATATAAATATTTTTTTTTTAAATGAGTAACAAAAAAGTGAATGAAATTTAGCATTAACTAATATTTAAAACAGGAAAATAATTAAATTTTCCGATTTTGTAGCAACTGGGCTTATCGAGTTAATGGCACGACACTGCTAAAACTTAATTAAATTTTTTTAATTTAAAATAACAAAAATAAACTTAATAATTAATTGTTGATTCACAGGTATGTTACATCATGCGCCTTTTCATTTCAAAATAATTATATTGCATCTGGATCCAATGACAAAACCATAATAATTTGGCAAATAAAAGAAAATAAATTAAATCTGTTAGGTAAACAATTTCATTATTTTTTTTTCATAAAGTGCAAACTAGCTTCATAAAGATCAACTAAAATTAATACAAATTGTTTTTTTTTTGTATATTTTGCTTTATTTTTTTTGAGAAAGTCAAACTTATACTGATTTTAATCTGTATTTTAGCTCCATCAGCTCCAGTTAAGGACTTAATTGACTTTGAAACACCTGTAAAACAAATGATAAAAGATGATGGCAAAACACCGCACGAATTTTTCTGTCCAATTACACATGAAGTAATGAAAGATCCAGTAATAGCTTCTGGTAAGAAGGAAGAGATTAAAAATAGTTACTATAATTAGTTGTAAATCTTGGATTTGCAAATATTGAAAACAAATGTTAAAATAACACGCAAGTTTTAAAAATGAATTCTTCAAATCGGGAGGTATGACCAACAAATATAAAGGTTTACAATCTTAGTTCTTGTTTTTTATATTAAAAAAGTTTATTTGAAATTTTAGATGGATTTTCGTATGAACGAAAAGCCATATTGGAATGGTTACAGAGTGGTAAAGCCAGCAGTCCCATGACTAACCAGAAATTATCGCATATGCAAGTAACGACTAACTTCGCTTTGAAGATGCTTATTCAGAGACATTTTGAGAGCTCAACATAATCATTTTATTTATACGGAAAGTCTTGAATTTGGTCAAAGGTAGGTTCCACAAACCCTATAATTTTAAAATACAGTTTCCACTTCACTTGTTTATACAAAAACACCAAATATTAAACGACAGCTAACACTCATGATTATTGCGATTTTTAAATACATTGTTGGGGGGAACAAGTTCCCACATTTGTCTCAAATATTTTTGAAAATCGTCTCATATTTTCAAATCTCGCATTGTGCATTCTGCACTCTGCAATAATGACTTATTAAGGCAGCTAATCCACATTTGCCTTAACATTAAAAAAGCTATAATATACGAGATGCACATCATTATACAGTATCTAATAACGTAATAATTTACAATTGTTGGGAAGTTGAAGTGGCATATTTTAATTGCAAACTTTAATTATTGTGCCTTAACTTGCGAGAATTCTAAGTTGCACTGAAAATGAAATGATTACTATACTTATTTATCGTTGTATTTATCGAGAAGCTGGATTTGACTACCAGTGTACTTGTATATTAATAATTTCGAATGTAATAATTACTGTGAGTGAAAGTACCGAGTGCATGAAAAGCATGATTGGAACAATTCTGGATAACAGAATTTTCTGCCATGTTTGACATTTTAAACAGCTTACAGTAAGGTGGAATATCATTCCTCAAATAAAAATTCGGTCACAATAAAATTAAATTATCTGCCGCATTTAATTGGTTATAAAGAATTAATTTAAATAATTTTATCAATTTCACGACATGCGTTTCTTAATTTTTTGTTAAGAATAGTATTTTTTATACTCTACAGTATTTGTTTTTAAAAATGGCTTTGCTGCATACTGTATTTTGTCCTATTTTGAAATGGTGCCCTGGATGCAGTTTGATGATGCTATGTTACAATTTTACTGTAATTGCGAAGGTTTACAAAACCCTCAACAAGTACTTTGACACTTTCACAATTGATCTGAAACTTGACCATTAAAAAATTTGATTTAATCAACGTGGCATTGAACTTTTTAACTTGAAATATAAATTTCAATATGTAACAACATTCTTAAACGTGTTTCATAGAAAGATGAAGCAAAAATGTTGTTTCAATTATTTTTCTAAATGACATTTAAGTTATGTATTAAATTGTCATAATATGCTAATAATGTTTAGAGATTGTACTGTGTTTCTTTTTCTTCTAAAGTTGTGAAAGTTGCCCAAAGTTCATTTGTTGTTGAAGTTGAAATCGAAAGACATGCGATATTTTTTATAATGTGGAAATGACCCAGGAGTAATCAGACTTTGGAAGTTGTACGTCCAAGTGAAAGACCTTGTTGATCATTTTCGTCGGCAGTTGCCATATTGGCACTATAGTTTGTTGTATTTTAAATTTAATACCTCGATTTAATCAAACGAGTTTCCTCATTACATGATTAGAGTCGCTGTAAATTGCTACTACCATATATGAGCCATTGACTAAGTGAAAAAAAGAATAAAAATGGTGAATGTGTTCATGAAGCCAGACAATTTAATTTAAATAACTACAAGTAATTCGGTTAGTTTATTACAAATGGAGCACAAGGTCAGCTGTTCAATTTGGATGAGAGAAGCTTATCTTTTTATTATTGTTGCTTTGATGTTTTTCATATCTCCGAATAATGCTGGTAAGTGATTTAAGATTCATTACATGCAACTCTGCATGCTAAAGAAACTGATTTCGCTAAGCCAATGATAATTTCAATCAATTTTTACATGTTAGAGTGTTGAATTTTTTGTCGGAAGAGTACAAAAATTACCACTGTTCATCTTGTACAGTTTGACATTTTGTGTTCGCTATGATGATTTAATCATTACATAGAATAAAATTCTCTCAATAACTAAGCAGTATGACCAACTATTTAAATTGAAATTGTTTTACAAAGCTAATTATGTAACCTAAGCATTATAGAGAACAGCGTAAAGACTAAATTAGGTGGCTAAAATATTAAAGAGTCCAGTGACCAAACTATAATTACTGTATAGCAACTTACTATTATTGTACTATACGTTTGATGTAGAAATTTAAAATATAGTAGAGATACCGAATACAGTGTTTCATTTTTATTTATAGTAGGCATATTTACAAATTTGATATCTAAATGTGGTTTTTTTAAAATGGCAAGATGTTAACTGCAAAATATTTATGCCAATCAAATGCAATAATTTTATTTGTATTGCATTTTTCTTATCGTATTGACTACAATTATTTATACTGCAAATTTGAAGTTTATATAATTTTTATGTTGAACAAGATATGAATTATAAATTAAAACTTGATAAGAAAATATCTATACAAAGTAGGCATAAACACAAATGTTGTTTGTAGAGCAGTGGGTTAACATAAACATCATAAAATGAATCACAGCATATTAATTACCTATTCATAGTTTACAGTTTCAGTTTAATTTTTAACAGTTCTGTTCAATGTACAAGTAACACAAACCTATTCCTGACTCGCAACAGTTTAATTTTTGGTTATAATTGTACATTTACTTAAATACCGTAATTAAATTCTATAATTTTTTGTATAGATATTTGGAGCAGTTGTGGTTGGAACCGTAATGAGTGCCATGACGGAATTAAATTTGACTACACCCGAGGTTTCACTTATAATTACAAATACTCTGCTAACATAGCCAGCGATGTGGTGGGCACCTCCAGCGATTTCAGTGGTCTATTTATCGAAGCTGACGTCCTACTACAAGCCATTACTTCTTGCCATTTTTCAATGGAAATAAAACAAGTTTCACTTCACAGTCGAACATCTGATAATCCTGTTCCAATTGAACAGGCAGTTGGCCACGAACTTTTCAGTAAATCCCTTGAAGCAAATCCAATCTACTTTCAGTTCAACGATGGAGCAGTCGACTCAGTGTGTGCCGATCCAGAAGACCAACCTTGGGTTCTGAATATCAAACGTGGAGTTGTATCATTGTTTCAAAACAATGCTGTGGACAATTTAGTTGGAGGAACTTTGGTAGAGAGAGATGTTCTTGGAGATTGCCCTACAAATTACATAATGGACTATTATCTTTCGACCTCTGTAGTTGTAAATAAGACAAAGGACCTAAACAGCTGCAGGCACCGTGGGCAAACGATTTCGTCGATCCAGTCAACACCGTATGTCGACTTGATTAACCAGGATGAAGCAATCATTAGAAGCAGTTACACGTGTATTCAACATGTAAACAACACAATTATTTCTAAGGTAAATTGCAAGGAAAAATACGTTTCAACGTTATTTGCAAACGGACCGAATGGTGTGACATTTCAGTCGGAACAGAACTTAATTTTCACGCAGTTTTACAAAGTGAAATTTACGAATGTTCGGAAAAAACTTTTAAAATCAACATTGCTTTTTGACTACAACTTTAATATAAAATCAAATGAAGTCAATGGAGCAAATGAAATTATAAGTCAAATTTGCGTCGATAAGAACCTGGCACAGGAACAAAAACAGCCAAAGTTGTTTTTTCAGTTGGTGCATATTTTGTCAACATTTGACTTGCAGCAGCTTTCTGAGTTCGTAACGGGTTCTCAGCAGATTTGTCTTGGTTTAAATACTATAAACGATATTTTACCGATGATTGAAACGAGAGCATCTTTGGCTTTGATGACGCAGATGATTTTGGACAATAAAATTAGTGATTCAGTAAAGAATCAGTGGCTCAGATGGATCGCGTTGACCAAGGATCCCACTGGGGAGATGTTGTCTGCTGTTTTACCACTAGTAACTACTATTCAACCGTCCCCACAAGCGCTGTTGTCTGTATCGGCGTTGGCAAATTTAATTTGTATAAAACAGGCAAATTGCACGGCTGAAGTTGAGCCGGTGAAAGTGCTACTGAAATTTTTTGAAGATAAACTTTCGCGGCAATGTGAAGTTGGTGACACTACATCGATGATTGATGTAATTTCAAATTTGAAGGCTGTTGGAAATTTTGGACAATTTTCAATTACATTGTTAAAAGCACTTGAAAAGTGTTCGACGCTTCAGTATCATAAAGTAGGACTAAGAGTGATGGCCATTGAAGCTTATAGAAAAAGTCCATGCTCAGTCTCAGTAAGTTAATTTTTTTTTTAAAAAAATTTGGTACAGCAAGTTACTTGTACTAATATTGTTAAGAAATTTAGAAATTTTATCGTGAGACTTTTTAATAGTGAAAATGTCATAAAATACCTAAAAGCTATAAACTTGTTTCAACTGGAAACTCATAAAATGTGCCATAATCCATAAAAAAGATGAAATTTTATAAATGTAAGTTTTTAGAAAGTAAACTAATGATATGATGTGTACCAATTAAATTTTTAATAGAAGCCACATCTACTGACCATGTTTGAGCAAAAAAATGAAGACAATGAAATTCGATTGGCCTCCTATTTACAGCTAATTCAATGTGCTGATCGTTCAACATTGGAACGAATTCTAAAAGTTGTTCAAGACGATACCGGAAGCAGGCAAGGTAATAAAATGATTAAATATAACCTGAAATACACAGAGATTGTGACTAGCAGTTAACAGTCATTCTAAATTACAGTTAAAGCTTTCGTGTTTTCCCACCTAAAGAGCCTCCAAGAAACATCGGACCCGTGTAAGAAAAAGCTAAGTTTGTTACTTGAAGAACTAATCGATATCGAGGATCTTCAAATTGCTGATAACGACATAAGGAAATTCAGTCGATTTTACGACAAATCAATATACTCTGAGCAGATGCAATTAGGAGGTCATGCTCAAGGCTACCTCATTTATTCCTCTAGCTCATTTCTACCTCGGTCAATCGGTCTTAACTTTACTGTGGATTTATTTGGACATTCAATAAACTTGTTTCAGTTTTCCACTAGGGCACAAGGCTTGGACTTTTTAACAGAGAGCATGTTCCGTCCGGAGCCACAGTACCAGCCAGCACCATACGGGAATGAGCTGAGTAGGCATTAATTGTTTCTCATTTATTTTTATTAATGAAATGTTAAGTATTTTTCTAATATGGTAGGTAACAATAGCAATAACAAAAATAAATTGATTTTGCAACCAATGGAAGGCTCAATGTCGGCCAAAATATTTGGTCAGGAAATTTGGACGGTGGAGGGCAACCAAAAGAAAATAAGTGAAATAATGAATGGTATGTCTAATTCAAGATGGACTGATTTTCTTCAATACTTGTCCCAACACAATTCGGCTGTTTTGCATAAAAATGTCATTCTTTTTGACACTGCCCAAATCAAGTCAACAGCTTGTGGATTTCCTTTTATTTTAAGCTTCAATTCTACTGCCAGCGCTCACGTGAAAACTGGAGGTCGAATAAATCTAGGTTTGAGATCTTACGATGTTGAAGGAAAGATTAAGTCCTCGTTTACTATTGTTGCTGAAACTGCCATGACTTTTGATGGATATGTCGGACAGTTGAGTACTCGTCTAGTCACCAAATTTCATACTTCCATTCTACTTGACGGACAAATCGAGTACAAATCCGGGGAAAAAACGAAAATACGGTTGAACGTTCCTGAAGAGAAACTCGATTTGGTCGTGATTAGCAATCGAGTGGTAGTTAGAAAGTGGAACAAAGATGAAGAGTTGGAAGCAGATCCAAAAGTGGAACAGCACTGGAGAGGGTGCACTGGAATGGAAATGGAATTTGGAATGCAACTCTGTGGGCAAATTAGTTATACTAATGCTTCTAGCATTCCTACGGCGCCGTATTTTCCCCTTAATGGACCACTCATTTTTAGTTTAACATTGGCAAAGACTGATCAGACGATTAAATCTTATTTACTACAGTATTTCCAGCAGAGGGTAGGTTTTGTTTTCTATTAGTAGCAAAAATCGATCTTTGATTTTTTTGGTAGTTTAATTTTTATGATCTTAAAATTTTACAGCAATTATTTAAAGATGATAAATCTGCATATTCGTTGTTGCTGTCCGTGAACACACCAAATTCAGCTGTTGATCGAGAATGGATCATCCATTACTCTCTGGATTCTTCGGATGGTAGTTTGAATTTTCGGTTGATTTTTCCTATGAAGAAATTGGAGGTTGGTGGTTCTTATAAAACGTCTGATAAAAGGAATCAACTGTCTGTTAGGATTGATGTGGATAAAAAGAGAACTTATAACTTAGAGTCAGATTTTAGATACGAATATAAGGATGAAATTATCTATTTTACTCCTAAAATTTCGCTAAAAATGGGAAGTGTGAATCTACTAACTTTGGAAGGGCATTCCAATTATGTGCCTGATAGAAAACTGGAAATTGATTTACACATAGAAGATGTCACTGTCAAACCAGTCATTGTTAAAGGTACACATATGTTTTTAAAGGTATTTTTCTTTTATATGTTTAATAGTATTTAAAGGTTTTTTTGATTTAAAATTTTTTCTTGAAACTTTTTTCTGTACTTTTTGTTGCTTTTTAACTTATTCTCAGTTTAAACCGAGTCTACTGTACATTACTATATTAATATTCGTTATTTGATTTCCAGCTTTACTGAACCGAAACAGAGACAAACAAAAAGAGTCCGAGTTCAGTTACGATATAACTTTCAACTCCCCAATGGTTGACGCAAATTCTAACGGGACATTAAAAACCATTGGTGGAAGTGGGCTAACTCTAAAAACCGTATTAGAATATCAACTAGAAGGCAAAGGTCCTAAGGAGCTAATAGAAATAGTCGGTAAAACTCGTTTAACGCGTGTAACGATAACAACAGCCACCGCCGACCTTGTGATCCACACGTCTGCTTTAGCTATTCGAGACGCTTCAGTTCAATGGCAACTGCAGCTAGCTGAAGGATACCTAGAACAAACACTGACGGTAAACAACTTGCAGAAGCAAGCTTTATTTTGGGCCCAACATGTCATTGCCTATGGCGGTACACTTGAAAATAACCATCTAAATGCAAAAGTAGAAGCCAAATGGTCTCAAGTTCATTTCCTCTTTAACTTGAACCACACCAACACAGCAGCATCGTTTTTTAGTAATGTTCACTTGCAGCCATCCAGGATGGGACACTTCTACTGTTTTGAAGCCGCTGTAGATGATGATTCGGACATAACGACAAATTTCACCAGTTACACTAAACTTAACATTGATTCACAAGAGTACTTTGTCTTTTTAAATGTATCCGAGCTATATGTTGGAAATTATTTAATAAATTGGAGAAGTTCAGGAGAACCCATTCCTACCTTCAATGCAACGTTGGAATATTTGAACAACAGTACTTTGATAGATTTTGATCAGTGTTTTAAGCTCCATGCTAAGTCTCACTACTCTTGGAAAGAATTGAAGGTAAATGCCAGTTTGTTTTTATCAGAAGACAATGGTCAATTGGCTGTCGACACAGAGGGACACCATACAATTACAGCCCATTATGAGAAAGTCGATTATAACGAATATGCTGGTCGATTAATAGTCAACACAACTGCAGACAAAACCAATAAGGAGCTAATTAATGGAGCTGGAAGAATTATTTACGAAAATAATTTAGCTATAGAAGAGCTGAATGGGATGTTTGATTCTAATATTATTTGGATGGCGGAGGATAAACAGCATAGGAAAAATATAACATTAAGTGGTAATTGGAGGGACAGTTATGATCTCATGCAAACTAATTTTGAAGTTTTGTGGGATTCTGAGAGGGATCTCAATAAACATATGGAAGTGGCGACATTTATCTTTCAACAGAGCAATGCTTCTACCATTAAATTTAAAGTGTCCTATTTAAGGAAAGAAATCTTGATTGAATTTTTCCACAATTTTCGAGGGATTTGGTTTAAATCTTTTAGTCTTATTTCGCATTGTTTGCTGCAATGGGACGGATTGAAAAGACTAGGAATTGATGCCCGGTAATTACCGGTTAATTTGGTATTGAAAATGTTTTTTTTAAACAAAAAATCTAACTTTATTTTTTTTAAACAGAATTAATCAAAATAAACTTTCTTCGTCAAACGCCGTTGATGGTTCTCTGGAGCTGTACACGCCGTTAGTATTTCTGGAGGAAGTTTCGCTGTCTGGAAGTCACCAGGACAACAACGCATCTTGGAAAACCAATGGTAGCTTGCTAATCAACAACAAATGGGATTTTACTATGTCTTCGTTTGGAAAAGACTGGAAATCCGGCAACCAACGCCACTTTCTCACTTCAACAAATGTCACCACGCCATATGAAGGCATTGAAAGTGTGGGTTTTTCAGTTGATCATTCAATAGCATCCCGCGAGATAAAAACCGTAGCTTTGCTAAGTTGGGGTGAACAGGCTAATGGGAGTGATATCAAACTTACTAGTAGCATTATTCGACCAAATGCAAATTACCAACAAGGCATGATTTCTTTTGATTTGGTAACCCCGTTCCAAGGTCTTGAAACTGCCAAATTTGACTTGCAGCATGATTTGACTTATAACGGTATTGATACGTGGACTCGCGTCGAATGGAATAAAGTTACTGTAGTTTATTGTGGTCTTCACGGACTTAAAGTTGTTAGTAAAGATGGTTACTATCACTTAAATGGAAATGTCACGCTCATAATTCCTGTTGATGGTCTGCGAAACGTCAGTTGTGTAATGAAACATAAGTATGGTGCCGATATTCTGTCAACTGAGTTAAGTTACAATTGGGCTCCCGAGAAAAAAGCTTTAGTGTTAGTTCATGGTATTAAAACACAATTTGGCTTTGGAGGAAAATTTGACGTCGTTTTACCATCAAACAATTTAGGGGTCAGTGCCAATTTTGATCGTGGTGATACAAATATGGCTGGATATTTAAAAGGTCACTGGGACAGTGCAGTTAGCGAATTACAAATGGATGGCAACTACATGAGCATAACTCAGTTTTATTATAATGTCCAGTTTAACACACCATTGGAACAGCTGAAGGAAGCAGTGCTTTCAGTAAAAAACTCAATTGGACCATCATCTGTAAATTCAAGCCTCATAACTCGAATTGGTGAAACCAAAGCCGAGGTTTTGGTGGAAGGAGTTCTAAACAGAGGTGGATTTTCTAAAGGTCATTTTAAGTGCAGCACTCCATGGAGAGTTGTTCCAAGTGTTTTGATCAGTGTTTATCATGGTCCCACATTGGAAAAAAGTTTAAAAACTGGAATTGAAGGTCAGTGGAATAATTCAACATTCAATGTTAGTCACGCAATACTATTTCATGGATTGACTAGATTTATGGATAGAATTTATGTCAGTTTGCCATTTGAAGGTCTGAAAAATTGTTCATTAGTGGTAGACCATCTAATATCGGATCAATCCATCAATGATCTCTTTAAAGTTGAAGCTGAAAATTCAACACTTCTCTCTTTGGACTTTAAAGGAAGTTTCACAGTGACATCTGAGATGAAAAGAGCTTTAAATTCACAGATAAAGTTGGATACCAGTATCTGGACTCCACATGGTATTGAGGTAACTTTTAGTCATGAAGACGATGGAGTTAATTTTCAACCAATATTGAAAATACGCACTATGGAACCTGCTAAAAAAGTACTGGACATGTCAGCATTGATAAAATCCCTTCCTGGTGAAAAGTCGATCAATATCGCTATCGAAGATGTTGGTTTCTTTAATGCTGAAGTTAAACTGTCTGGAAAAGAAATTGATTTTAAGTCCAGCACTAACTGGCAAGATTTATCGGTCAGTGGTATCATTGCCATTGATTTCCTCGCACCAAGAATGCTGTTAAATGTAAAAGCTGGACATACTGTTTTATTTATGATGGATGGAGCATATGATGTGTGGAGTGCTGAAAAAGTAGCATACTTCTTTTTACAGAAAGCAGACTGGAAAATTGGTGTTAATGGAAGTGGGGTTTTTGCTGTTGATGACATGAGCGGCGGTATTGTAATTGACATTACTCCTTCCCCAGGCTTTAAAATTTTGCTGCTGAACGTTTCGGCAGATACTAGTGGAACAAAATCAATCTTAAACAAAAATCTTAAGGTTTCATTAAAATGGATGAATGCAAAGGTTCTTTCCGTATCGATTGGAACTCAGAAACGGCGATCTAGCACTCGATTAACTACTGCAATTACAACCCCAGTGAATTGGTTAAAAATGGCTGATTTTACCATGACAATTGACAAAGGCAAAACGGCTGAACTGATGGTTAGATGGAATAGAAGACACAGAGTTGAACTGAGTATGTCATCCTTTAATATTTTTGACACAACATGGACTTTACAGTCCACACATCCATCAATTTCTTATACAAAATTGACTTTGCTGAGTAAAATGGATACAAACCATAAGCAATTGTTGGCTGCTTTAGAGGTTGACCAAGTAAAAAGAAGGGTTTACATGGATTTAAGGCAGACCAACACAAGTGCTGACATTATCATGGAGCTAGACACACCTGATAGTTATTCTTTATCAGGGAACTGGCAAACTGGAAATGCCAATGCATTAAAAGCCACTTTAAAATTTCCTACACAGCAATTGACTTTGGTAGGCAATGTGAGAGTGGAAAACGAAGATACTTCAGGCAAAGGAAATTTAGATGTAAATGGAAAAAATATTGGGAAATTAACTTTCTCTAAACAAAAAACTGGAACATTAGTTGAAATTACATTCGATGTTGACAAACCAATTGGCACTTTTAAAGGGAAACGTTTTTATTTTGCACAAAATATTAACGATTTAGCAGCAAAATTTGAAGCAACAATGACAACTGACAGTGGAAACTTTCATGAAATATCCTGTGTTTCAACCAAATCCCCAATACCAAAGATAAGCTTAAATATCAATTCTCCATATTTGGGTACTGACAGTCCTTTAACATTGCAAACTAGTTTCAGAGTTCAAAATAAACCACTTGTATTGAATGGTGATTTTGTTCTCGGTATGGGAAACACCACGAAACATGAAGCAAAGTTACATATCATTGCTAATGAGTTAAAGTATGTAGGAGTAGATTTCAGTGTCAATTCCCCATTAATCGCAAGCAATCAATTTAAAAGCTACGCCAATTTTCAAGACACTAACAACGGGATAAATGCAAGTTTAGGTGTTGAACTTCCAAATGGTAACAACAGTGTGGACATTTCCTACATAAAAGATGGTACTGCTGGAATGACTTTAATTTATGTTAATGGCAGCGTGTCCATGATCGATCCTGGAGTTTTCAGAATTGTAGGCAAACATAAAGGTGATGAATGGGACAACATGTCTGTTGATTTTGAGCTAACAACACCGATCAAGGGTTATGAAACATTTAAAACAGCTGTGTCTACAACTCATAATTTTGGGACAAAATTTGAATTGGATGTTCACTTAGTTACTCCATACGAAGGTTATGAAGACATTGTTTTTGTTCAGCACTTAAATTATTCTTTGCGAGATGTCGTGGTTGGAGCAAAAACCCGTTATCGGTTCGATGGTCTCGGGTTTGACCTTGATGGGAGTTGTCAACGTGAAAATGATTATTTCGTTATTTATAGTGACTTAAAGTGGTGGCCACTAAGCAACGCAGTACCTGAAAGTTCAGTTAATTTTACATTAACAACAATGCCAATTGCAATGGAGATAAATTCTGTTGGACCTCGATGGGACTTGAGCGCTGGCGGGCATTACAACAACTGGAAAGACGCAAATGTTAAATTGGACATTACTTCAAACAAGAACTTGCATTTCGAAATTTTAAACAACTTAAAGAAAATTTCATCTAATAACTTTGTCAGTTTTGTTACGTTAGATTATGCTGATAAAACATTGGTCGACTTTACAGTTGGTGGAGAAGAGCATGGAATCGTTTACTTTAATATCACAACGCCATTTTCATTAGTACAAAAAATCTCCGGAATAGGAAGTGTCCGGCGAGACGATGGAAATTTTGAGACAAATGCCAGATTAGATGTTAACGATGACCCACTGTTTAATGGCAGTTTGTTATGGTTGTCTGATGAGATTAACCGTAATCGAACCGCTGTTTTGGAACTTGATAATCAATGGCAACCAATTGGAATTCGTATACAGACTCACCGTCAAATGACAGTATGGGAAGCTGACACGAGAGTTGTTTGGGATTTTGCTAACCGAAATCAGTCATGTGCTGGAGCAATTGTTCAAGTCAACACAACTGCCACTGGAAGAGACTTAATTTTAACTTTGATTCATCCCAAACATAAAGGCCACTTGAAAGCCGGCTTGCATAAAAGTAATAATTCCTTCACACACTTGGCTAATATCAACTGGGCCAATAAACAAGTTGCTGCTTATCACATTATCTCTCACTCTACATCGGAAGACCACAATAACATCTGGAAAAGGGATCTGGAACTAAAGTGGGAGCATCCAGAACGACTTATTTCTGTTGACGGAACCGTTGTAAAAACTAAAACCAGTGTTATTCAGTTTCTGTCTGCTATAAAGTTAAATGAGCAAAATCCCGGACTTCAAATTTCGGCAGAGTACGACAAATCACGCATTTCTGTGGAAATCAAGCATCCAAAATTAATCAAAAATGTAAATTTTGAAGCTGAGGTGTTTGCTCCCGAATTAGGAACTAAAATCCTAGATTGCAAACTGAGTTATTTACTGGACCCGAGAGAAGATTTAAAATTAAAAATAGCCACTTTTAAATTCGGACTTGAAGGGCATTTAATGTTGGTCCATCATGCCTCGCATCTTGATCTTGCCACTTACTGGTACACAGACAAGCGGTCAATTGCTAACTTGACCGTCCATTATGATGACCACAGAATTATAATCGACGGTCGAAAAAGTATTCATAGCAGTGAGATTGGATCCATTTATGTTTTATCTGGGACCGAACGTCATTTGGAGAAATTGGTGTCTATAGTGGCTTCGAAAAACAGTCCTGAAAATGTTTCAGCCATACTTACAAGTCCATTTATAGTTATCGATATCAATGCTTTACTAAGCAATCCGTATATTCAGGCATTTTATACTGGAAATGAAACTAGGACAGAGTTGAAATTGGGTTTGGATCCAACATTAAAACGACTTGTGTATGAGACGGTTAATCTTGGGCATGGATTAGACGCGGAAGTTATTCTTCATCTTAATACGACTAGAATGATTACTGGACGTGCTTATTGGACGCCTGGAATTGGAAATCGTGTTAGAGAGACACTGATTGAAGGCATAATGTGCTTGCATCAGAGAGCAATGAATTGGAGTGGATTAATTTGGAATAATGTAGCCTCAGAACTTATTAGCAAGTGGAATGAAATTGTTTCCGGAATCTTTGTGACTTTCCAACCTTTAACTGAGGAAATTAAACAAGCCGTTGACGAAATTTTTGAAGATTTTACAACGGTTCGTGAGAAGCTATTGGACATGTATTACAGCAATGACTTTTTCATTCAGGACATTTGGCCATTGGTTGAGTCACTTTTCCAATATGTTGGGTAAGTTTAATTTAGTATAATCTTAAACTTTTGAGAGCATAAAATGTTTAATTAACCCGTATTTTGATAGAGATTACATTGTCAGTATATGGCAAGATCTAAGTTCGTCTGATGTCAACGAATTTGTAAACTACATTGGCGAATATTTAATTTCATTAATTGATGTCGGCTGGAACCAATGGCTGAATTTGACTGCGAACATTATAAACCAACTGTGGACAAGTTGCTTCGACTTATTCAACAGTACGTTGCAGTTGTTGAATATAATCTATGATAAATTGTCCAACCTAATTTCTGCCATTCCTGACATCGTAAACTATTGGATGTTGAACATTAGTGCTTCCAACAGCCGCTTAATGTCGTCGTTATCATCTTTAATGACTTTGGGAGAGAAATTTAAAGACATTTTTGTTAGCCTATTCGAAGCGGTAATAGAGCTGAAAGACTGGATTTATAATTTAATAAATAACATGAGAAATTGGCTGACAAGTAACACTATTTACAAGTTTCTGCGAAATGACTTATTGAACTACATTAAACAGTCTATTGTGAACTTTTATCAATGGACAGCAAAGTTGATAAATGGTTGGCTGCAACTGTGTAGGAAATACATGGATGAAGAACCAAAGAAACTTTTGGATGAATTTCTTGCGGTTTCTATTAAAATAAGAGACTGGGTATGGCAGTTCGTGATTTATGATATTAATATTATTGCTACAGAGTACATTGGAAACACTTTTGAAGCAGTTTACAACAAAGTAAGTAAATCCAGCATTTGACACTGTAGCGGATTGCGGGAGCCATTATTTTTTATAATTTTATTGTAAATCTTATTAACTGTTTATCTTGCAGTTTGTTTGGCTGGTGTACTATAACGATTTATGGCCAAATGGCTTTTTGACTGTATTCAATTGGTATAGTTACTGGAGCGATATTTTTACTACAACAGTTGAAGAGTCTTCTAATGATTTTGATTCGCCGAATTATTTTTTGG
The DNA here is from genome assembly GCA_013389785.1 of Helicorthomorpha holstii. Classification (NCBI taxonomy): domain Eukaryota; kingdom Metazoa; phylum Arthropoda; class Diplopoda; order Polydesmida; family Paradoxosomatidae; genus Helicorthomorpha; species Helicorthomorpha holstii. The sequence continues at coordinate 8,395,951 of JAAFCF010006596.1, forward strand.
TTTTACCAGAATTTGGTAAAATTGAACTGGATCAGAAACTGCCATTTCCTTGGAGACATTTTAAGAAAAATCCAGCATTTAACCAAATTAAAGAAATCAAGTCGTTTGCATGGCTGTGGTCAATGTTCAGCACGGCTGGCAAAACCGACGGGGTTTCTCTGATGACCAAATATTATCAGCTTAACGAATTTCAACTGTGGTCATGGCTTCCTCCATTTACAGGACAAGCTCTGGTGGCCGGCCGTCGACTTTACGTATCATTCGATGGTCGTGTAACCGAATTTTCTGGAAGTTGCAGTTACATTTTAGCAAAAGACTTGCTAGATGGAAATTTTAGTGTGATAATTAACTATGAGAACCGTTTAAATATTTATGGCGAGTATTTAGGCTGGTCAATTGAAGTTCACATTGATGGTAGCAGAATATCTCTGCTTCCGGACTATCGAGTGGCTGTTGACGACAAAAAAACTGAGTTGCCTATAGTATTCGGGTACACTTCGGTCAGAAGAGAAGAAAACAAAGTGGTTTTAAGTTCTGAATATGGCTTACAAGTGATTTGCTATTGGACTTTTGACATGTGCACAGTCAAGGTTGCTGGGTGGTATTTTGGCCAAATTGGTGGTCTTCTAGGAACCTATAATTATGAGTTATGGGATGACAGAGTAACTGCGGAATTGGTGGAGACTGATAATTTCGTGACTTGGGGAAACTCTTGGGCTACTAGAACTTGCCATTCAAAACTGAACTCAAAATCAAATTTTGAATCTATTTCAACTATTAAAATAGACACATTCGATGACAAATGTAGGAACTTATTTAACAGCACTGCTTCAATGTTTAGATATTGTTACTCGAAAGTTTCTCCTACGGAATTTATGAACATGTGCTTATATGATGTGTCACAGTCTAATTCATCATATGCCATGTGTAGCAGTGCTGCTGCTTATGTGAAAATCTGTCAGTCACTTGGAGTACCCATCAGAATTGACAAACAATGTGGTAAGAATTTTACACGATTTTTTGGATAATTCAAACTATTATTTTTCTAACAATGTATAATTCTTGATTTTAGTTCGCTGTATCAATGTAGATGGTTCAGTGATTGAAGAAGGCGGCAATGTAACATTAAACGCTTCATATGTCAAAGCAACTGATGTCGTGTTTATTGTTGAAGCTAAAAAGTGCAATCGTGGATTAGTGGACATTTTTGGTGAATTTGTAATGGATTTCAATGTTGCTTTAGAACAAGTTGGAGTTGTAAAGAAAAGGTTAGATCTTATTATTTTGTTTGCTAAATTTGAGATGGTGAAACTTGTCCGTTTATATTCTTAAAAGGTATGCTGTTATAGTGTTTGGTGGCTCAGGGCCTATGGATTCTCCACACATTTCAATTTCAGACAGTGAAATTTTTTCTGACGAATGGCATTCTGCTTCCATAAAGCTTAAATTTGGCAGAGGACATGTTGATTTGTTTGATGCATTGATATATGCTTCAAAACTAGCATTCCGTCCAGGTGCTTCAAAAACGTTTGTTGTGGCTGCTTGTTCATCTGGAGAATTACTCGAAATGAGGGTAATCTTTATCGGCTAAACTTTTAAGTGTAGAAACTTCTAACTGAAATGGTTTATTCAAATAGTCTGATTATCCTGAAGTTCATCGAATGTTGCTGGAAGATGGCATCAGTTTGCATCTATTGCTTGACCGAGACTTTGAGCTGAAAAAAATTTATGAAGTTTATGGTAAAAACCGTAAAGTTTGATTTAAACTTTACGTATTTATTCACTATAAATTTGTTTGGATATTTTTACAGGTATTGATGGGATTTCTGCGTACACTTCCAAAGATAGTCACAGTTTAGAATTGTCGGGTGATGAAGATCTTCGTCGTCAAATTGCTCCACCGAAGGACATTTACGTGCCAATTGCCATGGAAACTGATGGATCAGTTTTCAGTAGTTCCTATCTTTCACCCGAAATTTCGAAAAAAAATAAGAAACTATTTATTGACGTGTTAAGTCGCCGTGTGGCTCAGTCTTCAAAAAAAGATGTTTGTCATACTTGTGATTGTTTACCCGACGATGACGGAGTTGGGCAATTGTACTGTCAACCCTGTATCTTTCCATCTCCGGAACATGTATCAAGGGTGATATTTCAATTATAATTTTTTCTTAAATTTTGGATTTATTTTGTTTCTGTCATTGTAAAGGATCCAAACGATTATTTTGATGAACAGCACCGATCATTCTACGAGCAGTATGCCCATCGGTCGCCTTATGATATTGCAGAAGAACAAGAAGCTCGTTTCAGAGAGGAAGAGGAGGAGGAACGAAATCTTAATAGACCAAAGTATTATTAAGTTCGAATTATAAATGCTTTTACAGGGCCGACTTGAATACGATTTTTTTGAACCAATTTCAAAGTGGTCAAAAAACTTTTTTTTATAAAAACATTTTATAGAAAATTATTTGACAAAAAAAAATTGCTTTTTCAAATATTTTAAGATCTTACTGAGAAGTAATAACTATGACAAAATGAACTCGAAAGCGTTCAGCCTGCCCTGTTTTTCTGTAATTATTTAAACTGTTAAATAAACTGATTTTTCACAGTTATCATTCTATTCAACTTTTTTCTTAAAACTTTCTCAATTCTATATCTATTGTTTGTTTACAAAAATACTACGATATTAACGATATAATAATGTACATCTAGTCGTTTAAAAATGGTATCTGATTGTAACCGTGATGATTTACGCTAAGTAGAAAAGAATTTTTAATATCTGAAATCCAGCAATCCGCTTTTAATGGATTTAAAATTTTATTGTATTTTCTTCTTCATATTTTATTTTAATCCGTTTTATTATTTTTATGGTAAAGCTACTGTACATGAATGTGCATTCATATTTTATATTTATAGTTTTTACCATAACTTATAATGTAGATCCCTCTTTAAATTGTACTATGAAGAATGTAGAGAAGGACTTTCTTTTTGGAGCTGAATGGATGAATGAAAGTTTATAGCTATGAGGGTGGTAATGGTATATTCAGCGTCTCCACTGCGTTTAATTTCACGGATTAAATTTCATTTTTATTTGTAGGCCACACAGACAACAAAGGCAAATCTTTAAACTTACCGCACTAAATGACCATCAATGCAGTTACCACACGTAAGTTTTGTCTGTTTTTCTCTTCTTTAAAAACTTAACCATTTTTTTTTTATTTTTTTTGTAAAAATGTTAACTAAAACTTCTTGCGAAAAGCGGTGGCATGATACTACGAGTAATGATAAAAAGTTAGCTTTTAATAGTCAAATGTAACTATTATATAGTCTAGAGATCACTAAAGTTGTATGTTATAAAAAAATATTAAAATTAATGTGGAATGACAAAAGTTACTAATGGTACCCAAATAAAAGTACGCAATGGTAGTGATTGGAGCCTCAATTTGATGCCTTAAAACTTTTTGGTTCAAAATAACAGAACTCACAGAATTTAAAATGTCGTTTTAATATTCTAAAAAAGGCATTTTATTGTGTGTAGAAGTAATTTTAATTTTTTTCCCCTGATTAGGTTGTAAAAAAAAACGACCACAAAATGAAATATATTCTATATTTAGTTGATATGTCATTAGATGGCACTGTTCTCAATGAAATCCAAAAAGGTTTTGAGTATCGGTAAACTGTAGTTTTTCATTCGGCATGACTTTGAATTGACAATTTAAAAGGGGTTTGGCTTGCGTTAATACCATCGATTGTCCAATATTTAACAAATAACAGTTCTTCACTTTTCCCCCTCATCACCAATACCGTATATTTTGAATGATGCTGAGTATGGTTGCACGGAACCTCAGGGGAAAAATTGAAAAGACCGAAAAGTCTTTTGATAGTACTGTACTGTAATTGCATTTGCAGGAACCGCCTCTTTTGGCTATTCTAAATAGTCTGTGATTTCACCTATTTTACATTGTTAAAAGCCAGCTTGGATTGTTGTTGAGTTCTGTCCAGTCCAAAATAAAATATTTCCAAGTAAAAATACGGTTTTTGACAATATTGTCGATGTTTTACTATTTCCCGAGACCGATGAGGCTACGTCGCTGTGAGTGTTTGAATGTTGAACCATTGCGTACTTTAATTTGAACCATAAACTTTACAATTTGGATTATTTTGGTATATTATTTGGTACAATGATTGGCTATTGATCGCGTAAAGCCATACCATTTAAACTTTTTTTCTTTTCAGTTTTAACCATTTGGCGCGTCGCAATTCTTTATAAACTTGTTGGTTGATGCTTTATAGTTTTGTCATTGGATAGTGAATATGTGAAGAACGGTTTCAACATTTTAAAAGACAACTACTGTAACTGTAAGGATAACAAAAAAAAGTCTGGTAAGATGAATTTTTCTATTTATAAATCAGTGCAAGTGCATCGATACTCCTTTTGCAATCGTTAAAAATCATAAAATCTTTATTTTTAAACTTTACTACTAAACGTTTTTTCTTTCTACGTTTACATTATGTCTTTTCCACACTTAGCATCTTTATTTTGTTTTTTTTTTACTTGTTTGTTTTGGTAAAAAAGAACTTTTTAACAGTTAACAAAATACACACATTATTGAGTCGTCTATCACTTTCATACTTTTCTAGCTTGACATTTAACAAAACATCTGCCTACAATTTAATAGTTGAATTTTTTAAATTGATGACTAAAACTGGCAATAGGAGTTGACAGCTCAAAGGGTGAAAATATTAGGTGAAAACACTTTGGGTAAAATTTTAGTACAATTAGCAAAGTTTTGGTAACGTACGTTTATCTTATTTCTGTGCCCTCTTACAAAATAATGTACAGTATACTAGTACAGTAACTTCAAACTTAAATATTGGATTTGGGTTTCACTTTAATTTGAATTTTCTGAGTAAATATAAAGAATGCATACATTTTTAAAACATTGAATTTTAAACAAAAATACGACACCTTAAGATTTTACACTTCATTTTCAAATACAGTTCTAATTCCAAGAATAGTAACAAAAATGACCTACAACGTATTTTTTACTACTGTATAAGAAAGTATGGTTTTAGGCATTATCCTTTTGTTACTTTACTAAAGTGTCCATATCCATAAAATAGGTGACCTAAAAGGTGTCAAACTCAATGTTAACACAAAATAGAATTTAAAAAATACCAACCAGATAACCACTTAACTTAGTGACAATAATTAACATATTATTAACTGTTTACACGAATATTTGAAATCAATATTTTATATATATTGCCTTAAGAAAGTTATATACTGTGTTAAAGATTATTTAAGAAAGTATTTTTCATGCGTTAATTATGATTGATGATTGCTATACTCTATATACTGTATAGGGTCAGTACAATAATTAGATAACTTCAAAAGATATTGCATATTGACCGTTACCTGCTTATTGTATTGACCAAACGAATTAATAACAACGATTTAGTTTGATTTAATATAGTAATATTTGATCAAATATTTAGTTTTAATTGATTAAGTTATTTATTAATGATGTTACTGTAAAATATAAAAACATTTTTGAGGTTTTTTTTTTTTTTTGTAAAAGTTTGGTGTTATCTAAATTTATTCAAAATATTTAAAATTTAAATTTTTTTTTCAGTTTTTGTATTGCGCATGCCCACGGTGTTTGAGCTACAGCTCTGCGTGCTGTTAGCCTCAAGTTTTTCATTCATTTCTACTATAAGCTGATCTACCGTTACATTCTCCTCTTTCTCTCCCGTCTTTACCTTTCACCATGAGCCGTCGCTATCGCTGCATCGGCGGCCACTGTTACCGTCTGCGGCCGTCGCGCGTTCCACCGATAACCGTGCTTTTCCTGGCGGCTCTGCTCTTTGTAACCACGGCAGGGATTGCCGAGGCTACGTTTATCGGTTTATTCGCAGCCCAACAAAATCCACCGGATCCATGTTTTGATGAAATGGGCAATCCACGTCGTTGTATACCAGATTTTGTTAACGCAGCGTTCGGTAAGGAAGTGAAAGCCTCCAGCACATGTGGTTCCCCCAAGTCCCGTTACTGTTCTTTGACTTCAACTTCAACTAACGGGATGTCAGTTACAGCTACAACACCACCTGTTCCAGACATTTTAAGCCTTGACATGAAAGATCAACCAGTGAATAATAATAATTCACCAAAAAGTGTTTGCCACATATGCGATGCGGGACATCCAAAAAAACGTCATCCGGCCACTTACTTAACGGACTTAAACAACCCCAACAATGTCACCTGCTGGATCTCTGAGCCAATGACAAATCTCATGTCGGACCAACAATTATCAATAGGGGCTCAACAAACTATAATCAACGAACCAGCAATTAACTTATTGAACAACGTAACCTTAATCTTATCTCTTGGCAAAAAGTACGAACTGACTTACATAAGTCTTCAGTTCTGTTCCCCAAGACCTGAATCTCTGGCTATTTACAAAAGCATGGATTATGGTAAAACATGGCAGCCGTTTCAGTACTATTCAAGTCAGTGTAAACGTATGTATGGCAGACCCACTCGCGCCCAAATTACCAAGGCGAACGAACAGGAACCGCTATGTTTTGAGAGTTTCAACCTGGCTGGCGGTTCGAACAGTGGTTACACATCAACAATGAGTTCTGTAGTCAACTCAAATATGAACGGACTAAATGGTAATTTCCCCGTCGACCCGGTATCGTCTGGCGGACGTATTGCTTTCAGCATTCTAGAAGGTCGACCGTCAGCTGTGGACTTTGATAACAGTCCTGTACTTCAGGATTGGGTAACTGCGACTGATATTAAAATTGATCTACACCGACCATCAGCGCTACCGGTACAATCATCGTCATCCGCTGGGTTTTCGACAACAACCGACAATGACTCTTTGACCGGTGCTTCTTCAGGATTGAGTGCTCCTTTGAATCAAACTCCGGCTAAAGATGGGTCGTTTTATTATTACGCAATCTCTGATTTTGCAGTGGGTGGACGGTGCAAATGTAATGGTCATGCGTCTCGTTGTATCGCCAACCGAGAGGGACAATTGGCATGTGAATGTAAGCATAATACAGCAGGAAGAGATTGTGAAAAGTGTAAGCCGTTTCATTTTGATCGACCATGGGGCAGGGCAACCTCCAAAGAGGCCAACGAATGCGTGGGTAAGTGAGCACATTGTATATGATTATTTTTCGATTATTCAATTGATTTTGGTAAGGAAGGGAACATGCGTAGGAGTTAAACTGGCAATTTGGTTGCAGACAGAAACGAAACACCTAGCATTAAAAAACAAAGACATCAAACAAATGTTTAGAAATTGCTTGCTTTTTTTCTGTAAAGGAGAAAAAGTTTAGTTTAGGTTAATGGTCTGCTTATGTTTTTTTTTTTTTTGAATTGTAAACATTTTTTTACAATCGATACATTCATGTCTTTTAGTAACTTTTGATAGTAAAATGCAATTTCATTACGAGTTTAACTTTTTAAGACTGCTCTAATCATCCAAATGCTTGTATGGTCAAGATTTTTATTTTAAAGCTGAAGTCATTTAAGAAAACCATTAATTTGAGAACAGAATTTTGTCGTTAGAAACATCTATTTGTAAAGTATTGTGCATATACTAATTTATGAAACGGTAAATTATTGCAAATCTTAAGTTATTTCGGCAATTCACCTCTTGGATACATTAAATAGTTGATGCCACTGTGTTGATGGTTAATAATGACTCCACTATATTTTTCTTATTTCTTAACACGAATTTTATTTAGGTCATTTTTTGTCAATAGAAATTCCAAGAAAATATTTGGATAATTTAATTAGTATTTTTTTTGTTCGAGGAATTTTGTGTTTGAGAAATTTTTGCCATTCTTAGACTCTTAGCCATTTGGGGTTTGTTTTTCTTTTCCTCATAAATTTTAAATTCCTGAGACCCCATAAAGTTATAGGCCCATTATTTTAAAAATTAGAAAATAAATTTGCTCGTGGTTTTTATTTACCGAATTTAAGGTTAATTTTAATTAACTGTTAACCCTAAAGTATTAGTCAAGTCATTATTCGGCGCAATTACAATTCAGCACTGTAAAGATCCAAAAAAATAGTCTTCTCTGTCTGTATTTGGTTTCTTTACATTTACAGTATCAGCGTTTGTTTTTGTTTTGTAATTTTTGTAAAGGCACTAAAAGTACACTATAGGGTCTTGACCAATTCTTCAATTGACCTTTTCACTTTTCTCATTTATCAGTGCTTTATTTCGAGTTGTTTGACGTGACTAAATGGCGCGTGCCACACGTGGTTCGCATACCAGAAAGTTATAACAAGTTGATCACTACATTAAACCTCTCAATTGTTGGGTAAAAAACTTTTTTTGTGTAAATTATAATTAGTTGGAGTATTATGTGGTTTTATAGTATGGAATTATTAGCAATGTTTTGAAAGAGGAAAATCGTTTTTGATGTGTAATTAAGTCTGATCTCTTAAGTTGGTCTATTACAGTTCTATTCGAATGTGGGGTATATTTAACAAGGGAATAAAATATACTGTATAAAAAATGGTAAAGAAAAAAAGAGGAAGGTACTGCCTAAATTTATTGTTGTCGTCTCCAATTAGAAGTTTGTACATGTTCAAAATTTATTTTTTAATGTGGCATTTAAAGATGAAGTGATAAAAGTGACTTTATTTGAAATTATATGAGGTGTAACTGGGTGAGATGAACTGCACCCAGGGGTTAAACACTTTTATCAAGATTTTTTGAATTTTTCTTAAACGTCTGGTACAAGTTTAACATACAAATACCCATTGCACTTGTTTTTTATTTATTTTGTTTTGCAAGTTTTTAGGCTCAATTATTAAGTTAGCTTTTTTAGTTACTGTAATTCAAGTACAGTATTTACAAATTTTTACTCAGTATTTTGGATAACAATTAAATTTTCTAGAATTTCTTCTAGTATAGTTTAGCTAGTCAATATTAAAATAATTATGTTCATTGCTCTAGTTAATACGTCATTGGTTATTATGACAACAATTTGCAATATTAAATTTAAATAATTGTAAATGGGAGGATTTAGTCACTTAATAGAAGAGGGGTGAGTTAAACATTTAACCGTGCTGTCACTCTGAAATGTAACAATGTTAACCCCACATAAGGACACACACTTTTTTCTTTAAGTGGGGGATATGTAGTGGGGGTTTAGGGTCTCAAGGAGCATTTTCGTTTTGTCAAATTCATACTAACCCTCCCTTACCACCCTTTCACCTTCATTGAATAATTGTAGAGTCAGAGTTTTTATGTGATAATGAATGAGAAGTTGCGTTTTAAAAGGAGAAAAAAAGGTGTTTTTTGAGAGCAATGGAACCACAGGAGGAGTAGGAACATTTTTTTAAAAGAGGGATGAAATAATTTAAGGTTTCAAGTCGGTTCTTGTATTTGGGTGGGCCATCTCACTTCAAATTGGTCTCCTAATCCAACTTAAAACTCCCTTATGACTTGTTTGTCATAAATTATTATTCGCCCATATGTAGAAATATCTGCTTGGGTTTTGCTTTTGGTTGGGCTTGTTCAAGTGGTTCCACTACTCTATACAGGGAGCCTCTCGAATTTCATGCAATCAAGATAAGAGAACCGCAATCTAGAACAGTATTATTATTTTCACACTTATAATTTGCCACATTGTTAAGCTCAAATTACTGTTTAGCGGTTCTGTGAGCATTTTGTTTTTGATAGTTTTTTATGTGAACAAATTGGTAATAGTACCTACTGTATAAAATGTTAGTTTGAAGTTTTAAAATAATGCCGAATTTCATGCAAAATAGTTGATTTATAATTTTGATTATTAAAATACAAGTAGAAATTCTTAACTGAAAATCATGATTTGAACTAACTCAAGAAACTGAAGCTAATTATCAGTTTATCATGTTGATAATTTGATAAATATTTAATAATAATTTAATTTTTTGATCACCCTGTAGACTGTATACAAGGGGGTGGGAAGATAAGAAGGAGGTTCAGTTGAGCTGAACAACATGGTAAAATTTGAAATATGCGGTCAGTGTGGCTCCTTAGTTCGTTAAAGCAGCGAAAGAGAACGAGGGACATTGGAGCCAACTACTTTCACCTGCCTCCACTTTATTATTAAACACTTTTAGCTCACCTTCCACCCCATCTCCCTCTTTCAACTTCTCACTCATTTTATAATCAATTCAACCCTACCTGCCTTTAAGGTTACAAACACGCCTTTTCTTTCATTTACTACGATTAAATTTACATATAAACCTCAAGCAAAATGCAACTCAATCAACTCATTGTGCTTTTTGTATTTTTTTCTGTTCAATTTAATTCAATGCTAGTTTAGTTTTTATTTACTTACTAAAACACAAAAGATAATCATTCAGTATTAATTTGTTAATTCATCATTACGCATTTAACAACTTTCTGTTGTAGCCAAATGCAAGAATATACAGTACTACAAAATATTGCAGTACTACAAAATAAGTAAACAATCTGGACAAATTTTAAATCTAATTTTGTTTTAGTATCGACTTACCGTATAGTTTCTTTTGGGGCCCGGATCAACAAATGGCACTCATCCTACAACTAGGGTCTCAATCCGTTGCCATTCGTTTAGCTAGATGTTTAAAAATTTTCGCAAAATTTAAGACATAATTTTCTAAATTGATAACAATTTTTATTTTATTTGCAATATATTTAATATTTTTAATGCAATTTTGTTATTCAGTACAAATCTATATACTGTATAAGATAATAAAAGTGACGTGGAAACACTTCATTTGAATCAAATTTAAAAGAATCACCGCTAAGTACTTTTCACACTTTAAATCTTAGTGTCATTCGATTTAAATAAAATTTTGAAAGTGTAAAAGTTCATATTTAAAATATTTATAAGACCGTAATCCGCTATGAATTTGAAAGACAAGGCTTGTGTTTTATGTTACTAAATCACATGCAACACGTGTGCTATAATGTTTAATGGCCTCTCATTAAAACATTAAAAAAGACATCTGCTTAACTTTTGATTGCTTTATTATTATTAAGACATTAACTTTTTCAATGACATTAATAGCAATCATATATCATTTGTTATGGCTTTTAAAAAAGATTAAAATTTTTTTAAATAAAATTTGTTAACTAAACTAATGATTTAATAGATAGTCTGTAATTATTTAATAATTTAAGTGAAACATATTTTTTAGTCTTGGAGAAGCTTTTTGAGGAAAATACTGCATTGTTATATTTGGTAAAAAAAAAAAAAAAAAGCCGTTTTGTAAGAAAACATTTCATTACAAAACACTGTTATATCATGTGCTGATGTCATTTGGTGCCAACTAATTTATTCCGAAGTTGATGTCCCATAGCTTTCTGATGATATTTATATCAATTATGTCATCTATAGTAATTGCCTATATACCAAGCAAGAAAGCTAACGTCTTATCTTTATTTTCTTTATTTCTGTTTCTCTTGGGTTATCAAACTGAATGTGATTAAGACTTTATTATGGTTTATTATTCGGTTGTCCAGCCCTGCCCTTTTCCATATTATATTATATATTATTTCTCCTCATCACTAATCCCCCACCCCTTTCTATTCCCTCTTAACAATTTGGAGCTTACAACGCCCTCTCTGTTACATTGTTTATGTTTACAAATACTCAGCTTTGTTTCTCTCACTTTTTTCTTATCAACCTTAATTTACAAGCTATTTGGCTCCGTCGACAATTCCAAACTTTACTAAGCCTATTTCGATAATAAAACTTCATCATTTTTTTTGTGGCTTTCTTTTTCTTTTGGTCTGAATATTTTATTTTAGCTGCTTTCAATTTTAGTCACAAGGTTAACTCTGACACTGTAGTCTGCAGTGTGTGCTGACTAGACGGAATCTTATGTAACACATAAAGTTAAATGATTGACATTTAAAAGAATATAGACTGGTTAAATAAAGCAAATAAATGAGAGCTAAATTCAGTCTTGGCATTACTAATTGCTTTTCTTATTTATTTTTTGGACTGGCGAAAGGCTTGTTAATATCATGTTTGGAATAGGAAAAGTCATTTAGGGTCTGTCTCAAGGATAACACTGTATGGAAAGTTGCATTGAGAAAAATAATAAATAACGCTTACGCCATGTTTACTAGGAACAACAGCTCGCTATTAATCTGCCAAATATTAGGTCGATGAGACTGCTGGAATTTAGGCAATTTTTACTATTTTGCTATTTTGGAATTCGTAATCCGTTATGAGAAGCCGCATACAGGAAACCGCTGATTTAACAATTAGTATTAACAACTTTAGTGTTAAAATAATTACTAAAAACTTCAGATGCTTTATTATTGTAAGTTACAACTCCCTGAATTGCTTAAAATATGCAATTGCTGTGTCTTATTTTGCTTTTACCATTTATCAATGCTTTCTTTACTGCAACTTGACGTTCAATCTAGCTGAAATATCGTTGCATGGGGTTTTATTGATTCAAAGAATATTTTTTATAGGTTTATTTTATTTTTTTTTTTTGAGTAAAAAGAGGAAATTTAAGAGGACATAAATAAATAAAAAAACAGCATTAAAAAGTGAGTCTGTGGCTGAAAATAACTTGGATTGCGTTAAAAAGACGAAATAAAAAGTAAATGTTTTGAAAGAAAAGTTGTAAGCCTTCGTAGTAAAAAAGAACGGCATTCAATTTAATTTATTTTTGTGTCTACTCTGATTTATAATCCAACTAAGTTATGTTGCAATTTTTCAATTACGTTCAATTGCTAAAATGTCGGCTGCTGCGTTATATGTGTGTTAATTCGTCAAAATGTAATCGTGACATAAGAGCGTTTTAGTTTGCAAAAATATTCAACGTTTTCTCTTTATTTTTTGGTCTGACTAATCTAGGTCTTCATCTATGGCTCGGCTCCAAATTTTGATATATCCTCACACACTAATACAATACAGGGTGACTTACACTATACTAACAACCCATGAATAAAAGTAGCTTGCGTCTTTTGTTTTCTTAAAATAAAGATTCGAGTACTGAAAAATTTTAAATGCCCAAAATTACATTTGCTTTGTTAAAAAATAATTGAATATCTATTATACGTCATAAATGGCGTTGTTGCCACTTGAATGTTTAAAATAGCCACTTGAATGTCTAAAATAGCCACTTGAATATTGAATATAACACCTCGATCATTCAAAATTCAAATTTTAATAACTTGTAAGTGTCCAGATAGCTACTATACATTGTTTGAATTTTTAGAAGTGATATGATATTGTATCCACTAAATTAATCCAACATTGGGAAAAAAAATTAAATAGTTTGCATAGGCTTAAATCGAAAAATAGTTTAGAACCGGGATATTATGTACTAATGCAATGACCGTGAATTGCGTTAACTGAAATTAAGTGTAGTTTATGAATTTGTTTATAAACCTTTTTAAGCAGTAATATTTTAAAATTTTTATTTCTAATAAATTTTGTAAAGCCAACAGTTCACTGTACATAGTGTTGATCAATGCTGAGCACGAATTACACTTTGCCGACATTTTTTATTGCTTTTCAGCATTCAGCAGCCATATTTTTTTAAGTTTAAAAAAAGAAAATTTATACTACATACTGTGCACACAGTATTTCAACTTCTCTCAGCAAAAAAAGCTTTTCTTTTCTTCTGGTGAAGTTTATTCTGTGCAGTGCTCTCATTTTGTTTCATACATTTCTCCTTGTGTTAAGTGCAAAGAAAAAAGTATTGGCAATGGCTGCATTGGCCAAAAAAGCATCTTTAAAAAAGGGAGCCACATACCGAAATAGAGACTTCTGAAAAAGATGGCGGGAAAACACATGTTAATGTGTGGTTTTACTTTTTGAAGCTGGTAGACTGCTTGGCTCCATTCAATTCACACATAATTGATGAAGCAGACGACCATGTTGTTGATGAGAATTCAAGAACACCACTCTTTCTCTCTTTTTCTATTTGAAATCCAATACCATATCAATTGGGGGTCTTTTTTCTTACAATCCATTTACTCATGTTGACCTAAATGGGATTAACACCTAGGAATAGGAATGCACTAACTAAAGCATTGAGTTTTCAATTATCCGAACATCGCATGTCGATGAATAATAATTTGTCTGATTGAATTATTATGCAATGGACGGTACAAGAATAGGCAATATTGAATTTCTTTCATCACTTATTTAGTAACTGGTGAACATTTTTATCAACTTAGTGAAAAAATTTAATAATTTATTGCTAATATGAATTCCTCTTTAGTAGTAACTGTACTATTCTTTATTATCTTTGAAAATGGCCCTCAATTTTGCTCCAAATGTTTGTATTCTTTTCAACTGCGCAGTCTGCTAATTTGTCATTTAGGTTTTTTTATGTGTTTGGAAGCGGAAACGGAAGAGTGAGTTGTGTTGTCGCCTCGCATTACATTAATCAATCAAAGCTAATTAAGACAACTGAGTTTGAGCATGACCATTAATACAAACTTCCATTTATCAATGAACAACAACTAAAGGATGTTTACTTGTAAAGTTGTAATTGATTAAGTCAGAAGAATAAGAGACAATAAATAACGGTTATTTTTAACCAGCTTCAAATAAATCCATCATACTATTTTGTTTTCCATAAATGAAATGCCAAGTCAGCGACTAACGCAGTGCTTGTTGACTTTGTGGCTTAAATGATTTTGAAATTACTATTCGAAGAAATTATATTTTAAAAATAAGTACAATACAGTATTGTACTATAATAGTACTGTACTTAAATAATGATTCTTGTGATATTATTGTAAATTGTTAGAAAATGTAGAATCCTGAGATCAACATCAGAAATTCCGGATGCAATTTAAGGAAACGCTTTTTCTTCAAAATACGGTAGGGTTCATAAAATAATGTTGATGCTCATAAATAACAATAAATCCCCTAAGCAACATTCCCTTTAAAAAATACTGTATAGAATAAAAAGAGCGCTTTGTGAACTTATAGGTTAATGTAAGATGTGCTTCTACTGTAGGTGTCCATGGGGTTATACGTATTTGCTAAATTAGCCTCATTCACACCGCCCACCCTCTTCATAGTGGAGCATAAAAGGGGGATCGATCACACCTGCCATGTATTGTTAAGTGGCATAAATGTAAAGTGGTGTCAAACGCTGCTTCTTTTTTTTATTATTATTATTGAAATCCAAAAAAAGAAGAGTTTGAGCTGAGTGAATTGGGTGGGGAAATGTTAAGGGATTAACCATTGCCACCCACAACTTCTTTCTTGGCTTTCTACTTTTTTCTTCAAGAAAAAGTTAACTCGTGTGTATATGACTGCACCTGCGATATGAATTAACCGTTAAAAAAAGTTAGAAAATAATAAAAAAAGGTTCAGTGTTTACTGGTAGTTTGGTGGTTTTGTAAGGGGGGTTCATCGTCCCTTGCTCTCATTTTCTCACTCTGTATAGTATGCACTGATGTGCCGCTAGCGGGCTAAGGGGGAGTGAGGGGTTTCGTGCCGTGCTTGTGCTCGTGTGGAGTGATGTTGAGCTGATGTCGACCTTTAAACTATTTCGTTTTAAATCAACTTATTTGTAATATTTTATTTTTAATGATAAATTATATTAAATGGCTTGATACAGTAGGTCTACCGTATTAAAGAGGAGTTTACCGTTTATCTTCTAAGAAATTTTATATTTGTTTTAGGAAAAAAAATGTGTGATTTGTAATGATGACTGCGAGTGATTTAATTAGTCAACACTTTGGATTTGTCAATAATCCTTATTCAGAAAGTTGAAAATTCTGGAGATTTATTTCATTAATTAAGTTTTAAGTGGAAAAGTGATTACTGGAATTTATATGAATTGCTTATAAACGATTGAAAGTCGTCCAATGGTGCAGTAGACATGAAAAATGCTGGATCCCACACGTATAGTAATAAAATGACAAGCAAAAATCTCTTATTGCATGAAAAATATTCCAAATTTCAAACAAATTAATGTCCCAAATTGATTACAAAAGTACTCTTAAGCTGCATTTGAAACCGTTGCTGGTGTTCACAGCATGAGAAGTATTGCATACAGAAGAAAGTAAATGGATTTAAAGTGTTCAAAATTGAGCAAAAATGATATGGGCAAAGATTGAATGTATCTTAAGTCCAGCTACACTGAGTACGCATTTACTTTTCTCGGTGTTGATATGGCACATTAGTAAAATAGGAATTTGACACGAAAATCGGTGGTGTCCCATGTTGAGCTTGTGGTGGTGTGTTTTTAATCCTTTATGTCGATTACAATAGACTTACCGCTGAGTGACATCCTTTTTAGCATAGATTGACAAAAAATAAGAAAAATTTCTTTTTAAAAAGCTGTTTGTTATTTTGATAGCAAAATATACTGCAGTGGTGGCGCACTCCTGCGGTGAAATTTCACACTTCCACAAAAAAAGAGAAGAAAAAATAAAGAAGAATGGGTGTGGTGCATGACGGGATATAAAAGTCTAAAAAGATAAATGCCAAAGCAATGTCACTGTCACTGATAACCCCCACAAATACACAAACACAATTGACACATTCAAATTCTAAGAAACAACACACGTACAGTTGTACATTTCACTTTTATTCACAGGGGCTTGGAAAGGCAAGGGAGGGAGGACCATCCGGACAAGAAAAAAAAAAGGAAATAAAAATAATATTTATGGAGTTCACATTTTTAGGAAATCGCATTTGCCAAGTCACTCAAACTTTATTTCGTTTACAAATTGAACGTTTTTTAACAACTATTTTAGTTAGCATTCAACATGCATTACCTAGAAAATACCCCTGTGTGGTAAAGTAAATTGTCAAAGTAAAATTCTCGAATCTACTGATATTTTTCTTGCTATAGAAAAGTGTTATTTAAGAAAATAAACTGTGGCAAAAATAACCAATGTTGATGTCTCACAAAAGATGTTTTTTAAAATAAAAATTGTTATTATTGTGGAGAATTTACTGTACAATTATAACCAATCGAATTCAGTAAATTTTCTGGCGTGTTGAAACTAATGTTTATGACACAAAAATTTTCAATTGCATTTATACTGACAATTGGTTACTTCAACTATCAATTTGTTACATCAGTCGCCAATTTATTCTTCTTAGATTCTAGTATCAATAGTCAATTTTGTAAGTTAATGTAAATAATAATAGGAAACAGTACATTGTCCTAAAATTGGTCTTAATTGCCATAAAAAATCTATTGGATTTAATTGGAAAATTAGCGATCGGTTTACGTTTATTAAACAGCAATCATGCTTCTTTATTACGTTTTTTTTTTTAACAAAATTCCTTTTGTTAAATTACAGTCCATTACAACAAGACATGGAATAAATACTGTAGTCCAAAGCGATCAAAACCAATGGCTAAATGCACTTTCACTATATAAATTAAGCACTCAGTTGTAATTAAATAGTCTTACTGTATGCACCCGGGTGGTCATTACGCTTCATAAATTTTTTTGCAATGTCAATTAACAAGAAATGTCATTGTAATGTGTTTTGTATGGACTACTTTTAATCGCTTAGCAGCTGCATTTGTAAGGAAACTTAGAAAGTTAGGTACTGTACTATATGTGATAGTGATACAGTAGGTAGAGGGATTGATTGGTTTTTAGGGTTATGGAATGAAAAGAGCCTCTGTCAATTTAAGAACCCTTATTCATTCATCCATCACTCACTTTGTGTCTTAACCACCCCCTCCTTCAAAAAAAAAAAGTACACGCACACGTGTATAACTTATAGTGAGCATGCGCATCACTTTGTAATGTTCGTCACGAAAATATTGGATTTGTCGACCAGGCGGAAATGTAATTACAGACCAGCAAAGCTCCCAACGGGTGTGTTTTCAAATTGTTGATTTTTATTGAGGGAGTGGGGATAAGAGTGGGGGGTAAGGGATGTCTAAGGGTTAGGGTTAAGGGCCAGTGTGCTGTGGGATGTTTAGAAATACGATTTGTGTATCACTGTTGGTCTCGGGAGGTGACTCAAATGTTATTGATGGGGGAAGGAAAAGTTACAATGTTTAGTTTCCAAATTTTGTACGTCAAATTTAGGAATGGACGGTCAAATGATGCCATCTTTGGGGATTTCTAAAACTTAGTTATTAGTTAGCTATGGAAATTGATGGGGGATTCTCTTCTTTGAGTTTGCTTTCTGTGATTATTTAGAGATGTTTACTTTGATAATACAACTAGTACGCTGTTTTATTATTTTAGCATGCAATCTCTTCATCTCAAAATTGTCTAGTTTTTAACTTTCAAGCAGTAACAGATAATTATTGATTGGACTATCGATTTATTTAAAAAAAAGCCCCAAGTTTGTGGTCTATTAAGTCAATAGCCAATAGTAAATTGTGCGAACGAAATACTTAACCCGGCAAGTTGAATAATTGTCAATTCTAAACTCTAAATTTCATGTTCTACAGTTCTAAGCGGCCAATTTTATGTTTTAAAATACTGTATAAACAGTCAAATAAATGGTCAAGCATAAAAACAAACTGTTCATTTGGCAACTTCAGCAGCCAATCGCATATATTAATTAGTTCAAATGGCTAATTAAATAACCGGTTATCAATTTAAAATTTAATGATAAGTTACATTTTGCTAGCCAAAATCTAATTTTGATCTATTCGTCCAATGTTGAGACAATTGGGCACTATATAAAATTCGAAAACTGTCTAACTCGCAAAGTAAATGCAAAAAGCACAGTCGTATTGTAATCAATGCAATACCAGTAATAACACCGTCGAGTACCACATTGAAACTCGATTACCAAATACATTTCCCCTGAAACATTATCACTGTAAACTCCATTAGACAACTGGCTTTTTTTTATTTTTTTTTTTGACAAATTAGGTAGTCTTGAATCCATTATCTATGAGTAATATCGATGTAGAAAATAAATACAAGTGTAATGGCAGTAGCTGGATTTATGATTAAATGAGTTTTATTGGCATAAAAGATGAAAGTCACATCGTCGAAAATAAGTTGCTTTGTCATTTCAATTGAAAAGAAAAAATGAAAGAGAAGCCATGTATAAGCTTTCACATTCACTTTTGCTGAATAAGCAATTTTCTTATTTAGAAAATCTAAACCGAGGAAATTCACATATTTCAAATGTATACATGAAGTTTGATAAAGAAATGTTGCGGTTTGTTTTGTTGTTAAGTAGCCATAAGCTCCAGTAGTGGATTTTGCTTCATACGCAGAAAAGCGTTGCAGACGACTCGACGTTTTATATGCTGTAAATTTGAACTCAAATGATATTTTTTTTAACATCTGGTTTTTAAGTTCCTATGCATATTACGTATAATAATTGCTAAATTATCAAAAATAATCTTTATAATTTCCCCAAAATTTTAACACGTTTTGAGCCAAACTTTGATATATTTCCTACTAAATTCCAATGCAAGTTTTGTATATTTTGATACCAAATTTGAATACATTCTTTATTTTGTTGTAAAATGTAATATACAAACTTTTGCATTTTTTAATGTTACCGGCATTTCGAATTTTTTTTTGCAAGTTTGTTCTGCACAAAAGCACAGCAGTTGCATCTGAAAGGACACTGACCACAGTGACCCAATGTTCATTTGTTATTATCGCAACTTTTAGGCGGAAACACAGGGCTAGGTTTGATCAAATTTAAATAAATACTTTTCTAGGAGTGCCGAAGTAGTCAACGAATGCAGAACTGGTTTTCACTTTGCTTACAAATTATACTCTGCAGGGGGTGTAATACTGAGCACATCCTAACATTTTGATTTATAAAATATATGATAAAAATGTCATTTTCCAGGCAAACGTCAAAGAAAATTATCTTTGATTTTTTTAAAAGCTAATGTCAAATTTCTAGAAATTATTTACTAAATATAATACATTTCATCAATATACAGTACATTATGTACGGTTTCACCAATCTAGTTTATTAGATCTACAGTAATTTTAGCTACCAGTAAGTTACATCTGCCACGCAAAATGTTAATGTAAACTACAAAAGAAAATTGATGGTTTCATTTTTAAAATAAATTTTAACGTTATTTTCTAACCAGAAAAATCAAGCTTCATCTACCAATATTAATTGAGCGTATAGAATAGTAACTTACTTTAGCCAATGACATTTCAAGTAATTACATCTTTATGCCGAGCATATGAAGCGTAATTAATAGGCTTTACTTTTACTTTGCAATATTGAGACCGCACCATCTCCATAATACACAAGCAAAGCTACAAAGTACAAATGCATGAAAGACATTAAGTCCTGTGAACAAGCGACCTTACGTTGAGCACTGTATGGGATTAAAAATGCTGGTTTAACATCTAGAAGTAGAAAGGGTATACAGGGTGATCGTGAAGTCTTTAAATACTTTGGTCATGGGAATAAAAATCACAGGTTAAGGAAATACAAGTGAAATCAAAGGACCTTTGCAAATAACATACCTTAATAATTCTCTAATTAAATATAGTAATTTAAAATAACGTTAGCAATACCAATGAAAATAAGGGTGTATTACAGTGTTTGATATTAACATGAACTATGGTCCCAGAGTTTGTAAGTTTAATGACCACCCTGTATAATACCACGCTTGGATGGGGGGGAGGGGGTTATAAGGGATCATTAAATTTGCTGAAAAAGAGGATTAAAGCATTCACATTACAATTTGTATGGCAATGGCGCTCCTGTCTCTTTTTTTTTCTTCAAAATAATAAATACCAATGTTAGGGATGACGAAAAACATAATACGTTGAGGGTGATCATGAGTTGTTGAAGGTTGGGTCACATAATAAAGGGCACGTGACGTCAGCAATTAGCATTTAGCCGATGTTTAAAAATACAAAATGCTGTACAGTTACTACAGAATGTACTGTATGTAATAAACATACAGTACATTTTTGATGAAACTTTATTTTTGAAAACAAAGTTTTTGTTGTAATGATTTTGTTGGTGTAAGGAGTTGTAAATTGGTTTAATAGAAGGATTTATTGTTAGGGTGCGGTGAGGTGAGGTGAGTGGTATTATGTGCGTGGGAGTGAGTCCAGGTGCAGGGGAGATAAAAAAGGAAGCTAATTTTTTTCCCGGATGATGATGATGATGCTGTTGTTGATAAGAAAACACGTATACATTTTCTTTTATGAGTTCAAAAGACATCGATATATTGTATGTATGTGAAAAGAAATTGATATCTGATATTATACAATGGTACTGTAATTTGGTTTAGGAGCAACCCGAAAGTAAGTTTAAATTTGGATACTTAATGACTGTCCAGTGTTCACGGATCACAGCAATGGACAAAGCAAAATTCTTGAAACTTTTCTACAGAGCATATGAATGACAAATATATTTGTATACAAAACATTGACATTTTTGCCATGCTGATAGCTGGTTAAAGTTGGTACATTATTTTAAACGTAAAGTTGGATGATGTTGAATACATGAAACTTTAAGTGGGACTAACAATTCAATACGAATATTAAAATAGCAAGAATACAAATGAATTTATTTTGGATCAAAGGTTTAACGTATGCAACTTTTGCATAGAATTACGCCAGCATAGTATGGGGATTCCTTTGGATTTCTTAGCTGAATTCCCTCATCCATTCCACTTCTTCGTCGTCTTTACCATCACCCAGTCGCCCACTTAACTGAATATATTTCGTCTTTATGTTCCTCTTACCAATATCAATTTATATTTCTTAAGTCTTTCATTCTTGGAATTGTTTTTCTCTTTTGTGGTACACAAATTATTAAGCGGCGCCACACATCTTCACGTTGTGCCATTCGCATGTCATATATTGGACAATTCAAGCTGCGAGGGTGACTCGAAAATTGTTTGCAATGTCCTTGTATAAAGCACATTCGATTAAATGATCGGTTATTTATAACACACAAATGTACTGGAGACCTTATAAGCTATTTAGTAATTGCTATTGCGCAAAACATTAAACTCAATAAAGTCTGATTAAGTGCAGTAATTTTCAAATAAAATAATGCTAAATTTTGATTGATTTTCAGCTTGCCAATGTAATCTTCATGCCAGAAGATGTCGCTTCAATATGGAACTATTTAAGTTGTCTGGCCGGAAGTCAGGAGGTGTTTGTGTGCAGTGTCGTCACAACACAGCTGGACGTTATTGTCATTACTGTAAGGAAGGCTATTATCGTGACGTCGCAAAGGCCATTACCCACAGGAAAGCATGCAAAGGTAAATAACAAAAAATAAATATATTTTTATTTTTTCTTTTTTCAACTTTAAAGATTTTGGTTGTTTGCCTGCTGAGCCATCATAAATCGCTTTTGTATGACTTCAGCACCATTTTTTATTGTTATTGACAGACTCTAAGTCTAAGCTGCTGCTGTTTTGTCGTCTGTTAAAATTTAAGTCGTTTATTTTTTTTTATTGTATCCGCCCAAATCCACTCTTCTAAGTGTTAACTAGAAGCACTAAATGGACACACATCCACTAATCTTGATTTAAGGACAAACATTAAGGTGTGAAAAATTTAATGTGGTATCAAACGATGATTATAAGCTTTTGATATGTTGCTAATTTATTCCTTAATTCCCAATAAATTTAGCTATAATGTTGGGAATAGTAAGCAACAAGAACAAAAAAGGATTAACACTTCTTATACGTAAAATACAACATGATTAATTTTTCTAAATGATTTTTGATATTAAAAATTGTCCACATTGCTCGTTTGAACACTTTCCTCGGTGTGATTTATTAAAATTAATGGCAAATTTTGAGGAAACCACTAAAGTGCGAGTAAATGAATCGCATAATAAGTTTTATTGAATTCACTGACTTTATAATTCATTAGCATTGAGAACGGTTTTGTTTAGACTCTTAATAGAAAGTTAACAAATACAGTGCCAAATGGATAACTTTTGTAGGGTTTAAAAAATAGAAAAAAATGTGCAAAATTTATATTCATGTGTGCACTGCACAATTTTGTCCTTTTTCTAATTCAGACTGAATTTACGTTTATGAAATTGAAACTGACAGTCTCAGGGGCCGTGTTTGGGAATGGAGGAGTTAAAAATAAAATATTGTATCAGCTCCCTCTTTTGGGGAAGGTTCAACTAACTTGATTATACATTGACTCAATCGATTTTATTTTGAGCAAATAAATTCAGACGTGAAATGAACACCTCAATTCAAGCTAAGAAAAAAAAAACAGCATTAACTTTACCTTTAAGTACCCATCCAATTCCAGCCTCCCCTCACCCACATACACACCTCTTAAGATGGTTTATTAACAAACGACAAACATTGTTCACTAAAAAGCAGCTTAGCATTTGCAAATGACTGTCAACCTTTTTTTTTATGAAATGGTAGCTCATATACAGTATTCTGTATAACTGTATTCTTCATTAGTCAGAAATTGGTAGTGGACGGTAACTTTTTATTATTAATGAAACTTTACACAATCGTTTTATTAATTTGTTAAATTTTTAATTGACTTTACAACTAATTTGGCACATTTAAGGATCCTCACTCACTACTCACGTCACCTGGGTTGACGACCACTTTGATCTTAACAGTAGCAACATGTACTTTAAATAAAAAAAAGTGCTATAAAAACAATTGGCATGCTTATTTGTGCTATTTAAGATCAAAAGTACTGTTAAGTGTTATCCCTTGAAACTAACAAACGTCACGTTCTGGCGGGAAACGTGACGTTACATACGAAGCAAAACTCAAAAACAAAGCAAAAAAAAAAGTTTTAGAAGATGTGCAGCAGTGTTGTCAATACAATGTTTTTTCTTGTGAAGAAGCAGCCATTTTTATTATTGTTATTTTTGTTATTGAAAAGCTTTTTAAAGTTGAAGAATAAAATTTCGTGGATGTCAATGCGTGGGGCCCCTGTAAGAAAAAAATATTTTCAAAACGTCGACCTTTTATATGAATCGGAAGAGCACATATTATAGGAAATGTTTGGAACGTCATTGTATGGATTGTTTTCATATCCTCCCCCCCTCAACCTCAACCCACTACTTAGTCTTTGTATACAGTATACAACGAATACCATCAGGGGGTGCAGACGGTCTACATACACCTGGGCCCAAATGCACAAGGAGCTTTTTAGATTTAAAATGTAGTATTTTGTTTATTATGTTATAATCCATAATTAGTTACTGATAGCTAGTCCAAATTTAGATTTCTTAAAATCAAATTTAGCCGATTTACTGCTAAAATTAGTACATTTAAAGCCATACTGTATTTACTGTAGGTTATTTGAATTGTGATGCAAAAAGTTGTTATAAAACTAGATTGCAATTACATAGAAGCAAATAATTGAATATCTAAGTTTGTCCACAAAAGCAAATATTAAATTGTATTTACTTAAAGTCAAATAATAATGTAATAAAATATACTGTAGTAATAGAGATGAAAGGGGGGCCTTTATTTGTCTGATGCTATCGGGCCCCTAAATGATAGCTGAGCCACCGTCTTTCATAGCTAACAAATGGAAGCGATTAAGGTTAAAGGGTGGGTGGTCCAGGTGCATGTCTTTGCTTTTGCCAAACTTCAAGAAAGAACCGGTGATGAAAGCCGTTTCCCCCCTCCGAGTTACTATATAGCAAGATACTGCATCTAACTTATACACAAGTAAAAATTCAGACTGACAAACAACACTTTTAATTCTTTATTCACTAGTATTTTTTATCATTATGCTAAAATGACAAACTATTGCATTTTATAAATGTAAATAAAATGGTTTATGTTGGACTAACGAAAGTCCAAAAGTAATAATTTGCTTTTATTAACAAAATAGATGAGTTTACGTGGATATGCCAACATGTAGTGTTTTTCAACCCGGTGTCTCTGATTTTTGAGATTCCTCAGATGTTGGGCAACACTTGAACTGTATTATTGAACAGAGTTTGCATTTTAAGTTAATTCTTTTACTTGTTGATTGTTGGTTTTTCTATTTTAACTAATTTATTAACCTATACTAATCATTACTAACTATTATATTATACTTCTTTGACTGATTTATCTGATGGTTTGTTTCTGTATTTGCTGTGAAGAATGTCAGTGTCATCCGGTTGGGGCCTCTGGGAAGACATGTAACCAGACGACTGGACAGTGCCCTTGTAAGGATGGGGTGACCGGTATCACCTGTAATCAGTGTGCTAAAGGTTATCAGCAGAGCAGATCGACAGTTGCTCCATGCATAAGTAAGACACTATTAATATATTAATCAGCAACTAATTTATTAACTGACTATGAAAGTGACTGTTTCATCTTCTTATCAGCTAATTGGTTTTCAGGTTTAATGCATGCAAATACAAATTTTATTACGATTTATGGTTTCAGTTTTAAAAAAACAAGCTGCTTGGTTGAAATTAGAAAAAATGAAAAAAAAAGTATTAATAGCCCAAAACTAATTAAGGCACTAAAATGATTAGAGATATAATTATATTAGTGTCGTATGTGTTATTGATTTTTTTAATTGGCTATATTTGTTTCACATAAAAATTTCATAATGAAATTTAAAATGTAATAGAAATCAAACTTTAAAGATATTTATTTGAAACTTGCAGGAAAAATTACAAAGGTTTTTTTATAATGTAAAGACGAAATTTAATATTTATTATAAGAAGTTTCTTATTTCTTAGTAACAGAAAAGGGAATCATACTGTTTTGCCATTTGTTTTAATGGCAATTCCCAGAACCTTTTAGTGTTGTTTGCAAAATTAATGTCGTAGGTGTGACATGATAATGTTTGAGTTGATGGACAGGAGAAATTCATAATTTTCTCTTAACTCTCTAATTAAATTAATTTTTAATATCTCTATTCCTCTATCAAAAAATGTCTTTCTCTCAAACGCATGCGCCGTAGATAGTGAGCTTAGATATTTAATCCAATTACAAGCTAATTTGTATTTTTAAATGCATTTTGTGTCTGTTTGAATAATTCATTTTTTATCATTCATGTTCAGCTGGGGAATATTTCCTCCACTGACTTCTGGGTAAATTGCATTACACTTTACCTTTAGGGTCGAATGTGTATTTTTAATTAATCGAAATACTACTCTTTCATTTTGCTTGCTTTTTCACTAAAATATTTATATATGCAAATTTATTAATCATATTAATTTAACTCCACTTTTTAAAGACATTAAAAATAACATTAAGCTAAAATACTTTAACATCTGCTATGGAAACTTGCAGTATGTCACTCTTCTATTATGAAATCAGTAATTACCAACATTTTTTGCTCGCTAACTTACTCCCTAAACTTTCTAATTTACTATTACGGAATTTTAGAAAGTTTTTAGAATATTACTACGCTTTTTGGTACGTTTCTTTTTAGACTAGTTTGCTACTTTTATTACCTGTTCCAACATCATTCTTTCAACTGCACAGCCTGCAAACTTGCCAAGGAGTACACGTACCCCTAGGTTGGAAATCTAAACTAGGTCATCTAAATTCATTTAGTAAATTCCAACCGCCATGTTCTCAACTCGCTCTCATCTGCCATCATCATCTATAAGTCCCAAACGTCAAAGCTAAAAGTGGCAACTTACACTTTTGGCCCTAAACTTTTTCTTTTTTTTTGTCCTAAAAATTTTTTTTAAAGCAATTTTTATTTTAAGATACAACTTCGTTCATAAAACGTTTTGTTGTGTCTCTTTAAATGTTTATGTTGTTTATGTTGGATTTACTTGTGTCAGCAGATGTCGTTACAACGTCAAGGCGTGCGCAAACTATATGACATTTTAATGAGTTACTTTTTTGCTAAAATGTCAAATGGAAAGTTTGTCAGCTGACTATCTGCTTGACTGTCTGGCATACCGTAAGCCGCCATTGCTAGTTACATTTATTGATTTAACATTCATTTTATTTTCCTGCACTTGGAAATGTCAATTACAGTTGCCCGTATCAGGACTTAAATTTATTAAATATATTGCAAGTTACAAATGACTATTTATTGCACATTTGTGGTGCAGAAGGTTTTTATATAAGCAATTCAACTAAACAATGAACATTGAAAAGATTACATTGCAAAAAAAAACAAAAAAACAACCACAGTTTTGTTGGTTTTCTCGCTTAACATACTGTACACTTTTAGAAATAGCATAAAAGTATAAAAATAATTTTAAAATTTATGTTTCCACCTCATTGACACGATGCTAGCATACATTTTCAAAACACAGCTCCAAAATAAGTTATATTTTCTCCTCTCATGTAGTGTTGATGGGGAAGAAATTTGAATGGTTTTGGCAGCTACAAAATATAACACGCCCACTACACACTAAAAAAGAAACAGTTACGTGACTTGTAAGTTTGTACTAGACGATTTTTACGACCAAAACTTGAAAAAAAAAATATTGCAATAAAAGTTAGCTATTTATACACGCTATGAATACTGTATACAATACATTACAATGTAGCTTGATCAGAAAATAATTTTCTTTATTTATTCATTTGGAAACTTAAACTTTAGTTATTTTAGCTAATCATTTGAAAGTATTCTAAATATGCTTTCAGAAATTTTAATCTTTGTAACGAGAATGCAATTTTTAAAACCCATTCCAAAAAAACGGTGAAAATCTCATATTTCAATGCATTTCGATGTTTACTAAATTTCAAATTGGTAAGTTAGATTTCAAAGAATGTTACTTGTCGATTTTTCTTGTGTTAAAGATTGCAATTCGCTGCAAGCAATGTTTGGAAAGTACTGTAAATACAGTATGTTTCTTTAATTTTATTTTAGAAATGATATAACAAAAGGTTTTAAATTAAAACTTGGCAGAATAGATGAAAAATATTGAGGCCAAATTTAAAAAATTTCCATAGTAGTTGAGTGACTAATTTAGGCTGAAGTTTCATATTTTTTTTAAACTTAGAGAGTTTCTTTACCGTGGACACTTATTCAGATGTGGTAACTTTGACCTGCAGCACTAAATTGCGTAACTAATTGAAACTCGTATCTTCAAAAATTTTCATTAAAAGCTAAATGGTTCCACTACGATCGCGACTTTCCGATCAACATTTGTCGTGCTTTAGCGAACCGTGCTTATTTGAAATTTTTACACGTACTATTTTGCAATTATAAATTTTTTAACATATTCGGGAGTTGTATACAGTAAATAATGTATCGCCTAACATCGATTCTTATTTAAAAAAAAACAAAAACAAGCAGTCATTTTAAATACCGAGTTTATTTTCTAAAGTGCTTGCATGTAACACTGAATATGTTGTGCTTTTAATTTGCTGTATTTAATTCCGATTATCAGAGTGAACAAAGCAAACACAAGTTAACTAGTGCTAATAACCTCGGTACACAATTTTATTTAATTTTTATTTCAATTCTGACTTTATCGCCTTTATTTTTTGGGGAAAATCGAATTTTATTTAGAATGTCATTTATTTTGTTTATACTTTGTTGTTAACTTATAGTTACAACTGTATAATTTATTTGTTTTTTTTTTATTTGCAGAAATTCCTAAATTTGCCACTGATGCTCCTGTTGATTCCGAGACTGGAAATGGGGGTAAGTGTAAAGTCTTTAACTCTAAATTTCAAACCAAAACACTAAAATATTAAATTGAAACCGAAACATTTGAAGTGTTAAATTATCATGCATGTATTGGCCCCTTTCTCCTCCTCAACCACCCCCGAAACTTAGGGTTTACACGTGGCAAACACTTTAATATTTCGCAAACAGTCAAACCGCGGTTTACAATTTCTCCCATAATCTACCATATGTGTTATTTAGGTGGGGGTGGAGAAGATTAAATATCCCTTACACCCCCTCGATCTCTGCCCTTCAACCACTCCCTCTTTCAACACACTTAACTACTGTGAATTTCAAATTTTTAAGGGAATAACTGGAAATGAAAAGAGGCATTTTTTTTGGATTATCTTTTTCACAAAGCTATTACAATGGATTGTACAGTATAACCGACGAACAAAACATTTACTGCTACAAAATGCTGACATTTTTGGCCTCTAGCTAAAATGAAATTTGAGAAAATATTTTAATTTTTTTGATTATGCAGAAAAAACGTACAGAGACATTGCAAATTTGATACAGTTGTTACAAAGCCATCTTATTACACAATTTGTAGAGAGCAGCAAAACTTGCCTATTTTTAAAAGTTCAATTAAAATACAGTATCTGTACAAGTTTAAACATAAACATTTAAATCAAAACCGGCAAATCTTCTAAAGAAGTTGATTGTGACTTTTCCTAAAATTGAGAACCTCTAAATTACTCAATCGATTTTTTTCTGGGAATTTTTGCACACTTTATATGGTGTCAAAAGAGACGTGGGCTTCAAAAGGTTGACAACCAAAAGGTGGATCAGGTTAATTGGGGTCGCTTCACCTACACTAACAACTTTTCTAACACCTTTTTACGGTAATTTTTTTCTTAATGCAGTATTTTTTTTTTGTGCTATAATTTTCGTATTTAACATCTTAAAAATCTCCACGAAAATATATATGATTTTCACCTGAAATAAACTTTTACAGCTATAGTTTAAGGAAACACATGCACTGTAGTATGCTATAGTAAATTGACCATTGTTGTGGATGCCATAAATATTTGAAAAATTCTAAAAAAGTTATTGGCGTGAAACGTACAGTAGTGAAAATACTGTACTGAAATACTCAACTAGCGGAATTCTTGGTAAAAGTAAAATCTAAAAAGACTGTTTCTATCTTCTTTTTTTTAAGGCGCTATTTTACTTGATTTTTGTTTGTGGTTGCTGTAAAAGTGTTAAATGGAGCGAATCGTTTGTAAATTCCGATTGCAATTGACGCTCAAATTTATGGCTAATTTAGAAGATGTATTCAATTATTCAAGCACAATAGTTAAAGCCCAGACTGCTTGGGGACAACGTTACTTAAAATTCACTAACTTTATGGATGTAATCACACCGGTTAACCTCACCATTGCCACCGATTTAATGCTTTTAAGAAAAGAAAAATATCGGACAAAGTCATAAACATTGCAACAAATTTTAACTATTTTAACCAAATTTTTAATTTTTCTTTCCGGTTTTTGTAAAATTCTCAAAAATATTTTTTTAAATTATAAATTTATAATCAGCAAGTGTCTTATGCTTCAAAGTAATCGTATGTCAAGTGACATCCATTCAAAACTATTTTTTCATTTAAATTAAAAAAAAATATAGAGTAAAATACTAAATGAGATATTTACACCTCATCTCGTTTTTTTACCATCTTAATATTTTTTTTATTTTATTCAACCGCAAGAAGAAATTTGATATTAGCGATTACAGCGCCGCCTACACATGTTTAGCACTGGATTTTAGCCAAATTCACTTTTGTTTATAACTTAATGGTTTTTCTTTAACATGTATGACCATTAGGGCGTTTGCCAAAAACTTTCCATTTCTTTTTTTTTTTTTTTTTTTTTGATTTAAGGGATGAAAATTTTGATGGATGAAATGTTAATTTTTAGCATGTTAATGGTGTTATTACATTTTTTTTCTTGTCTTAACTTTATTAATGGTTACTAAGAGATGTTCGGTGTAAATGTAGCTGGGAACTTGGGTTTTCGTCAGAATTAGATTGTAGACATGTAACTTATGTACTGCATATACAGTACTGTATAAAACATTGCTATTGTGGCTTTAGATTGCAGAATCTCCCAATTTGTTTTCTAACGATAAGTTTAATGTAATTTTCAGTTGCAAGCTTTGCATAATACCAAATTTGAAGTTTAGTATACTTTTCAATTTTAATACCCAAAAAATCTTCATTTTTTTAATAGTTAATAATTTTTTTATGTTAGGGTTTTTACATCCAAAATCTCTATTATTAGTAACAAAAATTGATAACAGAGTCGAATCGTTTACTTTGTTTTATACTTTTATTAGATAAATCTGCCACAGTATTACATGTTTATGACTTTTTTGATATTTGGCTCATTCCAGTGCTGATTGGACAAAGCCAAAATGTCTTAAGTTATAAAAAAAATGTTTAGGCGGCTTAGTTAGGTGTAAAGACACGTTTATCATATATTTGACTTCCCCTTCTCTCACCTTTTTACAAGCCACAAAATTCCATTTTTATTACTGTGTATCGTTTTTTGCTTGAGAGAGGGAGGGGGGTAAACCCTAGATTTAGCCCGCAGCTGAATAACACACCAAGCGCCATCTATCTCTTCATCTTTTAAAGCTATTTTTCTTTTTTCTTACAACACCGCTTGCTTTATTTATCTCCTAAATTAAAAACTAGTTACTTTATTTCTTCTCTATGACTTCTTGAAAATTTTCTTATCAGTGTTTTTTTGGAGGGAGAGAGAGGGGACATAGTTTGGGGGGTTTATCACTCCCCCTCGCTTAATCTTAATAAGTTTAACACTCTTTCTTCAAAATCTTATTAGCAGACGAATTTGTAAATGATCAGGCTAAATGACATCCTTCATTTCAATCATTTTACATTATCACAAATTCACAATAATAACAATAAAAATTAATAACATTTTTATCATTATACTGTATAAAGGCTTAGAATTACTAATTTATTTTTAAATTATTTTTTACAGTCATTTGTGATTACGTATTGAATTTATTATACATTTACTTGCCCAATTGCTGTGGTTTTGATCATTAAATTGCTAAATTATTTCTAGTAAATCTGACTCTTGAAGACAATTTTTGGCTCCTGTTTTGACTTATGTTAAGACATTATCAAAAATTAGTTAATATAATGCATGTTTATTACTGTAGGTTTCGATAGGCTTACACATCAAAAACAATTATAAAACAATTCCAAAAATTATTTAAAAATCAGTTGCCTAATCAGTGACCTAACTTTATAATGAATTTTTAAAACAGGAAAGTAAATTTATTCTGTTAATGTTAACCTCATTAAAATGTGATGCGATTATGAGGCAATGACATTGACAGTTTCTTTAAATTTTTATTTTAAATAACATTATTATTAGTTTGACAGTAACGTAATAATTACATAACATTTAATCAGCCAATTTGGAAGCTTTATCGACCACGGTCTTTTTTTTGACCATTTAATTGGCTATTAAAATTTCACCCCACCACGGAATTTAGTCGCCCAGTGTTGTTTTCAGGTGTTAATTGATACACCGCCCTATATCGGCTTGCATGTAATAATAATTGCTAGTGTCTCACTAAAACTTCAATAAAGGACAAATAGTCATCAGAAGAAACGGTAGGCGTTAAAAATCGAGGAAGGTTGTAAAGTCATTAGAAAAAAGTGTTAAAGATCGGGAAAAAAAATAAGAGAAAATTAAAGCTGAAAATGGGATTATTTTATTGGCCTACCTGTTTCAGTTTTTGTCCCCTCGTTTTGAAGAAAAGAAAAAGGAGGGGGGGGGATTAAAATTCTTGGGTGGGCTCAATGAGGGCAAAAAAGCCATTCCGTTCCTCAAGGTGTCGCTGCTGTGCTGAGTTCTGTTTGAGCAATTAAGTACAAATACCTAAGTTTCTATTTAGCAACATTAATTCCTATTTGTGGATTTCTATTTTCAGTTTTACAGTATGTTTGTGCACAGGAGAAACGCTCAGATATTATCAATAACCCAAAGGTCAAAATTCCAGGTCAAGTTTACAGGTGTAATAAGTCAATAAAAGTCTATTTGACTGTTTTTGACATTTGGAAGTAATTACAAACGTATGACGTACTTGTATAATTAGTTTTTAATTAGAGCTAATGGATAAATTTGAAGTTGAAATTATAGACAGTAAATATTAATTATCTGGATTGTTTAGAAAAGTCAGAATGATGTTAGAAATTAATGAAGAAATGTTGAATAAACTAATGACGGAAATAGCTCAAATTCAAAGCGTCAAAACATTGTCACAAATAATCAAAATCGCTTTTATGAATGGTCACAAGTCAAAACATTGTTATATAACAATGAAAATGATGTCATGGCGATGGATGATCACAATGGTCACGGGCAACTACAAATGTGGTGAAAATGATGACAGCAAAATAAATTGTTAAAGTATAGCAATAAAGATGACTAGTTTGTCGAAATACAAAGTCGACGATAATGTGCTAATTGTATCTCGCATATAACTCAACATACTTACAACTTATAAAAATAGTCACAATATAACAAAATTTCATTAAACACAAAAAATATTTTTTTTTTTCTTGAAATCAATCTTGTATTAATTTTCAATTTTTTTTTTTTAGCTTGTGGAAAATGTCCAGTCAATACAAACACATTAAACATGGAAATGTACTGCTCAAGAGACTATGGTAAGAATAAATGCAAATGAGGAAGCACTTTGACTTCCTCTTGTCTATATTGACTTATTATAAATGCAATGCTAACAAGCCAATACAGGCAAGTCTTAATTGGACGTTTGGTGTTGACGTCGAAACGTTTGCAATAATTGTCTTTATGCGCCACTATGGAAAAAGTCATTAACATCTTATCAGTTCAAACAAAGGTTGAGATATGCATACAGGGTGTTCATCAAATTCTCTAAAGTTCAAACATGCAGAAGTTGAACGAGCCATAGGCTTTGGTTAAGTTCCATTAATTGTCAAGTTTTCAGTTTTCCTCCTCATCATTTTCAGGGTTTGTGGATAAAACGAGCACCCTGTAGAACGATGCATTTACATTTTCTGGTTTGTATTTTTCTATTTCCTTATCCGTGTTTTCGGCCATCATAATCTAAGATTCTAAGTCAACGCGACGGCGGTGAATGTGTTTGTTAATTTCCTTTAGATAAGTCTTATAATATTATATTATGTATGGCTGGCTAATAAATCTTGTGGTCTCTGTAATGGCTGAACTTTTATGGCCATCGCCACTTTTACATCTTTTCCTTTCTTTATCTTCTCACACTTTTTCTTTAACTTCGTGTACCTAATCAAATAGCAACGTGTTTTGATTGTACTAAGCTCACTTTTCACACCCAATAATAGCTTATCAAATAATCTTAACCTTTTTTTTCTATCACTTGTTTTGCATTTTAGTGTATTTCATTCTAAAGAGATGGATTGTTTAAAATACTAAAAAGCCCTAATGTTTTTTTAGTAATAACTTGAACATTAATAAGTTATTTTTTTACTAGTGATTCCAAGTAAGTTTTACTTTTACAGTATTTGGTTCATAAGTGTTGTCGTTACATACAACATATTTCCAAAAAATGTGACATATTATACATTATGATTCTGCAAATTTGACCAAATTGCAGCGTTTGCAGGGACAACTATTGCAAACTGACATGTTACAACGAGAATGATTTGTTTAAAGCAATAATTTTCTGTTGATTTATAGCTATTCAAGCCCATGTGATGTCCCGAGAAGTCGTGGACAAATGGGTGCGTTTCAGCATTGACGTTATTGCCATTTACAACAGCAGCAAAACATCTCGTCTTCGTCGTGGCGAACAGTTTTTATGGGTGAAACAGAGTCACCTGCTGTGTAAATGTCCGAAAATAAAGGTCAACCGACGTTACCTAATATTAGGCAGTGAATGGCATTCAAGGCAGCACAGTGGACTAAAAGTAAATAAAAAGAGCTTAGTAATTGAATGGAAAGATGAATGGGCCATGAGGATGAGAAGATATCAGAGGAGACAACGATATGGAAAATGCAAATGAGAAAAAAAGTAAGCAAATGTTAGTTGTCAAATACAGTGCCAACTTCATTCGAGGCTAATCTAGAATTGCCAACGTTTTACATTATGATTAATCGAATCAATCATTATTTTCGATTTAGTCTATTGTTAAAAAAACTAAAAGTTTATTGAAATTGTCATTTACAATTTCAAGTGAAGCAATAAATTTGCTATTTGCATTAAATGACTAAAATATCTGACAAGATAAAAAAAATGATTAGTTAATAAATTACGCATTGTATGACAGAAACAATTAAATCGAAAATTAATAAATTGACCGATAAATGGATAATGCCTTAATTTAAAACTTTAGAAATATAATTATAAAATTTTTTTTAAGTGATGTTTGCTGTTCCAGTAAGGTGTCGGTGAGATGTGCGACATCATCAACCATCATCATCACCCAACCATTTTTCTACTAATATTTTTTTTCTCTCAAGTTCCTAATCTATATAATTATTATATTATTAACTCTATATCATATTCTATAGCTTTATATATATTATATATATAAATATGTGAAAATATTTGAACAATTAATTTGTTCAGTTTTTTTTAAATCGGTGGGCTGTGTGTTTAACTGTGTAATCGTATTTCGTATGTAAAACTGTATGTGTACTGTATGTATGTGAAATAACAGCCAGTTTAAACTTTAAAAAAAAATTTATTTCAATTGTGTCCTGGTGGATAAGAAAGATGAAAAAAAAAATAAAAGTTTAAAAGGACCTGGATAATTATGACGACGATTTAACAGTGATAATAATTTAAATAATCATGACGTCATTAATTAATTCAGCGAGTAAGTTTCCCTATTTTAATAACGATAAACTATTCTTTTTTTCTGACCAGTTGAGTGACTATAAAATAATTTAAACGTGAGATGCATTTTCATATTATTCCTCTATAAAAACAAGTTAATGAGGCAAATAATTTGATCAACTTTGGCACTGTCTGCGTGCCATTTAGGATACTAGTCGACACTAATTTGTAATTAATAAGACAAAACTTAAGAAGAATTTAATAAATATTAATTAACATAATAAGGAAATTTACTTACTGATTTATCTCGTCTGTAATAATAACTTGATGGTCATCTATACTCGTAATATCATCATTTGGGGCATTTGACTTGTAATTTTATTTGCTCTTAAGTAACATTTCACATATCAACGACATATAAATAAAATCAACGCCAAATCTAAATCAATAAGGTACGACGTTTTAGTCATAGTAAATGCTGTAATGAGTATTGTATGTATAGAGTTATATAGATTTTTTTATATTGTCGTACGTGTACGTCTTCTGCTTAACATTGTATTGTCACGGTGTTATACGAAATAATTTAGCTAACGCAATAAGTGAATCAAAAAATTGACATCTAATGCTTAGAAGTGCGTTGTTCAGTTGCTCGTCATTCTTTTATTTAGCTGTGGACAGAGTTCATCAAAAATTGAACAAATGTTAATCATAATTTTTAGCCATGCAAAACCATTTAATTTAGCTTAAAGTAGAATGTCGGTGGTTCTTATGCGCATTACCGGAGCATTTCTCCATTCATTTTGACTCCTATTAAAGATACTGTAGGGTATTTTAGTTTTTGAAGCATAAAACTGACGTTGAAACACCTAATAACTATATTTAAAGTACTAATGTCTATACTTGTAAACGTAATAATAGTAATATGAGCATTTAAATGACTGTTAGCAATTTTAAAAATAATAATAACACATTTTAAAGCACTGATTACAATACTCAAAAGCCAAAACACTCAACGCAATTATTGCAATACTTGACGCCTTAATAACAATAATAAAGCATTATTATTAATAATCAAATGCACATATTACGCTCAATTTCTATTCATATCTGTCTATAATAACGCTAAGGCGGAGGAGTAGTCTTGTTTTTCAAATGTTGTGTACAGAAAATGATGAAGCAGCTGAACAGCACTTAAATTTCAAATGAATTTTAAACGGGAAAGCTTAGCGTATGCTGTGTTTATTGAATAAAAGTGTATACGTGTAGGGTGTGAGAATAGTGATAATTATGTGTGTGGGTTGTAAATTGGGTGTGTGTTTGCGCCCCTATGGTCATAGGTAAATGAAGATCGATAGAGAAATAGCATTTTCCAAATTCACAGCTGGTATTGCTAAAGCATTTGTGTGTTTACGTTTGTACATTTATTTTCAGAGCTTTTTACTCTCAAAATTGATTCTTTTATTCATTCAAACTTTTTTTATTACTGTATTATTCAGCGGAAGGTAAATATTGAAACTTTTCAATCATTTTGAAAAGCCCGCTTTTAAAACATTAAAATATAAGCTAGAACTCAATTTATTTGCATTTTCTTTAAATGAAAATCTTCGAGAAGTTTTTTAATAGTGTATACAATTTTTTCTCCCATTAAATCAGTGTTTCTTACAGTTATTGTACCAAACTTCTAATTCGCTTCTAGATAAGTACCATATTTTCACTTTTTCTCGTTTTAATTTTATCATTTTTTAAGAAATCTCCATTTTTTAATTGTGTTTCTTTTAATGTACTTATAGATTTTTTTCTGACAATTTATCTAAAGTGATTTATGAACGTTTTAAACTTTGGTTAACATCTTATCAGCCTCTTTGAGAGCCTTTATTTGCTGCCTCCCAACAATTTTTTAAAAAACCCACTACTTTCTATAGTACCGATAACTTAATTGACTGTACGTTGAAACACTGGTTTATACTTTCTAAGCATAAGCTAAAATGTCAAATAATGGATTTATCTTTCTTGCCTCTTGAGTGCATATAAAGGAAAGATGAAAGGGTGGAGTACTTGTTATTATATGACAACTCTTGAACTCCAACAGGTAGATTAAAACTTTACACCTGTTGTAAAATACAAAAAAACATCAAATTTGCATATTCAAATTCAATGACTTTACCAATTTTATTCTAAATTGTATTTCTTCGTCTATGTGTAAATTAACTTCCTTGTATATTATTATTTAATTGCCTAAATCTGAGGCTGTTTAACAAGTGACGCAAGTTTATTTGCTTTTTAGTTAGGATAGTTTTAAATACTGTATTTAAATATCATCATTTTGTTTTATTTGACTTTATTTTTGTGTTTAAAAGCTAAAACTCTCATATAGATAAAATTTGGTTCTGTCTTCTAAAATTTCTATAAATTAAAATTGGGTCTCGAAGAACTTTTTAAATACTTTTTTAGTTGTTACCAAATTTGGTATTTAATGAAAAAAAAACTAAGCTATTTTTTAATATTAAACTTAAATTGAAGAATATTCAGGTTATTTATTCTCGTGTATCATCAAATAGTTTTGTTGCTTTTTTATTACTATTTGGACCAACTAGGATTTTAATCTTGCCAACTATTTTTATTCTTATATTTTTTTTGCATTATTTGTACTTTGTAAATGTGTTTATAATATTATATAATCTGTATATGCGAAAGATGAATGGGTTTATTTGTTACCGGTATTTGAGTTTTACTCTTTACTGTAAAATGAGGTTTATATAATTTTAATGCTAATGTAATCTGTAAATGTCTGTAATCTAAATTAATGTGTGTGGACTGGGCCGGCTTTCTAGGTGGTGCGGCTTTAGGGGGCCCCCAAATCTGAAAAATTATCTTTTATATATATATATATATTTGTTAACATTTTGAATTTTTTTTAAAACATTTTTGTAACTTGCACCCACCAATACATTTTGGGGGGCCCTGCTGGTTTCTTGCATTGGGGAAGACCGGCCCTATGTGTGGAGCTTCTCAGTGTTAACAAATACCAATTTGCTCAGCTGGCCGAATAATGTTTGTGTTTTTCTTTTTCAAAAAAGTATTTAATGGCTTAATTTCGATTTTTGTATTCAATAAATTAGTCGTTGTTTTAAAATAGTTTACAGGCATATATATCTCTTATAAACGGAGACTTTTGCTACCGGTACTATAAGAATGATTTAATTTTCACAGAATTGGAAATAGATAATAAGTATAACTTATTTTGCATTATACATGTTAAATACTGATCAATGTTCTCCTTCCTCTACATAATTGTTTAATGGTAAGTTAATTATTAAAATCGAAAATGCCAAAATAGCTAAACTTTGACAGTATTTTAAGGATTTAAGAACCTAAGACATATAATTTAGAAATAACCAAATTAAAATTATTATAATGTTTTCAAAAAACCATACTTACCGGTAATTTAAATTAAAAAAGCGTTAAGATAGCGTTTTCAATAAGATTTAGACGCCTCCTGATTTACGTGTAACGACTGATCGCGTTTGGTTGTTGTAAGTAAGGTGCTGCCATATAGAGGTGGCAACGAGAAACCCAACTATACTGCTATTGAATAACTCTAAAAAAAAACCGCTGCAATTGTGATTGGATTGCCAAATTTATTGATTTAAAAAAAGGAAACTTATATTAAAAGCAAGCCATTTAAATAAAAAAATTATAATTGTCTACATTTTAAATTTTAATTATGATTTACTAATTACCGGTACATTGATAAAAACAAAGTTTCTTAGATTAAGATTAAAGTTGATTTAATTAAGAATAATGTAGAATGAAGTAAAAGTTGCCTACCAGCCATTTTAGACTGGAAATACAACTCAAAACGGCCCAAATCGAACTGAAAACAACAAAAGACAGATTTTTAGTATATTTTTATAAATAAAGTCGTCATTAGGTTTTTTTTGAGTGTTTTAAAAAACTGGAAACGACGTAATAATTATGACGTATAATGAAATACGTTTACATGGAAAATAAGTTTACACCAAATAATATGCGGTCTCGACCAACTTTCATGTAGTTACATTTTTTTCTTTTTAACACGAAAAGATTTCGTTTTACAAAATGTATACACCGTCGACGAGAATATAGCGAAAGCCACCATTTTTTTATAAGTTTCAAAGTTTTTATAAAAACAAATAAATAACCAATCAATTTTTTATTTGGATTTATGAAAAAAAAAATTGTAAAATTTCATTGTTTTTTCTTAAATGCATATTTATGTACACAATGTATAATAATTTGAAATGTAATTACTATAACAAATATAATGTACAATGGTGAGTGTAATTTGTGTTGTTTAACAAGAAGAAATGTTTCGGTCTTGACCGTTTCGTGTTAAGCGGGTTTCATTGTGAAAGTCAGATACTGTAGCTGTTGGCAAGTTGCGATTACGTAGTCCTGTTTAATATTCACATTAATTAATTAAGAGGGGCAGCGGCTAAGCTCATTTAATGTTATAAATCGCGATTGGTTGTTCAACAGGTGTGTTATCACCAATCCAACAATATTTTGAACATTTTTTAATTACACGTACTTGCTGACGTTTCAAACGTTTAATTATCAGTCCATTTTGAGAGAAATTTGCAACAGCGAAGGGGAATTTCCTGTGAGCGTTGGAGTTACTGATGAGATGAGTCGGGTGATCTTATGTATTTCTTTCCCTGGGTTTGTCTGAGTTTGGAAATCTGTATGTTGTTAGTATACTAGTTGAATGACTTTGAAAGTCAATGGGTTAAGTGTTTTGGAAAATGTATGTATGAATAACGAAAGGTATTTTCATAACTGATACCGAGTATGTCAACCAAGTCGCAAAGCCAATCAACTGGACATTTACAACAGACTATAAAGGAACTTTACTAGGAAATGATAAGAAAATGCAGGTATTATTGCATAACAAACTTAGTAATAAGGTGGCGCTGAAAGTGATATACCGGTAGTGAAAGTGACAAACATTCCTAAATACTACTAAGACAACTTAGTTTGAATGAAGATCCATAATTTCAAATTCTTTGGAGGTTTCTACAACTCAAAAGATTGACCTGGAGAAGCTTAAACAGCGTGAAGCAATACTATTTTATGATAAAGTTGTTATATTTGAAGATGAATTGTCTGATCATGGCTGCTCATCTGTATCAGTTAAAATTGTAAGTACCGGTACTGTTATTATATTGTGTAATTATAACTGCAGTGCAATATTATATTACTTTGACAGAGAGTTGTTGAATTACTGAATAAGTTATTAAATGGGTTAAGGGTTTTGGAAAATTTATGAAAGAGTGAAGCCCCTGTTGCAAAGAATAAATTTTCTAAAGATAAAATGCTTTTATATAAATGAATACTGTATAGTTAATATTTGTTGTATTTTGTAGAGCGAACATGTGTGAAATTGTACATGAATGTGAAGATTCTTGAAACCTGCAACTGAATGTTTCGATCAACGCTCAAAGGGAAATTTTGAAAAATGGTAATTCAAACGCTATTTGATTCTTGTAAATTAGACAAGTTTTAAGCTGTTAACGATTCACGATTCAACTACCTTTTTGAGTGAAATTTTATAACATTCACTAAGAAAACGATAGAAGCACGATAAACATGTTATGACCGTTTCATTATGAATCGTTATTTTGTCGTTATAAATTTAGTTAGTTTTGTAATTTTGTATTTATTTATTTTGTCACATAAGACAAGTCTTTCGTGACAGGTATAGTCATATAAGTTTCTCAACAAATACATATTATAAGTCTCTCTCGTTAAAAAATGCATAATTAATAGTTTTTCTAAGATATATAACAATAGTTTGATTAAACTTTTTTTTTGAATAATATCGTTTTTGTTGTTTACATTTTTGTACGAACTTTTACTTTCGTCAAAATTTTCATTGGGCTCTTAGTTGTATTATAATTCAATAAAGTTTCGATTAAACTTAGTTGTAAAAAATGTTTTGCAAATTTTATGGGAAGGAAAATGGCCCTAATGTCATTTCTCATTAATTTTTTATTTTGCTAGGGTAGACCATTAGTTTATTGAGCTAGACTGGTGTGAATGAGTCGTGGCTCAGTGCATGAGCTGGATGCCAGCAAGGTAGTGGTCCTGGGTTCGAATCCCGATGTTGGCAAAAAAAAAAGAAATGGTATTTAAAAATCATCGTGGTTGGGATGTAATAAAGTGAAGTGTAAATAGGAGGGTTTTGATGGGAGAGAGGGTGCATGGGGGTGGACCTGAGATGGGGGGCCTCCTGGTTGGGGAGGGGGGACACTACCTGGGCCCACCCTGAGGGGAGGGGGGTAATATCACAATTTTTTCCACTTTAAGGACGCGCAACAGTCAGCTGAAGGGTGGGCACTTAAATACATTTTTTGGTCAAAACACACACCATTTTCAACACATTGTCAACTCATTGTCAACTCATTTTCAACTCATTGTCAACTCATTGTCAACACATTTTCTACACATTTTCAACTTATGTTAAACACATTTTCAACTCATGTTCAACACATGGTCAAAACATTTTCAACCCATTGTCAACTCATTCTCAACACATTTTCAAAACATTTTCAACTCATGTTCAACACATT